>JAVFKF010000028.1:0-600000 GCA_036926295.1 Pachydiplax longipennis | reverse complement strand
AAGAAAATTTCGCAAAAATTAATCGATACCTTCTCGTTTTATGCTTTAGATCAGGTGAATATGACGGTAACTCGAAAGAACCGGGCGAGTCAAGGTAACATTCTTGATTTACTAGCCACTTCCCACCCACAAATGATAACTAGTCTCGATATAATCGACGGTATTTCAGATCATGATGTCATAATGGCTCATATTAAAGTAGCAGCGGTTAAATCTCTTAAGCCGCGGAGGCAAGTATATGTAATTCGAAAAGCAAATTTTTCAGAATATAAAAGCTACATAAACGCGTGCAAGGACGATTTTTATCGCTTTATGGATCGTAATTCAGTAAATGATAGTTGGATAGTTTCTCCGTATAATAAAAGAAGGTTTAATTAAATACGTTCCGATTAAAAACGTGCGTGAACGTCAAGAGCCGCATTGGACGTAACCTAATTTACGAGCGTTGCATAGGAAACAGAGAGTCATTCATTCGCGATTACGAAAACTCAAAGCTTCTGGTGATAATTTTGAGCGCGAACAGCATAATTATAGAGAAATACGTAAACTGGTTAAAGAAGAAGCACAGAAAGAATATCAGGAATACAGATCTAGAACCTTGTTAGAATCACTAGGGGGAGATCAGAAAGAGTTTTGGTCGTATGTCCGTGAGACTCGAGGAGGTCAGTCTTCTGTGCCTAACCTAATAAGCGAAGAGGGAGTCACCGTGAATGAACCAACAGAAAAAGCTAATTTGCTAAACCAGCACTACAGGAAATGCTTTACAGCAGACAATGGCCAAGTTATTGACTTTCCTGTGCGCATTGATTCAGAGATGAGTCCCATAGAGATATCAGCTGATGGAATTGCTAAGTTATTGCGAGAGATTGAAAGGAAAAAGGCGCCAGGACCCGAAGGTATTCCTGCTGTTGTCATAAAAACTTTAGCCGACAATATTGCCCCCCCTTCTTCAGGTATTCTATAAGAAATCACTGGATGAGGGTACTGTCCCAATGTCTTGGAAGAAAGCACACATCACTCCGGTGCCTAAGAAAGGGCGTACTGTAAAACCAGACGACTATAGGCCCATATCACTAACTTCTATATTTTGCAAAATTATGGAACATATTATAGCCAGCTCAATTATGCGCTTTCTAGCTGAAAATGGAGCAATCAGTCAGAGCCAGCATGGATTCCGTAAGGGTAGGTCTTGCGATACCCAGTTAGCCCTCTTTATGAATGACGTATCTAAGGCAGCAGATAAGGGAGTTAGATCAGACGCAATTTTTCTAGATTTTAAGAAAGCCTTCGACACGGTGTCCCATGTAAAGCTTATACAAAAGTTAAGTTCCTACGCGATTGACGGAAAGGTGGTCAGGTGGACAAAATCATTTCTAGAAAACAGATCTCAGAGAGTTGCGTTAGACGGAATATTATCCAACGAAATTAGTATCACATCAGGTGTTCCGCAGGGAAGTGTCCTAGGGCCGATTTTATTCCTCATATACATTAACGACCTAGCGGATAAAGTAAAGAGCAAAGTTAGATTGTTCGCCGATGATACCCTCACATATAGAGAGATTTCGTCAGAAAATGATATACATATACTACAGAATGACTTGGACGTTATAGCAGGATGGTGTAAGGATTGGCAGCTTGATCTGAATCTTAAGAAATGCGTTGCTATGATTTTCACGCGTTCTACAAACGTTATTCCCGCACTGTACAAAATTTCAGGACATCCCTTAGAGTTCGTGCGTCATAATAAATATCTAGGAGTCACGTTCAGTAGTAGTTTATCTTTTAAAGAACACATTCGAGATGTAATAGGTAAGGCGAACAAAATACAGAGACTAACAGGTAGAACGCTGAAGGGATGCTCATCAAGAGTAAAAGAAATAGCTTATTTTTCACTCATTCGACCTAATCTCGAATATTGCTGCGCGATTTGGGATCCACACGAGGTAGGTTTGGTCTCAGACTTAGAAAAGGCCCAACGTAGAGCAGCTCGTTTCGTTACAGGAGATTTCAGGTTCGACAGTAGCGTTACGTCCATGATAGAATCCCTCGGTTGGAATTCACTTCAGGAGAGAAGAAACGATTACCGAAGGAAACTTTTCGAAAAGTTCCTCGGTTCCGAATTTAGGGACGAGGTGAATGAAACTTTGATTCCGGTTAGTAGTGAGCGCGATCTCCGAGAGGCATCAACCAAGCGTTATAAGGAGGAAATAGCAAGGACAGATAGTTATTTCTGGTCGTTCTTCCCGCGAGCTATTAGAGAAGCTAATAGGGTCGCTTAGAATACTAAGATGGTGTCATTACACCCCCTGCCATACGCCACTGGCGGCTTGCGGGGTACTCATCTAAATCTAAAAATCTAAAATCTAGGATAAGATACATGTACAGTGATACCTCGAGATACGAGTTTAATTCGTTCCGTAACCTTGCTACATACTCTTTCAATAGTTAAAATTCTGTAGCAAATTGAATCTGTATATAGCAACCCGGGCCTTTTTTCGTCCAGTACAAAATGGGATGATTAAAATTTTATTTCAATTTGTTTAACAAATGGTGCATTTTTGATTTGTCTGACTATTTATCGCAGGAACCTGAGAACTTTTCCATCAAACGGTCATTCATTTATTTATATTGATGGAGTAATAAGGGAGAAAAGTCCCGATCACCAAAAAAGCATGTTTTAAAATAATTTATAGATAGAATTGACGAGGAGCTTGATTTATATAAATTGACGATAGGCACATTACTTATTTTTTCGTTTTTGTTGTTGAATTAGTTATTTAGAATAAGCTAATACAGTTTATGCCATTCATTTTAAAAGCAGAATATAGAGATACTAATTCAGATATGATGCACCCAAATATTTTCAACTTTATGTTATCATTCAGATTTTCCGAAGGTCCTATTTCAACTAGAATGATCTTCCTTGCATTACCATTAAAAAATTAACATCTTCGCAAAATTCGTAGAGAATTATGATGTGCCTAGGATGAAGGATGATGCTACGAAGGTCCTTGGAGTGAATGTTGGAATAATGGATTATATATAGAACCAAGAATATTTTAACAGCTAAGGTATGAATTATGAGAATTAGAGGAATATTCTTATGTAAGTCTGATTACCATCCGTTGGTTTCTATTTTTAGCGTATTCTTCCATGACTCATATTACCCATCATTCATAATTATTGACGGTGATTTTTCTTTTAATCATTATACACCATTCAAACAATTCGGGTTATATAGTTTACTTGAGGCATTCAGAAACCGAAGCAGCGATCATTAATCATTAGTCTCACTTTCACCTAGCGCATAGTTCTGAAAATCATTTCAGTAAAACAATAGAAATCGTGTTGTGGCTGTCTTCACACCCCCTGACATACGTCATACGGCGGCTCGCGGGGTATTAATGTAAATGTAAATAAACCAGATGTTAACGTGTAAACCTACAATATGCAAGTATACAAAAACCTGGTATTTATCTGCAATATGCAAATCAGTCTTAAGGTTCTGATTTGCCATACTAACTGTTGTTTCTTAACCATCTGGATTCCTTGCAAGAAGTCCTGAAAGGTCGTCTACCTCAAAAATAGAGTTGAATATCTTCATTCCCTAAGGGAATACCCGCGGCGAAGATTACAAATCGCGGATCCACCATTTCCCACCTTACTTGTGATCGGTCGCCGCCACCATAACCTAACCTTAGATACCTGCTCAGCAGAGGTGCGGTCGGTAATCCTCATTAGCGCTTTCAAATTCGCTACCCCGAATACATACGACCATCCACAATATGCCGAAAAGGGGGTTTTTCTTCTCGGAGTGCAGTTCACCTTCACCCATCGGCCGTTTTATGGTTCCTTTGAGAAAATAGACAATACCTTTCGATGGACGAAACAAAAGAAAAAGAAGCAACAAAGGAATGAATAGGGGATACTCCTAGGGCCAGGGTGGAGGTCCTCCGCTCTCTCTGAAAGACTTAGTAAAACCTCAGACGCGAATTTGTCAGAAACAGCCAAATCTCATCTCAAAATCATAATGCTTCATCTGATACCATCATCACGAATGCCTGGTGGAGGAACAGAATGACGTGTTGACACATATATTCTAAAATACCTAATGCTCCGTTATTTGTCGTATCAAGCAAATTTTATACCTCTCTGTATTGCAGAATAATTCAACTGCGAAGAAATCGAGTCAAAATTTGCACCACGGAGCAAGAAAGAGATTTAGCATCAGATAAAAGTTGGGACAGCATAATTTTGCAAGGAACATGAACTTAATTTAATTAAAGGGATGGTTTTTCTGGGACTGGCAATGAACAATATGTTCGGAAAAGCGTTACGAAATGCTGGCGTTAATTTCGTCGTAAATTAATTTTTTATTCGATACGTGAAAAAAAATTGTAGTCCTCAGTTTTTAAATTAGGAGTGCTACTATTCTAATATCTATGTTATTTTCTAAAATACTAAATTAGCAAGTTGAATTTTAAGCGATTACCTTAGAAAATGATGATAGCACACCAATTAATATTTTACTTTCTATCATATGATTTGGTGGTATTTAAAATTTTTATAATATTTGATGTAATTATCTGATGTAGTTGATCGTAATTTACTTGGTTTACTTTATTGTAATATGTTTTGGGTCTAATTTTCAGAGCTCTTTACCAGGTTGACTTAAGATGATTCTTTCTCAGTGTATTCGTCCAGATTAAGTTTCTTTTCATCTTTGCTTTCATTAGTAGGTTTCGCAGTTTTTTCATGCTCCCCTTCCCGATAGCATTTCTTCTGCAACATAAATTAGTTGAAATACAGTTGATTGTGTTCATATACCTAAGTATTCTTTATCTCCTTACAGAGTTATCGTTCATGTTTCTATTTGAGTTATAGTCGTGAATTTCCTCTAAATAAATTTAAAAGTTCCTCCTGTAGGCGTCAAGAGCATAAAAAACGTAATAATATAATCCTTTTCAATCTTGCAATGACATAATTTTTTATTGGATAATTGAAGCAGCTAAAGTAAGTTTACCCGAAGTCTCCAGAAAAAGGTGAATTACGCAGAAGTTTCAGGCCGAAATAAGGAGATCCGATGTTTATTCATTTTTTA
This sequence comes from Pachydiplax longipennis, assembly GCA_036926295.1. Lineage (NCBI taxonomy): Eukaryota > Metazoa > Arthropoda > Insecta > Odonata > Libellulidae > Pachydiplax > Pachydiplax longipennis. Next base: position 594,899 of record JAVFKF010000028.1, on the reverse strand, counting down.
ATACTATGCTGCTGACATAGTAAAAAGTAACACTAAATTTAAACAAGATTTCGTGCTAGTTAAGACGATACAAATACGTTCAACGCGTTTCCCAAGGGTTTAAAAAGGCGCCATCACAGTGCTCCTCCTTCCAAGAGCCAATAGAATGCGTGGAAAACTCTAGACTCGCTCTCATCGAGCTTCAGGTCTGTTATGCGGGTTGCGGCTTAAGTGGTAAGTTTTTTTTGGAACTAGCTGTACATAGAGGCAATTCATATGTTTCATATACGCTGTTCGCCGTTCCTCTGACGGTTCTTGTTCCATGCCTGAGCGTCATTTCTATTCTACCACGGATTTCAAAGGGGGATAGCGTTTTCTTATTTTAGGAACTTCCTGGTAAGATATTGAATTGGAACTTTGAAACAGGTCAGAATGGGACTTATCTAATACTAATATGCAGTTGTGTCGCAGGATTGGGTCCTTAGTTCGACGCCAGGCGGTCTTCTGCGCGAAGTTTTCAAAATTGTTTTGAGGCATTACTTTGTACGATGCTGCATTCAACTGATTGTTTGCAGTATGCAAGCAACTTTTACTCGTGTATATATATGAATAAACTATGTGTACCATATAATCTTTAAGAGTATTTTGCTGTATTTCGATTTCTGTTGTTCACTTACGGCCGTATTCAGAGAGAGGGCAGTTATCCCGGGTTAAGCTAAGCAAGGTTAGGGATCGGGTTAGCTGGCCCGTATTCAGAGAGGTGGAATACTGGTGGGTTAAGGCCTGAACCCACCGGTGCGGCGACGCAGCCGCAACGCGTTTTTATGACACTTGGGAGGGGGGCCAAAGTCCCGTTAGGTGACGTAGAAATGCACCCTGTCCGCATGGTAGGCCCCACCGGCGCGGCTGCGGCAAGAACGACCACTAGTCGTGATTTAGGAGCTCGTCTGTTTGGTTCGACATTTCGCACGCGTTTTTAGCAAGATTGCCTTCAATATATTGAAGATACATTTTTGTGAATATGGCGAGTGATGAAGAGATTTTACTTCTTGCTGCTCTACTAGAAGAAGAAGCACAGAAAAGGTACTAATAAATACAATTAAGTTTGATAATTAATTCTAAGATATGTGTGCGACATAATTTGGGTGTTAATTTATTTTGTTAATTCTAATATGATTCTGTATCCCAGAAAAAGGATATGGGTCCATCGAATCAACCTGGAGCGTGAGGAGAAAGGAGAATTTTACACCTTGGTTCCTCAACTTCGCGAAGACGAAGAAAGATTTTATATTTACTTCCGCATGAGAATGGGCTCCTTTGATGAAATTTTAAGCCTCATCAAAGATGACATTAAAAAGCAGCATACGAATTATCGCCGATCTATCCCACCGATACTATCTCCACGACTTTTTCCATGATAGGTCCACCACAAACTATTCCTTCTCTTGAGGTCTTCCTTAGGAGAACTTCAGATGCAACTGGTCAAATTTCAAATTTGGTCGGAAGGAAGAACTTTCTTCTTGAGCCATGGAAAATCCCAACTTCGGAGTAACAACTACGCCCAGGAATTGTTAATTGCTTCCGAGAATATGGAGAACGCTATCACCCACGGTATTGGTCGCATCTCTTTAAATATCACCGCAGCTCGCACGTCCTATAGAAATTTACCATCAACTACGTTGATCCTTCCTTTTCGAAACCCTTCTGCTATTCATAAACTGTACCTCCCGTGGGGTACCTGTTTTTCCCTTGCCCACTCCTTCCCCACCCTTCCTTCCCTTTCATCTCATCGTCGATGTTGGATTTTTCCTTTGCCCAACACATGTTCTTGTCTATCATTAGTATTAGGAAAAACTTAAAATGAACTCCATCTGTTTCTATTACGGTCGATTACGCTTGGATCCGCCTGGGGTCGAAACGAGAACCAATATCACAGACGAAAAACTTTTATTCATTCTTAGGGGATGGATTTTCATAATACGCATTTTTTAAGGTTTCACTAATTCTTGTTCTTGAGTTTTAAGTAAAAATGAACACAAACCCCGAGCTGATAACCAAATGATCGTCCCCTGTAAATAAATCGATCCTGCAAATTGTTCGTAACTGCAAATGTTAAAATTTCAGAATATTAATGACTCCTATTAACATATTTTATTTCTTTTGGTGCTAGTTTCGATTTCGAACGACTATTATTTCTAATTTAATTTTGCAAAGGAAATGAAATCTGCAACCGATAAAAGTGAGGTTTGCGTGCATTTATTACGAGAACGGTTTTTATTGTCTGGGTTCGAACTGGGGACCTTTAGGTAAATAAAAGGTAGCCTATTATATGCGCAGGGAGTATATATAACACACACCTGTTACTTTATTTTAATTGCCGCATATATTACATTACAGGAAACATACAATTAAGTAAAGTAAATATGCTTGACATAAATAAATTAAACATTCTGTCGCAAGAATTTTTATTGATAATTTTGAACGTCTTCCGACAAAAAGTATCAAAACTATACAACTCTTGGCCGAAAACAGTCACTTGTATGCCGAAAACACATCGTACGTATCATTTTTGCAGTACTTTACGGGGACGAGATTCTACGGAGTACTATCGCTTTGATTGTTCTGAAAACTTATCACGGTGTACAGATATTGTTAAGGTATCGTGTACAAGCATCCTTTTGAGGAAATTAATCAAAATAAAGACAATATTTGATTGCAAACGGGCTGCGGCAAATCGAAAATTTGTGCATGCAGAGTTCGTAGCCGAGCGGCGTATTTGCCGGCGCGAAAACGTTGCACTAATCCCTTGAACTAATCCGCCGGACGGCGCTTTCCGCGTCGGTGGGGTCGGCCCCATAAGAAACCATTGAATTTGAGTACGTGACGAACGCAGAGGAAGGACCAGGTACCATCATAAAAACGCATGCGGCTGCGTCGCCGCACCGGTGGGTTCAGGCCTTTAACGTGACCGGGGGTTTGGAGTGTGCGGGTGTGGCAACGTCGGAAAAAAGTTTAAAATCAGTACTCTGTATAATTGCGATATCAACATCCGTATTTCAGCTATTAGGAATAAATACGATTTATTTTTTATCGTTATTTCGTAGTGATAATATCCGTAATTGGGTATTTATTATAATAGATAGTTTTTAAAAATTCTTTTCATATTTTCAAGTAGAAACAATGTATCATGACAATGATAACTTTCTTTCAAGTCGACAACTTCAGTAAAAGATCCCAAATGGGAATGTATTTCGTTGCTGTGCTTTCCCTGTCTTGTAGAAGCTAGTTTTCGTTAATGTTCTTAACCGGATACCAAACGATTGAGCTAATTATTTAGCCTATTATTATCGCGTATTGTTCGCGGAAAGAATGAGTCCTTAAAACGACTTGTTCTAGCGTCTATTTCTACCTACCTTCTAATCGCCTTTCTTTCAATGATTCCCAACCTGCATCTGAGAGCATCTTCGTGACGCTTACCTTTTTCTCGTAGCGAGTTCGCGGGTACCCGTTTCATCCGCTGAGTCCCATATACTTGCCGCGTATTCGAGATGGGGCCTGACCAAGGAGAAATAACATCGCTCGCTAACTTTCTCATCGCATCTACCGGCAATACGCTTTATAAAGCCGAGCTTTTTTTACTTGCTTTACCGCAGATTTTACGGATGTGAGTGCTCAAATTTAAATTATTGGTAAGAGTTATCCCAAGATACTCAACTGATTCGGCTACATTTATGAGTATTCCATTGATTAAGCATGGGTAATTATGACGCAATTCTTTCTTTTCGAAGAAATTAACTACGGAGCAGATACTCGCATTGAGATCTAGTTCCCATTTTTCGCACCACTTTTGAATAGCTATTAAATCATTAGATAGAGAAATACGATCGTCATCGTCAGATATTTCTCTATATGTGACCGAGTCATCCGCGAATATCCTAACATTGCTATCTATCTTCACTCAGGTCATTAATGTATATTAGGAATAGAATTATTAATAAAGAGGTCAGGATTTTAATAGCCATGAAGCCAAAAGCAAGTTGTATTTGGAACTTCTTCTGTGAAATTGATTCAAAGCCGCGAAGTGTAATATTTGCGATAGAATATACTTCAGGAAAGATGGTACTACAACTTAGTTGAAGGCGCACTTAAAAGCGCTTCATTGGGACAAGTATGAAGAACTCCAGCGCCATGAGAAAGGCTTACTACTGAACGTGATCGAAAAACGCAACTTGAAGAAGAAAAAAAACAAGTTTCATTAACTTTTGAACCAATTCAAAATTTTCCTTCTCTAATTTTTCAAATAAATAATAAAGTTTGTTAAATAATAAATAAAATTGTAATAATAAATAAAGTTTGTTTTAAGTTTTTTGGTTTCCTATTGTAATTCTGTCACCTACGACTCCGATATACCTCCGACTCCGACGAAGGTCGGAATGAAACCTCCGAATCCGACTCCGCCTCCTATAAAATCACCTCCGTAACATCCCTAGTATTAGGCAATCAGCCAAATGGAAAGCCATACATTTCTTGTGATGCTGGGGGAGATCTATATGGACGATGTGCTGACTGGAGGCCTTACATCACCTTTTCGCGGATTTACACCTTTACTTAATTTGTAACATTTTTCGACATCGAGTTGAAAGCACAACTCTTCATCATATATCAACCATAATTGGGATGGTTCTTCACATATCGAGCTATATACGACTTATGTCGAGCGAGTTCTTACTTAATTTGAAAAATTTCTTAAATATCAGTTACGCCTTTTCAGGCGATATTAGCCTTACATTATTTCTTTTCGTGCGTTTGTCCGCTCTATTGGGAAGATCCTTCAAATATCGAGATAAATACGCCTTTTTCTTGCGATATCTTAAATTTAATTAGAATGTTTCTGCAATAGTTGAGCTCATTGCACCAATTTTAAGGGCGATTTTAACATAATCCAGGGAAATTATTCAAATATCCATCGAATATAAGCTCAAGGGAGGCTTAGCTTTAAGAGGCTTTGAATTGGAATATTTTTGAAATTGACAATTTTGAAATGACGCAACTTTGGAACGAATAATTACTTTGTTTGAATGATATTGCAAATATTGAGGTCAATACGTCTTTATTAGGCAGATTCTTTCCTTAATTTAAAAGATCGCGCTTAACACGCCTTAATCCGGGAAAATTCGGAATTAGTATGAAGGACGAATTTTTATCGAGTTCAATATGTCTTTTTCGGGCGGTGGAACATGAGTTTGAAAGTAGCAAACTAAAGACGACTTTTTCCGTGCAATATTTGTATGTATTTGCAATATTCCTCAAATATCGTGCTAAACACGCCTTTTTAAGCCATATTTTGCATAACATGGAAACATTTCCTACCTTAGAGTGAACAACGCGTTTATCTGACTTACTGACGTTATCGAATTCTGTCGTAATTTGAAGAATCTTTTATGGAACTAAATATGCCTTTCTTCGGGCGATATCAAGCTTATACTGGAGTCCTCAAATATCGAGCTAAATATACCATTTTTCTGGAGATATTATGCTTAATTTGGAAGATATTTCTAAGATCGATCTAAATACACCCTTCTGGAAGGATTTTCTTTACGTAAATTAGAAGTTTCTTGAAAGATCGAGCTTAATAAACGATCTTATGGTGTTTACAGCCTTATTTCTGACGATTATTCAAAATTCGATCTGAATGCCACTTTTTATGTTTGTACCATGGTGGAGTTAATAAATCCCAGGGGAAACTGAGATAAAAAAATCTGGCAGGGCTGAGGTACGATATCGGGATAGTTCTCATTACGAAAGCCTGCTAGATTCAACTAGGCCATCTGGCAGGCTTATTCCCACAAATTTATATTGCGTATAAGCAAATATTTTTATTTAAGTTAGGATTTGCACAAAAATAATTTTGATAACAAAGTTAAGAGCAACAAATTGCAACATGTGTAACAGTATACCTATGAGCAATTAACTTCTTGAGAGGAGGGATAAGGGCTATCCCTGTGAATTTTCTTTTGCTACTTTTGAAATAAGATTAGCATTCAATAGAAAATATCATTTACTTTGCTATATCTCAACTTCTTAAGTCGAAAAAGCTTAAATGGCTAGCAAATTTGACTCTCTTTTTTAAAGAAACATTTCAATGACAAGAAAATTTAAAGCAGATATGTTTATTGAGGATGATTAACCATAGCATGTACAAACTTTAATGAAGGGTAGGTTACTCAAAGGAAAATTGTTTTTACATAGAGTTGAAACTCAAATCCTTGAGAGAATGTTAGAATTTCAACCATCAGATAACACAGATAAAAGCTAAAGACAGAAAACCAGAGGTATTGAAGGAATTTCCAGCTACTAATTACTTCGTCAGAAATGTATTTCTATTTTCCTCTAATCTTTAGTATCCATAGTGGTAGAACAGGTTAACTTAGTGTAGACTGAATTCCCCTCAATCAGCACTTCAGCAAATTATAGTTGAGAGGATTGCATATCTCATAATAATTACTCATTATCCTCTAGAATATTACCCCCAAATAATTTTGTCATTCTCATATATGCTATCAATCCTGAATCATATCAATGATAGTTATACAATTCCTCAGTAACTAATGTAAACCACGAAAAATTCCTGATTTATGTTTCCTGATTATGTGAGAAAAAGCTCATGTAAAATTCTATTTACACTTGAATAAACTTCAAACCATGAACATGATAGAATATCATAATAACTTTCTCAAATTATTTCTTTCAAAAATATTTATACTATGTATAATACTTATATTTAATTTGGTAAATTAGAATGGAATGTCACTGGCTTAAAAAACAGTCAATTTATTACGAAAATGTTTCATAAATTATAATTTAACTTGTACAGAAAACAGGTATTCAAATGCCCAACAATCTGTTCCCCAGGAAGAAATATTACAATCATCCTCTTTGAAGATGTTTACATTTCTTTGGGTCAAACTATGACTTAAATTCAACTTTTTTATATAACATGTTCATTTTACTTCCTTGTGCACAAGGATTTACATCATTTTGACATTAAAATAAATAATTATTTGGATAGCAGAGTAACTTGGAAGTCGAATGAAGCTACTATACTTCCCTGCGGTCAAATAAATACATTAATTTTGGCTCAAAAAATTTTCATTGCCACAAAATTTCCGCAAGGTTTTAAGTAACCTCATTTCAAACTTTAAAATGAAACTGTGCAATCAGATCATGAGAAAATGAAATGATTGCCAAATCTTTGGAAGGAAGATTATAAAATTTGGAATGAAACAAATGCTGCAAGCATTACCAATACTGGTACTTTTTCACACAGTCATTACCCAAGTCTACTAGAAATGCTTGACAGTGTTTATTAACTGCAACTCCACTAGGTCTACGAAGACGAGATCCATGCGAGTCAACAGTAGAGAGCAATCGATCTGAGCCTGCCTTTCTTGATATTGATCCATTTCTTTCTAGAGACAATAATATTACATGCAGCTCATGACGAGATTTTTCTGAATGGATCACAATAAGACGTCCATCTGAGTCTACAGTTGCAGCGCCATATTTTCCACGCCCTTGAAAAAGGTGCAACATTATATACATGTTCTTTTTACACAGAAATATTCTGAAATAATACTAGGAAGCAACACTTCAAAAAATGTAGACAATATAATTCTACTAATCAGCAGAAAAATACTGCCTAATACCAACTTATAAAATGTATGAATAATTACAATATATTACAGTACTTATAACACATTTTACAACCAAGCATAAGTATAGGAGAAGAATGGTATGGGATCCATAAAATTTGAAAATAAATTGGAATTTTTGCATAGCAATTGCAGTAAAAATAAAATAAACTAATGTTAAGTTACTTAAGCCGAATTGCTTAAGCTATGATATTAAAAGATTCATTTATGTTTGAGGCAAGAAAATGTGTATTATCTCTTGTAATTATAGAAACTGCCTAATGAGATTCTTAATAGGTAATATTTCATGGTACAACTGGCTATAAAGAAAACTATCCACCTTGACTGATCCCCACACGACTGAGTTGGAGCAACAAACTACTGAGCTTAAATTTTAAGATTGTCTGCAATTGCTGGTCTGCTTGATGTGTTTGAATACATTTTTAACTATTTTGTCAACAATTCCATTTTTTGGCACTAAAATAGAATATTGTTGTAATGCAATGGCAGTCAAATGTCTTGAATTTTTTTATTTAGGCAACCCTTGCTCACAATAGCATGAGCTATGGAGTCTTCTTCATAGGCAAAAAATCTTTACTTGAAGAATTTGACTTTTATCAATGGCTTAAATACCATCTCGAAGGTCTCTCAGAGAAACCTCCCACAATCTATAAAGGGACCTCTACTAGCTTAAGGCTTCTTATCAGAAAGACCAGAGGGAAAGAAATTTTTTGCACTTTTGATCTTTTTTGGGAGTTCCTGATAATACCAATACTCATTTGCTAAAATCAGACTTGCTCTCTTCATACCTGTTCTTAGGTTTGCATTCAAGGTAGTGAGTTTTTCATAACCAACAGTACTATACAAATAGGAAGTCATAAAAACTTATAGAAATAGAAACTATAATAAAATAACTTACCATGGCTTTCCACATCTCGTAGATACTCTCCTGAACTGGAGAATATCTGCACTCTAGAATCAGAAACTATAATTTCATCTCCTGGGCCAACTGCTACTGATGAGATCAACCCAAAACGACCTTTGCCTTTCCCAATCGCAGATCTTTGATGAGTTCCTCTACTACCAGAACTTGAAGCTAGTAAGCGACCTGAACTGACTTTATCACTAGTTTCTTCCCCTTTGCTCCCTCCCCCAATGACAAACAATACTTTCCCTTCACTGTCAAACACAATTACAGAAGATGTACCATTATCTGCTACCAAAATGTGACCTCTGGAATCTACAGCAACAGCCACAGGTTCTACAAATGATGGGTAAGAGAAAGACTTGACAGTTTCACCTTCGGTAGTTATCTCAGAAATTACTTTGGTTCTCCAATTCACCAATACAAGATTACAAGGACTCCATTTCCCGTTTTCTCCCTTATTACAGTCTACTTTTCTTGCAAGTGCCACACCAGTGCAACTGCACCCGGCTAAGTCTTCACATTCTATATGCCGCACAAATTCCAAATCAGCTGTTAAAACTTTTATTCTGGAATTTCCTGTATCCACTACGTATATTAAGCATGATGATGGTGAGATGCATGTGTCATCTACAGCCACAGCAACAGGCTGGTGAAAGCCATCTTTACCAGATCCATGAGAACCAAATACTCGCAAAGGATTGTTATGCTCTGTAGCCTCAAATCGAAATGGATAGTCTCGTATAGGTCTGTCAAAAACATTTACTTTAAGAGCATATGTTCCAGATGCTGGAGGTCTAAAAGTTAGTTGATATGAGCCATCTCCTATATCCCTAATTCTCACGTCCAAATCTCTATCTCTTTCCTCTTTCACACAATCATTAGACGTTTCTTGAACTAATTCTACCCTCAGTGGGTCTCCACCAGAGTTACGTGGTACCCCATGATAATCAACAGTATATAACATAGCTGTAGCTTCAAGGCCAGCTATAACAGGGGCTGCAGCTCCACCTTCCTGTCCATTTACTTGTCCTACACACATGTTATCAAGCACTAGATTACATAAGCCAGGAAATGTTGTACTAGTTCTAACATGTCCAAAGTTTTTCAGCAAATCCCTGAGTTTCTCTAAACTTCTTTCTTTATCATCATCTGAGCTTGTGGCACCTATACATTCACTATATCCAGACAAAGACTGTTTGTCTGCTTGACTATTATTTGATAACTTAAATTCACAAGCTAAGAAAGCATTTTCTCTAGGTTCTCCAAGAGAGCCAACTGTATCCAGTTTTTCACTGAGGCTACTAATTTTTTGAGTTATATTACGGACTTCTACCTGGTACTGCAAACCGTCACATTCATGCTCAACCTGCAAAGAGTAAATGATTTTTTGTTTTAAATTCTGCTTCAAAACCTTCAGCAACTAACTGTAATGCTCAAACTTAATGAGAAAAATCTATTATCTATGCATCTGGAAAGTACACTGTAAGCCTGTGCATAGGGGGTATACCATGGGTACGCACTTTAACACACATCTATTACATATAAATACACCCACCATGTGGGTGCAAAATTCTACCTTATAAAATGTATGGTGGTAAATTTTGACAATTAGTTTGAATGCTTTCCCGATAACCAGGAAAGATAAAACACAGAAATGACATAAGGGTGATGCATAAATTTCATATACGCTTTCATATTTCATAGTTTGCCATTTCTCTAATGGTCTTTGGTTCAATGCCAGAGAGTCATTTTGATTCTATCATGCATTTCAAAGGGGAAAATGGAATCTTATTTTCAAAACTTCCTGATAAGATATTGAATTTAAACTTCGGAAGTGGTCAGAGAGGCATTTATCTAACGTTAATATGCAATTGTACCTCACATACTGAATTCTGAGTTCGACATCAGGCAGTCTTTTGCACGAATTTTTGAAAATTGTATTGAGGCCTTTCTTGGTGTGATAGGGCATTAAAAAACACGGACTTTGCAGACGAAGTGGTCTTCTATAGCACTAGTGGAAGGGATATTACCAAATGATTGTTGGTATGTTAAAATGTATTTCAGTGATTTTTAAGAATTGTATGGAATGCTTTCGTGATAACATGGAAAGATAAAATCTGGAATGTCAACAGGGATCATATATATGTATCAGAGAATTATCGGATATTTTGATAAATTTTCAACGATTATCTTGCGGTATGCAAGCCACTTATACACTCTAATCATGTTCTATAGGTACCATTGACGTGAAATTTTTACAACGTACTGGCACCAACCTGTAGCAGCCAGAACATTTCAGATATCGAAACTAGCTATTATGGGTTTGATATCAGAAGGTCCCAAATATTGAACTATTCCCATAAGAATGTATTGCGTGGATTTTTGAAAATTATTTTGAGGCACTAATATAGAACTTTAAGAATCTACTCTCCACAAACCTCCATTGTTTTAAATAAAATATGTAAAAAGTGTACATGGTATGCGAAACAAATATTGTATCAGGTTTATTAAACCAAACCTTAATATTTATAAAAAATCTTTTTTGTATTTAGGACCAAAATTATACTGTAGGTTACCAAATGAAATTAAAAGAGTATCTAACTGTAAATTATTTCTAAAAGAGACTAAAAATCTGCTTTTAGATCATGAAAAAATTGATGTTTATTTCTTAAAATTTTTGAAAGATTCTTTGTTCATTAATGTAATTTTTAAATTTTCTTTTCCTTCTCTTTACATTTTTCTCAATTTTTGTTGCATGGCGTTTCCTTTGTTTAATATGTCACTTCATTTTCCTTATGTTTGTATTATGCTGCCGTAATATTATCGTAATAACACTCATCACTATGCTAAGATAAATGAGTTCTTTAATATATATCTATGTTTAGTGAACATTAAACATACTGTGTATTATTGGAGTCAACAATACAGGAATACCTTAGTTGACACCTAAAGCTCTAGCATCTGTTAAAATAATGTAAATTATATTGTATTAATTTTATATGCAATATTTAAAGCAAATAAAACATAGACATACATATTTCTCAGTAAGATAGAGGAATCAAAATCCCAGAGGTCAGAAATGATGTGGTATTCTATAATACCAATGGAAGAAATGTTGCTAAATGGCCCTGGGTTTTGACATCAGGAGGATTACATGATACACTTTGTTAAACATTGCAGTAAATTGGGGGATGTTATTGTAGAGATATAAAAAGTAATTGGGTATTCCTTAAAATATTTATCAATTAGCTTGCAATATATAACAGCCGTGTTTTACAAAGTGTATCATGTAATTGCCCTGTTAAACCTAACACCATTCGGAAGATTTTGTTGCATATCAAGCTATGGTTCCAGACAAAACTTCAAACATATATCTGAATACCCCATTTAGGTATATGGTAGAATGATAATGATGCCCTGGAGTCAAACCAAGGACTATTTGAGAAACAATAAACTGCATTTTCAAAACAAATTCATAATTGCTCTTCATATGCCAAAATATAAATTTCAACCTTTTCAGGAAGTGCTTCATAAAAATATTTGCAATCTACACTATGCATTTTAAACAGGAGCTTTTAGGCTGTCAGGAGTCAAACCAAAACCATTTAGTAAGGTCTGATGGCATGCTTCTAAGTGGTAAGGGCATCTCAATCTGAATTCAAAGTTTCAGGTCGATATCATATCGGGAAGGTCCTCAAACGAAATTCCGTATTTCCCTTTTAAATGTATTGTAGAATGGAAATGGTCCTCTTTCCTCAAACCAAGGACCAACACGGGAACATTAAACTGTGTTTTTAAAACATATTTATGACTGTTGTTTGCATGCCAGGTTACAGATGTTTATATTCTTGAGAAATGCCTGATAAAAAATAGAACTCCCCATCTTATAGGAACATTAAGACCACCTGGTGTTGAAGCCAGAACCATTTTGGAAAGTACATTTTCTCATTAAGTTTCAGGACCTCTCTAACCATATACAGAATTTTAAGTCCAAATCATATTGAGGAGGTCATCAAATGTATTTCCGTATTCCCCCTTTGGGAGGATGGTAGAAAAAATTGGGGCCCTGGCATCAAACCTAGGACCATTATGGAAATGGTAAATTATATTTTCAAAACATAATCATGAAAACTGATCACATGCCGAAATACATAATTCTATCTTCTAAAACGCCTCCACAAGAAATTTGTATTCTTCTCCATATATATTATATGGGAGAATTAATACCACCTGATATTGAACCCAGAACATTTTTCAAGAAGGTGAATGCATATTAACATTAGATAGTAACAACCCTCAGCGATATCAAAGTTTCAGTTAGATATCACATCAGGAAGATCCTAAAATAAGATTCCGTTTTTCCCATTCGAAAAGTATGGTAGAATATAAATGACACTCTGGCATCAAACCAAGGGTCATCAGAGAAATGACAAACTGTTTATATGACATTTAAGAATTATCTCTGTTCACATTCCTGGTTTTACCTTTCCAGCTTATCGGGAAGGCATACAAAAAATTTCTTAAATATTGTCACAATGTATTTTAAATGGGAGAATTTTGCACCCACCAAGTGAGGAATCCAAGCCCATTTGGTGACATTTCTTTCTTTTATAATATAGAAGACAATGGCACCTCCAACCACCGTGATTTTGAATTCTTAATATTACAGAGAAAAACAGCTAGTTCCACAAAAAACTTATAATCAATATGAAAGAAACAATTTGTCTTCGTCCACAAATTTTATTTGAAAAAACACGACCGGTTTCGAGGTTAACTCATCTTCAGGTGACCGGAATACATTTAGAAGCAGAGTAATATACAAAGTAAAGGCGATTGAGGGGAAGGGCGTTAGTGGGATGAATGCGGGGGAGGGGGAGGGAGGTGTGGAAGTATAGATTTGAAGATGGGGGAAATATTCTCACTGAAAAGATACTCGTTAGTAAGGTTCCTAGAAAACTGCAGGTGGCGGCGTATCTCTAGTTGTTCCAGGAGGTCAAGCTTCCTCCCTTTTGTACCGACGTTGAGGAGAATGGGGGAGAATGATGAACTGTGGTTGTTGTCGTTCAGGTGCATTGCGAAATGGGAATTTTTAGATCCTTTATGGAAGGAAGCTCTGTGCTCTTCCGTTCGTGTTGCTATGGCCCTACCACTCTGTCCAACATAACAACTATCGCAGTCATTACAGTCGAGTCTGTATATACCAGATTTTTTATTGCTGCTTGTTTTGTCCCGGCCATTGCATAAGTGCGAGCGGAGATTGGAGGTGGTATAAAAGGCTGGGCAGAAATTTTCGGAGGGGAAGAATTTACTAATTTTGTAGCTAAAGTTATCACTAAATTTTAATTTGTAAAAATGGGGGGAATTTTCAGGAGGCGAAACGGAAGGGTAAATTTGGTTAATGGCAAACTGCCTTTGTTTTTTACGAAACAAATTGTCAATCATATGCTTTGGGAAGCCATTCTGTTTGGCAATGAAATGGATGGTGCTGAGTTCTTTCTTGAAATTTTGGGGGGACATGGGGATATGGAGGAGGCGATGGAAGAGAGAGTGAAAGAAAGCTAGTTTATGGGAATGGGGATGATTGGATGAGAAGGGGATGGCATGGTCCGTGTAGGTAGGCTTCCTATGGATCGCGAAGGATACCTCACAATTATTTAAAGTGATACTAATGTCTAGGAAGTTTAGCGAGTGATTTGATTCTAATTCATGTGTAAAGCTGAGAGAAGGGTGTAGAGAGTTTAAGAAGTTGAGAAATTGGAGGAGCTGGCGATTGGTTCCTTTCCAGATACATAGAATATCATCTACCTATCGATGCCAAGACACAATATTGGATAGATATTTACAGTTGGAATTAAAAAGTGAACATTCAATTTGATTAACAAAAATATCAGCAAGAAGCGGAGACAGAGGGCTACCCATAGCAAGTCCTTTCTCTTGTTTATAACAGGTCCCATTAAATATGAAGTAGTTTTGGTTCACACATACATTGAGGAGGTTTAAAATATCTTGGATGTAGTCTGTTTCACACTCGAATTTCACTAGCATAGACCTAATGATTTCCAGAGTCTCGTTGACAGGCACATTGGTGAATAAGTCTTTCACATCGAAGGAAACTAATTTGCAGTTAGGGGGAAAATTTAAGTTTTTCAGAATAGAGCACAATTCCACTGAATTTTTAACGGTGAATTTTGGTTGGAAAACCCCCAGATTTGTGAGAATATGATTTAGTTTCCAAGCGAGATTTCGGGAAGGGGAAGAAACACTTGAAACCACAGGTTTCAAGTGTTTGTCTCGTCTTGTTTGTCCTCGTCAGAAAGCATCAACTAAAAACTTATAACCTAAGCTGCAGCCTGCTAACAAACATGAAGCACGATGAGAGTGGGTCTAAAGTTTTCTCCACATTCTATTGGCTCTTGCAAGGAGGAGCACTATAATGGCACCATTTTAAACCAATGTGAAACGGCATTTGCCATTGAACATGCATCAAACGCATTTATACCGTTATTATTACCACAAAATCCTGTTAAAACTAAGTGTTCCTTTTTAATATGTTAGCAGTATAGTATAAAAAAATATTGAAAATAGAATTTCCTCATTCCAGCCTGAAATTCATGCGTAATTCACTCTTTTCTGCATGTATCGGGTAAACATACTTTAGCTGCTTCAATTATCCCCTAAAAATGATATCATTGCAAGACTGAAAAGAATTATGTTATTATGTTTTTTATGCTCTTGATGTCCACAGGAGGAAAAAGTGGAAACTCACTCCTATGACTCAAATAGAAATATGAATAAAAACTGCAACATATGAAGGAGATAAATAATAATAAGGAATAAGAACACAATCAACCATATTTCAACTAAATTATGTTGCAGAACAATGCTATCGAGAGGGGGAACATGACAAAACTGCAAAACCTAATAACTAAAGCTTAGATGAAAAGAGACATTGTCTGGACAAATACACGGAAAAAAGTCATTCTAAGTTAACCTGAAAAAACCCAGGAAATTAGATCCAAAAATATTATAATAAAGTAAACCAAGAATATTATAATCAACTACATCGGCTAATTACATTAAATATTATAAGCATACTAAATACAACCAAATCAATTGATACAAAGAAAAATATTAATTGGTGTGCTATCATGCTAATATGTAAGGTATCGTTTAAAATTCAAATTGCCAATTTAATATCTTATAAAATAACAAAGATATTAGAATAATAGCACCCCTAATTTAAATGCTGAGGGCTAAGATATCTTTTTCACATATCGAATCAATAATTAATTTACAAAGAAAGTAACGTCAACACTCTCATAACACTTTTCTTAAAGTATTGTTCATTGCCAGTCCCAGAAAAGCTATCCCTTTAATTGAATCAAGTTCATGTTCCTTGCAAAATTATTCAGTCCAAATTTTTATCCGATGCTAAATCTCACTCTTGCACTGTACTGCAACCTTTAGCTGGTTTTCTTCACAGTTGAATTAATTTTTAATACAGAGATACATGAGAGACAACTCTTGCGCAATCTTTCTTGCTGATACCTCTGCCATAAGCGATCCCACTGTTTGGTATCTTTTCCTGGGTGTTAATTGTGGCATGTCAGTTCTTTAAGAGGTCACATGTTCACTAAACACGATGGCAATCAAAGTGAAATGTGGTGCTGTTTCTGACAAATTCGCATCTGAGTTTTTCTTGATCATTCAACAGAGAATAGGGAAGACTTTCCCCTTCACCCTGGCCCTAGGAGTATCCCCAATTAATTTCATTCTCTTTTTCGTCCACCAAAAGGTTTTGTCTGTTTTATCAAAGGAACCATAAGAATGACAATGAGAGCAGGTGAACTCTGCTCTAAGAAGAAAAACCCTCTTTTCGGCATGTTGTGGATGGTGATATGTTTCCAGGGTAGCAAATGTTTGAAAGGACTCATAGGGGTTCCCAACTGCACCCCTGCTGAGCTGATATCTAAGGTTACGGTATGGTGGTAGTGAAGTAAGATGGGAAATAGTGAGTCTGCGATTTGTAATCAATGCTGCGGATATTCCCTGGAGGAAGGAAGATATTCAACTGTATATTTTTGAGGTAGACGATCTTTCAGGACTTTCTGCAAGGAATCCAATTTAAGATGGTTAACAAACCAACAATTCAGTACAGCAAATTAAAATCTTACGATATATTTGCATACTGCATATAAAGTCCAGGTGTTCTGTGCTTGCATATTGCAGTTTTACAAGTTAACACCTGGTTCGAAAGGACATTCCAATTATTTTGTTGGCTATTCTAGTTATAACTAACTGCTATTCTTGATGCTTCTGTCAGACAGAAACAATGGCTTAGAGATGGACACTACCTTGTAGTACTCTTGACGAGGTAGAGAAATGTAACAAAAAAAATTCAGTCATCAAACGTGTTGTGGAAATGAGGTGTGTTGAAAATCTATAAGGTGGAATTAAATTAAACATTAACTCAATATTCGAAAATTTCCATTGTTATACTAAAATGATCTTCAGAACTATGCGCTAAGTAAAAGCGATAACAATAATTCATGATTATGATTTCATAGCTGCTTCGATTTCTGATTGCCTAAAGTAAGCTATCTAACTATTATCTAAATTTATTTATTTTAATCTAATTTTATTTATTATTACTATCTAAAAAATTTAAAGAAAAATCACTATCAATAATTATGAATTTAGGGTAAAAGGAGTCATGGAAGAATATGTTAAAAATAGAAACCGACGGATGATGACCAGCTTTATGTGAGAATATTCCTCTAATTCTCATGATTTATATTGGTAATATATTTATCAGGAACCTCATTGGTTCTACATATAATCTATTACTCCAACATTCACTCCAAGGACCTTCGTAACTTCTGTCATAGTAGAGGCATCATAATTCTCTATGAACTTTGTGAAGATGTTTCGAATTGTTTCTTAAAATATTAAGGTAAGGATGACCATTCCAGTTGAAATTGGACCTTTGGAAAATTTGAATGATAACATAAAGTTCACAATGTTTAGGTGAATCTTGTCAGAAAATGGCTGATGATGACGCGACTTGTAATACATATTCATGGCTGCAGTTCACATGCTGGGTTATGGTCTACTATCTTCTCGGTAAATGCCTCATTAAATACATCTACATCTACATATGTACCCTGCAAGCCGCCTTTCGGCGTGTGGCAGGGGTGCAAGCACCATGACTCTATTTGCCCAGTCGATTATTTTCGCGTATTGTTCTCGGAAAAAAAAGAATTCTTGAATCAACTGGTTTTAGCATCTATTTCTCTGATCTTTCTCGCTGGATCAGAACGGCCTATATAGCAAGGAGGGCGCATAATATCGGCTACATCTTCTATGAACGTGCTCTGTCTGAATTTATCTAGTAATTTAAATCTCTGATTGAACCTTCTTTCTTCTAAAGATTCCCATCCTGCCTCCTGAAGCATCCGAGTAACACTCACCGATTTATCATAGCAATCTTTTACAAAGCGTATTGCCTTTCGTTGTATCTTTTCTATCTCGCGAATACAACACTTTTCAGCAGGGTCCCATACACTGCATGCATACTCGAGGTGAGGCCTAACTAGCGCAAAGTAACATCGCTTGTCGACCTTTTCTTCGCTTTTACCGACTATTCTTTTGACGAAGCCTAGTTTCTTAAGAGCTCGCCCACGTATGTTATGGATGTGGGTACCCCAAGTTAAGTTTTTCGTGAGGGTTATTCCGAGATATTTTACCGAATCGACAGTTGATAATTTTTTCCCTCAAAGGCTATATGAATTAAGATTGGCAAAGGATATTCTTTCAAAAAAATTAACTACTGAACATTTATCTACGTTGAGCTCCAATTGCTAGTCGTCGCACCATTTTACTATTTTATCTAAGTCATTTGACAGGCTTAATCTGTCGTCATTACTTTTTATTTCTCTGTAAATAACCGTGTCGTCCGCAAATATTCTAACGTTACTGTCGATGTGTTTAATAATTTGAGTATAGTATATTTCATATAAGAGAATTAGGAATTAAGACTGCCTGGTGTTGAACTTAGAAGCTGTTAGTGGAAGAAGATTGCATTTAATATTATGTAGGTACAACTCCTACCATTTCCAAAGTTTCGAGTTGTTTATTTCACACTAATCTGTGAACAGTTAAAAAAAATACCCGATTAAGTTTTCGATAGGCTTACAATAACATTGCCCATTTTAACATAGTGTATACACTATGGTAAACTTAAGTTCTGGAAAGAAGCCCTCTAACCATAAGTAGAATATAGTGCATATCATACCAGAAAGGTTCTCAAACATAATTCCATATTCTATGATTAGTTTTATAGTAAAATGCAAATGATGCCATGTCCATCTTCTATATCCCAAATGCGATTTAAAATATTTCCACTCACTTTGTTTTTCTCTGCCTCCACAAGAGCAAGCTGCTCTTCTAGGACACTTCGCTTGTTTGTCTGCACTTTACCAATTGTAGAAATGACCTGAAAATTCAAAATAAATTTTAAAATGAAAATAGTCTGCAGCATGCAAAACAAAACAATTTAACATTATGTATGAAAAAAAAATTTCATCTCTCCTTAAAGCCTTCTTCTCCAATTATAATCTGTTCTAGATTCACTACAAAAAGTCAGAGCCTTGCCTTTCAAAATGTTCAATGCCTTAATAAGTAAAAGACTGTTGTTGGAATAATAAATGTAAAGTTCAACCTCCTATAGCTGTAAGTATGCAGTGATGAGGTGGTGGAACAATTCAATTTTTCTCGAAATTAAGCATAAATTCAATTGAGGACATAGACAACCAGGCAATTTTTTTGTCTAAAACAGTAAACTATAAGATGTTTCTTCTTTCTTTCAGCCTGTTAGCTCCACCATCCAATTTTATGAAACCACTCCAATTCTTCCTTTTCCACCCAATAGAATAACAATGCTGATGTAAGAAACAACCCAAAAACAAAATAATGGCCCAATAAAACCATCAAATGAAGAAAAGCAAATGGCATATCTCAAACAATAAAATAAAATACATTTTCATCAAAATTATTTAATTTCCTTTCTTTCCATCACCACTGTTCTTTTTTGCACCTGATGGAATAAAAAGATGGTCAAATGGCTAAAGAATCACTTAAGTCTACATAAGGTGTCTTAAGTCTAGAAAAAAAGACAAAGAAAAAAGGGACAAAAGCAGAGTCAAATCTAATTTCTCTTAAAACAAGAAATGCCAGGAAAGGTAAAAATTATCCAATGAGAAATACGAGATTAAAAGTTTACAGAAATAGTCATTAAAAAAGATTTTACCCAAGCTAGTGATGTGGTTGTTTGGTGGTGGTGAGGCTTAGTTGCATCTATTTAACATCTATGAATACGGTTTTCTGACGTAGTCACTAGTTTGCTGCTAGTGAGGGTCACTAAGTAAACTATGAACATGGTGTTATGATTTTAAGCTGTGACTTTGTATGTATGAAAGGACTGAATATTTTTTACTAAAAAAAACATGAAGGAACACTACATCCAAAAAACCCAGTGGACTATTGAAAGAATCTGAAATTTTGAAAGAAATGTTATAATAGAGAAACAACAAAATGTGGATACCAACCTCTTGTCTCCTTTCCTCTGCTAAGCGAATTACTTCATCAAAAGTATGGTTAGCGTATTCAACACATCTTTCTGCGCATTCATCTAACTTCCTTAATTCATCAGACACCGCCTCCTGAGCAAGTCCTAGCTGCAGGTAGAATATTCTTTGCTAATTAAACAGGTTTAATGTTTACTAGAACAAAAAATTTTTTCAATCAATCACATACAAATAGTCAACTCTAATAAATTTCCCATAGCTAAAGATAAATAACAATGTAAAGTCCATGATGACATCCCTATGTGGGATTTGGCCTAAGCCAGTGATATTCACCATGGGTGACACATGGTCAGTGTATCCCCACACCACCTTAAATGGCTTTTTTCTAGACCTGAACCTCTTAATTTAGGTAGCTTCCCAATTGTTTTGATACTGGGTTAACATCTTTGCCCCCACTGGGATTTGAACTCGTTACAGCTTCAACCGAAATTGAATGCAGTACCCACAAGGGACGTACCCACGGGGGACCTAAATAACAATGTATAATGCATAAACTTAAAATTATCTACTATTACACAAATATTAAATGGAAGTACAGGCAAATTTTAAAAATCAAATAAATCAATTTCTAAGTAGTTCATATACTGGGGTTTGAGTTAATTTGCATCTTAATAAAAGTTATTTTAAAAAAATTCAATAAAATGAAATACTTTTTTGCAACAAATAGTCTCAACTAGTACTGATAAAATACACGATTAAAATAATTTTTACAAATCAATGGTAATATTAATTTTGATTTTCCTATTAAACATTGTACTTTCAGATATAAGACATTAGATTTAAGAAACAAGAATTATTTCTGCTTGTGGTCATCTTCACTACCTTATGTGAAAAATTTCTTGTTCACACAGGTTGACTTTCAGGATGGGCAAAGATAGTGAGCCAAGTGAAAACTACTTCATAGTGAAAGAGACCATGCAAATCTGGAGTCAGCCTAGCAGACTTCCAAAGCAAAACCATTTTTCTCAATATTTCTTAACAACTCTTACTGTAGTTACTGCAATAAAGTATCCTGAACTAAAATTTGTTTATCACCATGATTTTTATAGTAACTATGATTCACTTTGATAATTCGGTCAGAAAACTATGTCCAATTAAATTTTACCAATTTACCAACTTTCTTACCTTAGAAATACATTCATTTGCCTTGTATAGGAGAATCTCAGACATGCGTTTAATGGCAATGGAGAATGGAATAACAGTGTGTTCACAGCTGCCATTTGATGAGGTTGATGATGTTCCATGGACCCCAGCACTAAAGGCTCCATTTGCTGCACTGCACTGAGTGCAGAATACAGTATCACATGTTTCACAAAACAGAAGTTCCTGCAACAGACAAGATCATTTCACAATACTGAATGTATTCAGATCAAACTCTGAAAATGTAATGATTATTAGAAAAGTGAAGAATACCCTTTATTTTCCTACATATACAACTTGCATATTGAAGTTCTTATTTTTTGTAACAATTAAAACTGAAAATAGAGTAGCTAAAGATATGCTTTATATGCTATAAGAATGCTTTATGTAACATACATATCCTTCCAATAATCTTTGTTCAGTCCAACTGAAAATCAAAAATAATACCCAATTAATCTTTCAAAGGTTTGCTTTGTAAGTCCTTCATATATACAGGTGTTTCACTTTCCACAGAAAATAAGTTATAAATTCTCCTTAAGCTCTTTGTTCAGTTTGTGAAAAAAATTAGAATGCATTTTTTTGAAAAGTTCCAATGAGAAGATAGTATTCTTAAATTTGCCATAGTTATGAGAATTTTTACAATTATTTTTAAATAAATTATTAGGAGAATTACATTGGGCGATATAATTCACAAACTTCACAAACCCTCAACTCAATTGCACAATTCATGGATTACGTTAACTGAAAAATGAGAATAAAATTTTCTGTATTTCTGCTTTAAAAGCAGCCCTTTTTTCAAGTATTTCAATTAGAAAAAGCATAGATAATTGGAAAAAAGTGATTAAAAAACAAAGATGCTAAAAATCTCAAGGATTTTTATTGGTAAAAGTGGGAAATCTCTAGATAGAAATATTACAGATACCTTTGCATAATTATTTGATAAGGGCAGTGATAAAAAGGTACTGTAGGTCAGTAGGTAAACACCAGATGTGTTACATAACATCTCATATTTTCTTGCTGTATAACGTGCAGAAGATGTTCATGTATACACACACACAAACACACACCATAGCTGGGCAGAATAAAAAAAAAACATTGCCTTACCAGCCAGACATTACATGCATCCCACATCACCCAAGAACATCTTTGCCACTACCATAATATTTTCGGCTAATTTGGTTTGATTATTCAAAAATTATTAAAATTAATATTTCAATTTCAAACATGGCTTGACATTCCCATCAAAGACCAAAATTAAGTTGATAAAGAACCAGGAGGATATTTAGAAAGTTAAGATTTCATTCGAATGGTACATAAAAGATACTGGGCATTTTTTTCATATCTTTGGCTAAGAAACAACATACACGATAAAAACCATAACATAAATTATTGGCACTGTATGTGAATTTATCCATTTATGCTAGATGAAAGATTGATTGTAAGGCAAATAACACTAAGTTCATTTTTTAAACTCCACAATAATGTTATTAGATGATTTAAACCACAAGCCATTGTAAATCAACCATTCCAATAAAATAATGACACTTTTGAAACCTCAATTGCATAAGATCCATTTTAATCCAAAATTTGAAAGAAAGGAGCATAAAAAATTTAATAACTAGAAAAGGCAGACATGAATTAAATATACTTCACTATCAGTCAACATTCTTCATTATAATTACCAAATGTAGGCACCACACTATCTTACAAAAGGAATTTTAGATATAGAGCTTAATACCAAAAAATAATGTATTTTATGATATTTTCCTCTGAATCATTTAAAATTTCATTATTCGGATGCTATTTTTTCATGAGAACAACAGTAAAATTAACTACCACTTTTCTGTTATCAAAATTTAATCAACTTAGAACCTTAAGCAACCAGTTATAATCTCTTTTAATAGTAACAAGCACCATTTGCTTAAAAATAATTTATGAATAGAATGAATGCACATATATGGTTGCATAAAACACACGCGAGAGTCATTCTTGATTAACTAATGCCCTTTTACCAGTAAGGAAATGAAATATTTCCATCATCTCACACAAGCCTACCTTTCACCATCATTGAAAGAGTGGAGTCAAGTACATCTAATGATGAAAGAGCTTTAATAGTGTCTATCATTAAATAAAACCTGAGAGAGAGAAATCTATTTCCATTGACATAGGTTTCTGATAATAGGGTTTTAAAATATTATACATGGAAAGATCCAGTGTTTAAATGCAATGTATTAAAAGTATCATAATTAACTTTTTAAAATTTTAAGATTAATAGCAAAGAATTTATAAAGTAAAAACTTTTCAGTATTTCTATTATTTAAATATGCATTAACACAGATTTTCACATGAAAATTTTGCAGTTTCCTATTAGGCACAAAGCAGAAAGTCAATTATCCCCAGCATGAAAAAGTAATCTAAAATCCATCAAAAACTTTACAAAATAATCCCCATAAAACTAAGCAGGTGCGTAACAGGACAAAATTAAATTTCAAAAAGAATGGAAATATAGTTAGTTTTATATCACCACACTCATAACTGTGATTAATAGAATTAAAACCAAATGCTAAAAACCAATACAGATATACAACTTCTTGAGGTACTAGAAGAATATTTCCAAGTAATCTGAAATATTAAAATAAAGACTGGCATTCATATTTTAGCTGATTTAATGAGCCAAATTAAAATATTTAATCTAATGTTAAGATATTGATAGAATTCTGGGAGCACATGAGATACTATTAGTGATTCTGTGAGTTGCCACCATAAACTCAGCTTCCAAACCTTCAGTAAACCATTCAAATATCCACCTCCACATTGTGAATAATTACAATAAGATACCAAATTTAAGGGAAAAGATGCATTAACTGAAATAAATAAATACATACCTCTAGATTAAAATGCTGTCCAAAGCATCAGGCAATCTATCTTCAAAAATCAGCAATTAAAGATTGATGAAAAATGCACAGGAAAGAAACCTACACGAAAACAAATTGAAAATACCATGACTGTCAAAAACTTCCCGTCTGATTACATAAGTAGCAAGTAATCGAAGTTGAGTTACTTTTGGAGTGGCTCGAATCATTTTTCAGAATATATCTCTCTCTGGAAATCCGACTAAAACTAAACCTCTAAAAAGACCATAAATAAAAAGCCCATCCTCAGAAATCATGTCTGCAATGGAAGTTAACATAAGATCTGCAAGTATCAAAGGATGAACAAATACTCTTCCACTGGTCACAGCATATTCCGGACATGGAGGAGAGACTTCTTGGAGTCACATATTGAAGAAATGTGGCTCAAACTTTCATTTTCTGTACCAGGAAAAAGAGCTTGTAAATACAAAGCTAGACTATCTTCTACATTCATCTTTAAGTCATCACTAAACAACCTCAAGCATCTCCCTATGCAATCTAACAGTTCATGCAACTGCTGTTTCACTTCTTTCACCACCAATGTCAACTGCACAACTAATTGTTACACAGACACTAAGCACCTAATTCGGCTAAAAGGCTATAAAAGATGATTAGATAAGTCCAGTGTCTCATTAGTAACCTCTCAGCTCAAACTAGACTAACCTGATTGATGTGTACAGAGCATTTTGGAATGACCTCTCTCCTTTGACGTGACATCAGATCCAACAACTGATTGACGAGAAAGGATGGAGGCAGAGCACTAACTCCCCCTCGAGGGATAGGAATCAGCTCGCGGCAAATGGGACACCGAAAAGCTCCAGTATCCCTGGTCTGAGATGCTGCAATTCTTGACAAGCAATGCAAACAAACAGTGTGCGAACATTGTAGCAGTTTAGGTGTGTGCTCTCCACCATCATAGAGACCTGAAATAGGATGACAATAATTAAGAACTAGGATTCATTCAAATACTCGTTATTCAAACTATTCCAGCATTTAAAAAGTTCCTTTTACTGATTAAGTCAGATATAAAACATGAAAGATGAGAATAAAATTAATCTTAAGGCAACAACACATACATCTAGTAAAACCTTTTTAGGGTTCGTTAAAAAGGTAAGATACATTCATTCCTCCACTAGTTGATATTGGTCATTAGTTACGAATGGGATATTTCAAGATGATTTAAAATGAAAAAAAAAGTTTAAAATTTTTAATGGATATTTCGTATCATAAACACCTGGAGTTTTTTCCTTGCAATGTAAATTTAAAATTTAAATAATGTATTTGTTGAAACTATTGGATTTAGCAGAGCGAAAATCCTTCTATTACGCCTCTCAT
The DNA here is from genome assembly GCA_036926295.1 of Pachydiplax longipennis. Lineage (NCBI taxonomy): Eukaryota > Metazoa > Arthropoda > Insecta > Odonata > Libellulidae > Pachydiplax > Pachydiplax longipennis. Next base: position 569,269 of record JAVFKF010000028.1, on the reverse strand, counting down.
TTTAAAGTATATATTTGAAATATTGTCCACTTTTAATAAAATGCAAAAATATTAATCTTAGAACATTCCAACTTTAATCAAGTAATAAAAGGCCTCTAGATTACTGTATACAATCATTACTTTATAAATATCAAATATAACTTTCACATTTCAAGAGTTTTAATCTACAAAATCGGTTTCATATTTTTATTATTGACTTAAATAGTACTTGTATAGAATCAAATAAGGACTTGACAATACCATATATATTACATACCGTTCAGAATTATACGCTTGTGTTGAAGTTGATAACTCAATTCTAATATAAACAGTGAAAAGGAAATGTGTCACTTACATAGACAAGTTCCACACGTCAGAAAACTTTCATTGAAGTCTTCGTAATTGATAGAGACGGTCTCCACAAGTGTGCTGTTCATACTCAACATTCTCTCGCCTAGACGTGTTCTGTAAAATAAAATTCATGAAAACAAAATAAACAAAACAAAGAAACAGGTGTGATATCCTGTTTATATCAATTAACTCTTTTCATAATTGGCATCAAAAACAAGAAAAATAGTCACCGTGAACATACGAGATTCGTGAACAAATACGAGATAAACTTCACGCATCTATCACAGAAAGGCAAGTTACAGCGTTGATATCGTTAATTTAAGTCAAATATAATACCCAAGTATTACAATTATACATATATATTAACACAATAATCACTTAATTAATTGGTTAAGCCGAAAATTGATATTAGACTATATTGGATGTTAATAATAATCCCAACAATTTCGACACTAATATCACTTCGTTGCATAGGCATTTAAGAAAATGCAAAACGCAATATATTAATCAAAAAGCCTTTGAAATATATCGTCTACCAACGAAAACAAGAGTATAATTTAAATGTGAACAAGTGTTTCAAAATACCAACAAACTCAATTTAGAAAATAATACAATTATTGGAGATTGTTTACAAACATTCTTGTTCCGAAGCTTTACCTACACGAAAAACGTTCATCGCCTCAAGATATAGCATTCATAGCAAAAATAAGCTATATGATTCTTTAATTTTTGTTTTAAACTCTACGTCACACGTCAAATAAATTATCTGAGAGCCAGAATTGAATTAAAAGGCCAACCAAGTAAGAGTATAATGTTTATGATAATTTACAGAATTAAAACCTATAACAATTACTGCCTAAATACGAATCACACATAACAAACTTAGAAACATTAAAACACTCCTCCAAAACAACATTTATTTCTTGCTAATAACTCTTCATTATTGCGTTACACAAAGTATAATTAGAGATTGGAATGAAAAATAAAGCATGCATTGATACACCAGCCTTTTCTAGAAAAGATAAAATTTTAAATACCTATAACAAATATGGAATTCGAACTACATTATAATCAGAAGCACATCTTTCATGATGAAATATAAACTAACAAACTAACAAATTTAAAGGAATCTCCAGCAAGCATTCAAACCCGAAGATCAATTCAGGAGGAATTCCCATTTTTGATTTGCATTTGTTTCGTCAACGTTTGACAGAATTACATATGAAAAACTTCCATGTTTGAGCAGATTCGCTATGATGGATTCTACGCCAACTTTTTACTTACATGTATGAACAGCAATTCATGTGGAGAGTACGAACTATAAATCTTGGATTTCATAAATTATTATGGTGTTAAAATCTTTGAAGAGGATCCAGTATCACAATGTGGTTTTATTCGAACAGATGTTCGCTAAAAACAAGCATAGCAGTGGACACTACCACGTGAGTTAATTAAAACTTAACTCTATGGGATGCTACAGACAACAATTGCAGCATTACCTCGAATACGTCCCCGTTTACACTATTAAGATGCATAAAACAATCATCCCTACTAGACATAACTATGCGATATTCTCTGCAGCATAAACATCCCCCTACTGCCTCAGCCAGCTGGCGCTAAGGAGTTCATCGATCGATAAGTCACTCCTTTCACTAGCTCAGCAGCCGCAGCTGAAGGATAGAGATTTCGTCAGTCAGTCTCTATGAAGAAAGAGCTCTTGGAAATGTACGATTCTTATGGTTGAATTGTCTGCTATAAATTGAGATGATTGTGACTCATCAATTTTAGACTCATCACTCTAGAGATAAACACGATTTCTCAGATAGAATATGTTCAAGTAGAATATGTCTAAGTTTAGCTTTGACTATTTTGTTTCCATAGCCATGCTTTAATAGGTAGATTTGAAGGTAGGAATCTGTCTTCTGCGACAACATTGAATCCCTCAATCGATTTTGATCGTTCAGCTATTTAAGGTCAATTACTGTAGCAGTTGCTCAGCTCATGTGTTTCAATGATCATAAATTTTATTTACAACTAAACTCACTCAGCAGTTTTCTTTAAAATAATTCAGGTGATAATGTTGGATTAATTTTCTTTATACGTTTCACATGTTTCGGTGATATGTTATAGTTACTAGGGATCTATATACCTGAAGGGGGGTATTTGGTCTTTGGAAAGTTAGTATATTTATTGTTTCTCTCCTCAAATTACTTCCATGTCCTGCAGCCAACTTACTTATTCATTTTATTTATGCTATTACTAATATCAACTCTGACATTTTGCATTAATTCACGTGATATTGTTATGTTTCTTGCTTAATCATTCTGCACATTTTCAGCCTCAGCCAGCCTAATTTTCTCAATTCTTAGCAGCATTTTCTTGACAACATTCATCTTACTACACTTAATGCAAAATAGCTTATCTACAGGTTGTTTTACATGTTCATTCTGCATGAATTAATTATCTCCTCTCACTTATTTTGTACTTCTTGGTGAAGTCCAAATATATTGTGTCTATTTGTCTTTGGTTTTGAATTGCCTCAATAACATGATGCTGGAAGACCGCCAAATTTGTGAGACAAGAGCGACCGGGAACAAAGCCATGTTGATTGTTCGAAAAATACTGAGAAGTGAAATAAAATAATCCGTTAAGTATTATATTTTGCAGACACACACACATACATAGATACATACATATATATATACACATATATATGTGTGTGTGTGTGTATATGTATGTATGTATAAATATATATATATATATATATATATATATATATATATATATATATATATATATATATATATATATAATTATCGCCCTGTATCGATACTTCCTATCTTCTCCTGTGTCATCATCAATCATTATATCAACACCGCTAATATTTCATGGGAAATGTGACTGGTGTGGAATGTCCGCATTACTCTCTTTTTCTGTGGAATATAGTTTGGAAAATTCTGAAGTAGTGATGAAATTTACCTAGGGTGATTGCAGACAATTTATTTATCTCATCAACCTGAAGTATCAGTCCTTACAGCAACTATGACCTATTATGTTGTTAAAGGTTATGTGTTATTAGACTATTGATGCATTTTAATTGAATTTATTTTAATTATAGTGCTTTAGTGTTCCATAGTCCATACTTGAAAGTACCGTTTCTCTTGATTAACTTGTACTGTATGTGTAACACTGTCATGGACATGCTTTTCTGTAAGTAACATTTGGGATATTTGTCATACGCTGTCCAATACTCCCTTAATTTTGTTTGGGGTGATCCTCTCCAATCTGGATTGGTATTTTTGCTGATATGTACTAATTACTGCTCACTATTTTTCTTTTCCTTTAAAGATTATTTATTTCCTCAATTCTGTTTTGGTTTTTAGCATGCCTCTTCCTTTCTATGTCAACTCTCAAATGTAAAAGTTTCTTTCCCCCATTATTTGTATAAATCTAGTTCATTCCAATTTGCACAGAATAGCGCTAAGCTTAAGTCTACTCTATTTAGAATAAAATCTTGCATCTTTTAGATAGGAGCTAGAAATTTGTGTTCACCATGATATCAAATTTCATTATTTCTTCATGTAGAGAGAAATATAATCAGGTATGCTTCTCAGTACAAATTTAAATTATACTTTTAGATTTTGTTTGTAGGTTTCATAAAAGATTTATTTGGGAACATCCTTGATAATTTCTATCATCTCAGTGTTGTGTTTCTACTGCAGATTATGGGTGCATAAAACACTAGGTTGTTCTCAAAAAGTAACATGGAAAAGTCCATTCAAATAATATTTAATTACTCATCTTGTTGTGAATACAGTATAAAATTTTTCTTGCTAGCTTTGGTCAACGTTTTAAGGTATAACTGCTATGATAATCTATCCCTATTTCCATCAGAAAACATTCATGAGAAGGTTCAGAATGGTCCTGCAATGCTTTTGTTGTATTTTCTAACAAAGTGGATCATTATTCATTCTAGTGTCATACATGGAACCATTTTGGAAGACGTTGCATATTAAGTTTAAGAAATGGGCCTTGTAACAGTAGGCAAAATTTCAAATCCATATCATCCCGGAAAGGTCCTCAAACGTAATTCCGTATTCCCTATTTAATTCTATGGTAGAATAGAAAGGATGCCTTGGAATCGAACCAAGGTCTTCAAACGAAACGCTCCATTTCCCATTTAAATGAATTGTAAATGCAAATGTTCTCTTATCGTATCGAGCCAAGGACCATCAAGGTAAACTGCGTTTGTAAAACATATTAATAACAGCTGTTCTCATGCCTCATTATAGAGTTTTATTTTCTCGGAAAAAAACTCAGAAAAATATTTGATTTTACCGCCATAAGTTTATTGTGGGAGAATTAAGACCGCGTGGAGTCGAACCCAGGACCTTTTTGTAGAATAAGATTTCATATAACTATTTGGTAGGGGTCACACGGACCGTTTCTAAAATTCCTACATATAACATCGGGAAGTTCCTCAAAAGTAATTCCGGATTCCCTGCTTGCAATGTATGGTAGGTCAGAAAGGTCACCCTTGCGTCGAACTATTAGGGAAACGATATCACTCCGAGAAGTTCCTAAAATAAGTTTCCGTTATACCCCTTTTGAAATGTATGCTAAAGACTCTCTGGCATCGAGCCAAGGATCATTAGAGAAAGGACGAATTGCGATATGAAACGTATTTATGACCTCTGTTCATATTCAGGGTCTCACCTTTCCATGTTATCGGGAAAGTATTTTTTTAAATCGTAAAATAGCCGCAATTCATCTTGAAAATTTAGCACCATATTAGCGTAGATTCTACACTTATTTGGTGACATTTCTTTCATTGGTAGTCTAGAAGACCACGTCATCTGCATACTTTTGAATTCATTATCCTATCCTAAATGCAGCAAATAATATGCAACGACAACGATTCAGCAATGGTTCCGGGTTCGTTACCAGGAAGCACATCGAAAATGTAATCTGGTAATTTTTGAACTGTTCGCGGATTAATTTGCAGTATGCAAGCAGCTTTTACTCGCATTTATTATCTATCGTATATAGCTACTTCTCCGGACATAGTAAAAGGTGCTGGTATAACCGGTCTGGTATCGAGCCAAGGATCATTACCGGTAAAGACTCCTTTTACCATATGCTTAATTTCTAGTCTGCATCATATCTGGAAGGTCCTCAAATGTAACTCCGAATTTCCCATTTAATTGTATAGAGGAATGCAATGGCTACCCTAGCGTCGAATCAAAGACCATCATAGAAACGGTAAACTGCTTTTGCAAATGAAAGTCATAGCTGATATCCACATTATTATGTAATATTAATACGAAATATTAATTTCTATCTTCTCGGGAAGTGCTTCTTAAAAATATTTGCTATCTCAACCATACATTTTATATGGAAGCATCAAGACCGCCTAGACTCGAATTCAAAACTGTTGAGTAAGATGCGATGGTACATATGCTTCTTATTGGTAAGCATCTTAAATCGTATTAAAATTTTCAAGTCGATATCATATCAGAAATGTCCCCAAACGAAATTTCGTATTTCCCATTTATATTTATTGTAGAATGGATATCTTCCTATTTCCTCGAATCGAGGACCATCGAAGAACAGTAAACAACGTTTTTAAAACGTATTTACTTATATGCCGGGTTACAGACTTCTATGTTCTCGGGAAATGCCTTATAGAAAAATTGTATTTCCCGCCTTCCATTCTTAAGGGGGGTCGATACCTCGAGACTGGTATTAGTTTGATTTTTCGCCGAGGGGAAGAGTCTTCCCTTTCGAAAGGTGGAGTGGGTAAAGAGGGGAAAGTGGTTGGGGGTACTCAACCAAGCGTCGAGAGGTTCGGTTATCAACGCGATAAGAAGATCTCCCATGCTTTTGTTTTTGCTATTTTTGAAGTATAGAATGATGGGCATTGAGGACGAGAGGAACAAAAGCGAGATTTGATGCATACTTCAGAAGGAAAGCAGGAATAGTAGTTGCTCGAGATGCAACGTGGAAGTTCGCCTATGAAAATATGCAATGTTATTCATTTACTAGTGAATCACCCCGACGAAAATGACAAGGGCTAAATTAAACTTATAAAATATACTTTACTCCAGACCCTGACGCAAGGGTCGGTAAAAATTTCCAGATACGAAGATTTCACATTTTTTTCTGTCAACCATATTTTCCACCATTATCGAGAGTGAAAACATCTCTATGTTTTTTTACGATTAAAATTAAAATTCAGTCACATTTTACCTGATTGTTAAGCTTTCCTTAATTTTACGTCCTTTGAGTAAAGTAGAGGTATAAAATTCCTTTCTTACACTGCCTTCACATATGTTTTGAGAATAATTAACCAGAATTTAACATCTTCATATCACCACAAAGACAGCGAAACTATAACCGGAGATTCCACGGCGGTGTGTCGGACCGCGCCGCGCTTACGAAAAATCGACTTCCTAAGTTGGCACCTGAATTGAAACAGTTTCTTCGGATTCCACATCTAGATACTTCTGACTATGACGTGGTATAAGAGACTCGATACACAAAGGTCGTTTTACTATTTATATTCCTTACTTTTTCCTTATATTCCTTATTATTATGTGATAGGCAGTGATAATACCTCTTATAAAGATTAATAACTGTACAAGGAGAATAAGAAATTACGAAGTGACTACATGCTCTTGTGTTCTACGACTCATCCGAGCTCTTCGTACTTACAGTTCGTTATTTATAATTTTCAGTACCTTTGGCGTATCGTAACTTTAATAATACAATTGCCAGTCTGGAGAGAATTCTTTATTACCTGTAGTTAAGTATATTTGGTATCGTTTAGAAATATAATTTTGTTCGAAGAGTTCAAAATTGAGTCACGAGAATTTATGCAATCTTACTTTCTCATATGTAAAGCTATAAGGATTTAATTGACAATTATGATGTAATATTTTCAATTTACTAACGTGTCATTTTCCGTGATTCTATCTGTTAATGCAAGTTACTTATTCAGTTGTACATGCAGACGTGGGAGGATTTCACTTTACAGCAGATCCTAATATGCACAAATAAATTTATTTAGCAGAAAGTAGCTACACCTATTGATATAGACACCGGTAGTAACAATAATGAGAAAATAATAGTGTGAGCGTATGCACTTATCATGAATGGCGTTATACTGAAAAGTAGTTATATTATCATTCAGTGCTTGATATAATTGTAACACAGTATGTTATTAAACGTCACTGTAGCACTTAATAGAAATCTTACTAAATGTCCTGTTGAAAACGCAGGAAGTTTGTGTCGTTCAATGTATTTCGTATGAGTTTCACATTGAAGTTATTAGTTTTCGACTGCTGCTATCCCTTAATGATGTGATCCACCAAATGGTTTCCTCTCATTAATATTTTTAATTCTTTCATAATACAAAACCGTCTTATAGAAGAAAAATCTCCTTGAGCATGCAGATGTCACAACTGATAATCCCTTTACCATCATAAGGTGCTTTTAAGATCACGTATTCACCATTCAAAATGTTAAGAAAAAACTTCAAAAAAGGATTTCTTCACTACTGTCACTAGGCTAGTCCAATCAAACAACTCCTATAATACTTCTACACTCCAAACCTTTCATACTAGACCTTTTTTTATCAACACATTTACATCATTAGCTCAATTGTTCCGCAAAACATAACAGAAAATTGAGGTATGCAGAATGTAATAAATGTGGAGAAAAGACTACTATTGATTAAGTTATTAGACCCTTCCTGAAAATATAATTTCTTTCCCTAAATTAGCCTTATTTCGCACTTCCTCAATAATTAACACGTTACTTCTTCATGGATACTAGCAGTAGAGATTATGCACCGTGTTTACATCCCTCTTACTCGCTCAACTTAGGGTTGGCGGAAACGAAGTATGTGACCTCCTCCTTCGGAAAACTTCCCCTCCATTGGCTTGGGTACCATATCGCCACTGACAAGCTTACAGAATCTCTGTGTCGGTAATTTAGACCCAGTAGGTACGGAATGGCTCACTATCGGTATGGTTAAAACATTAACCAGTCGTTACGCTACCGACTAGTTACAGAATATGGGCCCAGGATCGACCACCTTTAAGGGAGCATTTAGACCAGACGGTCTAAATGCTCCCTTAAAGGTGGATTTATACTTTCCGATCAGACACGGAGCGTATCCGAATCGTTTCCGTTCAGAAAAACTTCCGGCGATTTGAACTGCAATGTATAGTATATACTATACGTAGCGTTTCCGCACAGACACGGAACGGCGACGGACCGACTCTCCGACATTCATCGAAAGAATGTTTCGCCTGATACGCTACGTGTCGGAACACGTGATCCATGACGTCCCGTATTATAATTATTAAATAGTCTTATAAATTATAAAATTATGAAGTAAGTCCGTTCAGTTTCGTCGCTGGACTTGAGTAGCTGGACTTGTGCGCATCTAATCTCGAGAGAAATGAATAAATCATAACCAATTGAAGCTAAAAAAATCTGTTTTTCTTCGTTTTAAACTTTTATGCTAGTATGCATACAACATATGCAAACGACGATGTAGATTGCGTTTTTATTGCTTTTCGTCTTCATCTAATAAAACGGCTTAAAAACACATAAATCTTTTAAAGACAAACGTTTAAACATCTTTTATTGTTACTAAAATTGTTCAGAAGCACTTTTGTGCTCTCCCGCACACTGATTGTGAGAAAGAAAACCTCCGAGAGCAGATCTGCGCCGCTTACCCTGTCGTACACGTTACGTTAGTATAAATCATCTCATCTTTGTCTGACGAAAAACGATACGGATACGCTCCGTGTCTGAACGGACTGTATAAGGCCCTTTTCACACACAACGGTTTTTGCCGTACGGTCGATAATCCCCACAGCTTATCAACCGTATCACGGCGAAATTACTGAAGAAGTATATGGAGCCTTTCACACTAGCGACCGTACGGCATTTTGCCGTACATCGCCGTGTAGCAGCCGTGTCATCTACTGCCATTATTTTCTTGCAATCCAACTTATAATGTTGATTTTTCAGCCAGATTACTACTTCACTAGCTTCGTATATGTTCGACTGATCATTTGAATTGAGTTCATTCAATTTTCGCTTTAAACTTTGTTGTTCCTGCTATTGCTAAGTGTTTTTCCAGTCTTTTTGCTAAGTCTTTTCCAGTCAGTGAATTCTACCGACAGGCTTAAGCTGTCGGTAGAATTCACTGACTGGGGCTCTGCGGAGCACCGATCGGCTGCTTACAGAATCGCATGGATACTACTATGGCTACTTCACCGATTGGTTTGGCGTTACAGAATACCCTGGTACCATTTTGAAGGACACTTTTGCTCATTAAGATTTGGAAAGGACCTCTCTAACCGTATTCAGAATTCCAACTCCATATCGAGGTCATCTAACGTAATTCCGTATTCCCCATTCAATTGTATGTCAGAAAACAATTGGGGCCCTGGCATCGAACCAAGGATCATTAGGGAGTCGGTGAACTACGCGTATTATAGCTATTTATAAATGCTTTTCACATGCTGGAGTTCACGTTTCTATGTTTCCGTGAATTGAAAAATTGCCGCAATGCATGTTAAATGGTAGAAATTTTGCACTCACCTGATGTCGAACCCACGCTCTTTTAGTGACATTTCTTTTACTGGTACTATAGAAGATCACGTCATATCCGACCTCCGTGATTTTGAAAGCTCTATCGTACCGAAAAAGGCCTCAAAATAATTTTCAAATATCCGCGCAATGCATTCTTATAGGACAATTCCGATATTGGGGATTCTGGTATCGAACCAATGGTAGCTAGCGTCAGTCTGAATTATTCTGGCGGCTAACTGTAGTATGGAAACTACTAATTGTATCAAGTAGTGACATTTTGAACGTTCACGGAATGTTCCTGTAACGAATTGATGAACATTCATATAACGTTGCTGTAATGCGTCTGTGTAACATGGGAACTTGGACATTCACAAAACTTTAAGCCGAGGAAGAGTTAGTTGACGGATGGAGAGCTGTATCTCGTCACATTTTCTTCTATTTTTCATTATTATGAAAAATAGAAGAAATGCTTCATGCTCTTTACAAAGTGTTTGGAAATGGTGAATAGGCTGCAATTTGAACAGTTATAATTCATATATAAGTACATGAATTTACTTTCATGCCTAAGGAATTATTTTGATAATGTTTAGTGATGCTTTTTTTAAAAAGCTTTGTTTGCTATGCTATCGTCCGTCCTTCTCCGTCCCCATTTCCTTTCACGGCCAACATTTTATGGATTATTTTGAGGAGAGAGATTCATTCTAACATTCATTTGTTAGTAAATATTGTGTGCTGGTTACAGATGATATACCGCGGTCATCTAAAGGTGAGTTCACTTGTGAAGTTGCATTAGCTGTCGAAGCACTTTTAAAATTATTACCACTACAGGAAGCATTTGAGAACAAACTATTTTGCTTTCATTTTGGAAAGCATCATTCTAAAAATTGTTTGCCTGTAATCCTTCTCTTTCAAACAAAAAGTTCTCACCTAAATCTTTTGGAACATTTTCATACTATGCTTCATTGTAGCTTTCCAAATTTATCCCTTATGAATGACCATCTTTTCTATTCTTTCTCTCTGCTGTAGTATCAGCATAGAGTGAGATACTTACTAGTACTATACTTACTCTATGGTATTATTTAGGAACAAACATTCCCATATGGGCCATCCATTCCGGGAAATCGGATAGAAATTGACCTCTATTTTTTAAAATTGATGAAAATATTTTTACTAGCGCACTTCCATGGTAAAAAAATATGCAAAAGTAATTAAGTATTAGTATAGTATAATTAGTAAGCCTCAGTAATTTTTTTGAGAAATTATTAATTTTTAAACTTTCGAATTTTTTCAAATATCGGCATGGGTCATTTTGAAGGGCACGTATTAAAACGTTTCAATGAAATATGTTGTGGGAATATTATTTTCAGTTTTGGATAGTAATTGAGTGTATCTTTAAAATTTTATCAATAAAAGTTTCACATATTGTTTATAATTTTTTAAATTACCAGCAAAATATTTAATGTAACATTTGACCGAGATACGACCCAATCATCAGATTTTAAAATACATTGTCGGATTTATCTGTATTTTATCCAGAAATTCTAAAGTGGGACAACAATAAGTTAGTGTAAATTAAAGAGTATCGAGCTGCACAAGTCGCGCACGACTCCGCCCCACGGCTCTTCTCCCTGTCTAAGGATGCGCCTGTCTGTTTTCGTTCATGATGATTCTATTCTGCAGAAATGGGGAAGAAAGTACGAACTTTCTCTTTTCCGCCTGCAACAACCCAAGGCTAGCTTCTCCTCCCCTAATCCTTCCAGTTCACTCTTCCCCTAACTTCTGCTCATTTCGGTGCATCCTTAGGCCGGGCCGCAATGGTAGCTTCGTAGACAATTTAGTCCGATAGCTTATAACAGATCTAAGTGAGCGTCATAGGCTTTCACAGATAATGACAAATATGAATTGTAAACATCGGAAATCTCCTCATAATCTAGCAAATGATATTTTAGTGTTTTTGCTTAACGATTTTAATTTTAACTCACAAAGTCCTCTTATAGAGATAGTCTGAAGAAATAAAGCTTTCGTATATTGTGTATAAAAATTATATGCGATGTGGGAAGAATATCATTATAGGTAAAACATATTTTATAAAGAAAGAAGTTATTGTTTTTCTGATCATCTATTGTCTCCCAAATAGTTGGCAATGTGATCTCGCTGAAAAGGAGCTTTTGATTCGAATGTAACGATTACAATATGTCGATCGCTCCTTTGACTCTCGCCAAAATATGAGGTACCAGATACGAGAATGCGAGAGAACACTAGTAGAAGAAAGTACCAACCGTACCAATAGTTTTCCTGGTTATCCTTTTCTACTGAGAAATTTGAATGCGAGAATCGAATGCAGCGATAGTATCGGTAGTATATAACGATAGTATCGATAATTCCAACAGGATCCATCAATGCGTTACGAAGTTGGCGTGACAGTGATGTTGTAAACCGAAATGGTAATCGCAAATGCAGATCATAGTATTCAGGCCGATGTAATATTCGTAGTAGAAGCAACTGCAATATGTGGAGCTTATTTGAACGATATAAAAAGCAACTATATCATCCCAACCGTCGAGTAAGTAGGAAGTATAATTCTTAGTGTACCGTTAATTGTTAAGAATATGGAAGTGTATTTTTTCAGTATAACGTTTGAAATGATAATATTTGTTTTTATTTAATAGGTACTTCAGTCAAGGCAGCGTCGAAGAAAGAGAATACATTGCAGAGGTAATATCATACACTCACTGAATATTTTTATTTAGTCATACGTTTTTATATGGAACATTTTCGATGGATTTTTACAGAAAACACTTAAGCTTCAATGGCTTTTTCTTGTTTCTTGTACTTATCTGTGCTAGGTTATTGTACTGTCTTTTACAGGTAATGGAAATTCAAACTTATGTTTAAATTTCCATTATTTGTAAAATGTTTCAATTAAAATTACTAATTTCAGTTAGAATGTCATGTTATATATTTGTGACTCATCTTTCAGAATAATAATGTCACATATGTGATAGTTACTTATTATGCTGCCGACTGTTTGCCAAATCCCAGCAGCGATAGCTATGGACCTTACACCAGTCCTCAGAAGCTACTCAGCGTTTTGGATAAGATTGAGTAAGTGTGCTTTTAGAAATCTATTTTTATGAAAGGAAGTTATTAAAATATAATTTACAGACGTTTTAATTCCGGATTCTACTTTGTAAGTCATCAGTATATATTAAAGTGACATTCTGTATGTTTGAATGAAAACTTTCATTGGTATAGTCAACAGTACAACATCAAAATATATTTCTCTGGCATATTTTGTTTTTTTTTTGAAGAAGGAAATATCTTGACAAATTTTTTATAAGGCGCAGGAAATTTTAATACATAGCTTGTAAGAAATTCCTCAACTCAATACTTTACAGCAAAGAATATTGTGGAGAATGACACCGATACTGTGATTGCTAAGAGGATTTTTCTATTATGAGGATTTTCTTACAAATATTTTTAATGATATCTTACGTGGCTTATACAGCCAGAATTCCTCAGAAAATTTCTTTTACCTTTTCCTCATAATTACTTGTTATATACTAAATATGATTCGTTTTTTGTAGTAGTAGTTTGTTTTTATCCTTTGGTGGAAATCTTCCTGAAAATTAAGACGATTAGAATATTGTATTCAGATCTTATAGCAAAGCTCAGTGCTGCCGATATAACTTTTCTTTGCTTTATTTATCAGATTTTTTTGCTAGTTAACAGAAAAAAATTAATATAGCAGCTACAACAAAACTTTTTCTGTGAAGAAATAACTACTATAATTACTATTTCTACAAAACTCCCTTTTCAACATTTATACTATAAATGTTGAAAATTATAGTATAAATGTTGAAATAAATTAACCAAATTAAAGTAACAAGGAAGCTATTTGTCTAAAAAGCTGATAATTCTTCAAAACTTTGATGAGAGGGCAACCAGTATTTCACAACGATACTTTGCTAGATTTCCAATTTCAGCTGTTGCACATAAAGCAAAATAAAGAAGTATCATTAAGTTTTAAGGTATAAAGCATTTACTTAAATATTAAAGAGTTAAAATACCCTTCCGTCTTGTTTTCCGATGTGAAAGAAATACAAGGTTTTTGTGACCGTTATAATGTGATACTGAATATGTGATTTTCACTTGGTCTGAGAAGACAGAGAGAAGCATTTAATAGGTTTTAATTGTAAATGACAGACAGTATTATTGAGTGTATGCCAGTACTTCTTGGTATGAATCAGGAATTGCTTATATTACGAGCATTGCAGAAATATTTTGTTTACTTCTCTTCTTGGGGAAGCAATGGTCGTTGCATCCCAAGTAGTATAATTGGTCTGAGCTAAAATGCTAAAGATTTTTTTTAAGAAATCTACTCTCAGCACAAATATTTTGAGTAGAATAGATTGAGCTCTAAGCTGGTATCTGTTGCAGTATTTTTTAGTCCAAAGAATTCTCATTCTTCACTTAAAATGGCAATGGCATTGAAGAATAAAATAATATATATATATATATATATATATATATATATATATATATATATATATATATATATGTACTGTGTTGACAGTATCAAGAATGTCAAAGTAATTCTTTATGATCTCTATGAATAACATCGTAAAAAGTTTCAAAAGAATACTCAAAATTTTTTTAGAACATGTATGTTCTCCTAATTCCTATCTCATAGTTGTGCTCTTGTGAATTTAATTTAAGTACATGTGAGTTGATAAAAACGTAATCTACAGGTCAAAAGGAAAATAAAAAAGTATATGCATTAAAACATAGGTTTGATTTCAACTTGCATTAAACATGTTTAGCTTACCTAAAAGTATTCAGCCATGCAAAATTACACTTTTTCCTAGTCAACAATTTAATTATGATGAAAGAAGAAAGTCTCAGTGACAAAATCATAATCACAGTATGTTTTTGAAACTTACTATGTAAAGGATATCTAATAAATTGAACCTGTTGAGAAAATTATGTTTTGATTGTATTACTCTATATAAGTGCCATCCAAAGCAAACTGCCAGTGCTTCATCCTCGAATTCCCTATCAGGTATTTCCTGCAAAATTCATATCCATATTTGGAGAATAACTGAGAAAAAACCCTCAAAAGGAAGATCTACAGAATTTTATTTATGAAATGAGCTGTCCACCGAAGTGGAAATCAAACAGCTCAATGCTAAGAGTGATTATGCATCATTCTGTGTGTCAGTTGATGCTAATTACCTTGCAGCTATGACTGATCCTGCCTTCTGGCCTATCAATGCTTCTGTCGATCTTTTTATTTTTTTTTCTTTTGAAGGGTTGCTTCTGTGCCTCCCACCGACTAGGTAGTGATGTGCTTAGTAATACAGCAGTACCATCGTGTGCTGAAAGTGATGGATCTGTTTTACTTATAATGATCTTCTATATTAATATCCAATGAATCGGTCAAAAAGGTATAAGGCTAGAACTTCTAATCAAAACTTAAATGCTGACATTTTGTTAATGACTGAACAATATGCTTTAGGAATATGAAATTTCCATTTTGAAATCAGTGATTTCAATCTAATTTCTTGCTGTTGTTGCAAAAATCATAAAGATAGTGGTGTTGCAATTCATGCTCAAAACAACGTTAATATTTTAATCTAAATTACTGTATTGAAAAGAACTTTGGTTGCTGTGTATCTTCCTAAGTGTTAAAGGATCGATAACCTCTATCCTATTTATTTATTGATCTCCCAGTGGTGACTTGAGTGATGTTTTTTAGATATTTAGTGATGCCTTGTTCTTTTTATCAACTAAAGTTGCTAACATTTTATTATTTGGTGAATTGAAATTTGATGTCCTTAACTACTCATCTGCAAAATCTGCTCTCCGCAATCTACTTTCAACTTTTGGACTTCACCTAATTAATGAAAAACCTGCCAGATGTTCAGCTCAATTTTCATCTATTATTTATCTTGTTATATCTGTCATAAATTCCTCATCATTTACTTGAAAAACTGTTAAAACTGGTTTCTCTAATCACTTTGGATTGAATTGACAAAATTTTTGTCAACTCCAAATCTTTCCAGTCATCCAACTTGTGTTTTAAAACTGTTATTTATTCCACTTCTACTGTTGTATTCTAGCTCATAAATCAAATTCATCTTACTCTCAGAGAAAAGCACCCTTGCCAAGCATATTTTTATGATCTTAACAAAGCCTTACCATATTGACCATGAAATTCTAAGCAATAAGCTTGCACCTTGCAGCATCAATGGATGAAGTCCACATAATAATAGACATTAATATGTCACCTATAACTGTCGAAACCACAATGATAATACTACCTATCATTCAAAACTGCTGAAGGTCAGTTCCATTATTCCACATGGATCTATTCTTGGACCTTTACTTTTCACCTTTTTCATTCCAAAACATTTAGAAAACAGCAATCCAGTGCTGTTTGCTGATGACATGATGTGTCTGATAACAGCTAACACTGTACAATCCTTGGTTGAAAATGGCAATACATCTATTATTCAAATACAGGAATGATGTAACAATAACAATCTTGTTATTAATCTATTCTACGTTCCAAGATTCCAGTCAGTATTGTCTTACGGTAGAAAGGCAAAGCCTCGCGCGCCGAGTCGCCTTTACGCGGAGCTACGGATTCGGACGGATATAATTAAGATTCGTAGTTTACATTAACCGATTCAAACTTAATTTATGCTGAACTTTGAATGAAAATAACTTTTTTAACACAACAGTGAAAATTTTACGCTTTTATAACAAGAACAACAAAGTAATAATCTATAATATAATAAAATAAGGTGTGTGTATGTATGTGTGTCTGTATGTTCGCCTAACACTCGAGAACCATAAATGGCACAAATTTCAAACTTTCACGATTGTTAAATGTAATCCCTGCGCAGATAATAGGCTACTTTTCATTTACCTAAATGTCCCCAGTTCGAACCCAGACAAGAAAAACCGTTCTCATAAGAAATGCACGTAAACCTCAGTTTTATCGGTTGCAGGCTACATTTCTTTTAAAAATTAAATTAGAAATAATAGGCTTAAGAAATAGAGATAAGCACCAAAAGAAAGAGAAATGAATAAAAATCCTTATTTTGGTCGCGAAATATCGTTATCAGGTCGAAATGGTGAGAATTCGGTTAAAATAAACGGAAATTTCGTGAAATTTTGAGGCTGTAAACAACGAGTCCCCTTGACGACGAATGCGATTGTTGAAACCGAGGTATTGCGTTTTTCCATAAGAATACACGGGTATTTTAGGTCCATATGAAAGTAATGATTAAAAATTAATGATAGGATATGTTCATAGCAGGCAATATTCTGAAATTTCAGCATTTGCATCTACGAACAATTTGCAGTGTTGAATCCCAGGAGGCAACGTATGATCATTTAGGGAAAGTTTCTTTATCACCTCGACTTTGCCAACTCTATTTGAAAATAATGAAGCTACTACGTGTGATTTACACTGGAAAAACTTTAAATTGATTAATGTACACCGCGTGCCTCTTAGCGTGTGGCAGTGGGTGCTTGAACCATGACTCTACTTCCCTAATCGTCTAATGCCGCGTATTACATAAGCATTTCCAATAAATGATAACTTAATCAAACGCTTCATTTTTTACTCGGGCGATCATTTGTATTCGTGAGAGCTGAGAAAACCGCAAGTAGTATTGTCTCCATCACAATTTTCTCTCTTATAGGATTCAATGTGAAGCTAAGCAATACTATCTTAATAAGTAAATTTAAAAGAAACATAAGGAAATGGGTAATTATTACACGAGACGACGTGCACCCAGGAAAAATCCCAAGGAAGAATCATCTTACACAGTTGAGGAAACTCCTAAAGAAAGAAAATCTAAGACGATACCTTTTCTTATCGTGAATTATAGATTTGGATTCAAATGATAAGAAGTTCGAAAATATAAAACATTTTCATTTAGGATAACATTTTCATTGATCCAAGCTAAGTGAGAGATGTTAGATTCTCCTCTACATAAGTTATTCTTTCTCCTTTGCACAAGTTATAATATTATCTACTGCTTATTTATGTATCCCCGTTGACAATCAACGGGCGCCTCAGCTAGTATTGAATAAATTGCCGAGTTTTCACCCGTGAACATTTTTGAAACTGCCATTACTCTCTTACAAGCAAGCATAAAGCATAAAATCCTAATTCTTTCTTTAATTTCTCATTGTATCATCTAAATGCATAAAAGTTACATGAGATTAATTTTAGAGCAACCAAATCTTAGTAAAAAATTTTACCAATTTCCAATTTATACGTCGCCTAAAACTTTTTGGTTTCTCACGTGAGGAAGAATTTGTCACGAGAGAAATCGAGATAAGTGTTGTATTTTTCATTTTCAGTTTGTTTCGATGCGATATCTTGAATAGAACTTTAGTTTTTGACTTTTATATCAAATAGCGTGTAGCGCTTCGCGCTTCGACTCGCCTAGGCTTAGAAACCTCACAGATTTACGGTGAACAGAAATCGAGGAATGCCGGCTTAAGTCGATATTAATTTAGTGTTCATTATTTTATTTTTAAGAATAATAAATTTTAAGTAAATAACTCAGTAATTTATTTTTAATTGAATATATTTTTTACTTGAGATTGGATAATTAATATCAATCACATCAGACACGTTCCATTGATTTGCCCTGGTCAGTTTCGTTGATTTGTATGCCTCCACACATGAAGTATAATGCAAATTTACTTTAATGAATTTACAGACCATTTTTTTGAACATAAATAGAAGGTAGAGATAATTATGTCGCGTCATATATTTTTTGTTTTATATTATAGAATTTATGATAAAAATTTTCAGCTGATTTCAACTGGTGCATCTATATTTCTTTGGGGAAAAAACCACATGCAATTTTATTTTCTCTTGAATCTAAATTTATTTCAATCTTCGTCTTTTTCACGCCAATGAAATGTCCATCTTCCAAAGTATTGACAATCAGTTGACAAATTTTTATCACCAGTCAATATAAAACAATTTTGAATGAAATTACAATACAATTAAATAGGCTCGTTTTTAAAGTAAATTTGTATATATTGTATGTGGCGATATCAAACCCACTATGTCTTCTCTGATTGAATAAATATGTGACATCATTTTGGGGACTCCTTCTTGTCATACTGGTCAAGCCACATAAATACCCTTATTAAAAATCTGTCAACTGCCATTTTTATGATCAGGAGATTGGATCCTATCCTATCCTATATATATATATATTGTATCAGTAGAGACAATCATTATATTATGCCAAGGTCCATCCACAACTTTCATATAGCATTATGTTCTGTGGTCAATCTTCCCTTTTCTTCAAGGCTTTTCAGCGCAAAACGCTATCTAGGCAATTCTCAGAGTTTCTTATCAAGCTCCTGGTATACCTCTTCTTTCTCTCCATGATATCCTTACCCTTCCTTCTCTCTGTATTCTTAGCTTGTTTACTTATCAAAACAAACTATCACCTCTTCCCTTCTAATACAACCTACCACAATCATTTCATGCGTATTCACCGAATTCTTTAGTGATAGAATCTAATTTCTTGTGTAAATATTGAATGTTGGATGTGAATCAGTGAATTTTGTCTTGTACTTTTCTGGGAATATTGTATATTTATATGTCATTTGTATTTATTGACTTATTCCATGCCATATTTCTTTGGCCTCTAGGAACCAATAAACATAATTATTATTATGTTAATATCACATGAGTGAGTTCTATGTATTGAATATGTTTTTAAAACTGCGATTTTTGTGAGATTCTTATATAACTATATCTCTCTTTTATTATTAAAACTGTAATATAAAATGATTATTTACCTCTTGAAATTTTTTGAAAAGATTGGGTAGCTTGGTTACTCTAGCTTTATTTCCAACAATAACTTGTAGGATCAAGTTATTGAAAGTCTTCAGCAGCACTAACTTACTATAGCAACCATGTAGTATTTTACTCAGCATACATAACATATTCTGGATGGTACAATTATCTAAATTTAGAAATGCATCTTATTTTTCTGCAGAATAAGAGTTTTTCTGGAAAGGAAGAAATCTATGTCACTACAGTACAGTTTAATTGCTTATATCTCCCCAGTTAGGGGTGCACATTTTCAGTGATGGTGTTCTTATAAAAGATTTAATCAAGAGCTTTCCAATTAGAACAAACATGGACTATTTAACTGTGAATGAATCTTAAAACAACACTAGGCATAGTCATGTTTCTCTTACTTTTAATTTCCCACACTTGAATTTTGATTCATATTTGAAGTACAGTGGTTAGATTTATTGTATGTTTTTCAACTTAGAATCATGAAAGTTTGTGTTGTGTTTAAATTATTTTCAATGATTTTTATAATCAGAAATGGGGTCTATTATCCTTAATTTATATTGGGGTTTTTAATTTTTCTGTTTTATTATCCTTAATTTCAACACAAAGAAATTTTAAGATCCTTTGACAAAAACTGCATTTGTTCAGAGGATAAAACTAAGGGTGGTTGTGTGAAACTCACCAAGTGGAGTTTCCTCTGTATGGGTATACTAGGAATTCTCTTAATCAGAATTTATCGTGAAATCAAATTATCACTCTGAAGTGACTTGGTAGTAGTTACAATTTTTTTATATGTCATTAGGATGGTTGGTGGAAAATGTGAAGCATATGCAAATGTAGCAGAAGGATTGGCAACAGCCCTGCAATGCTTTGAGGACTTGCAAGCTAGACATGTTGGTGAACCATCTACCAGCAATGGAGCTGCATCAGCCTCACCTGGCTCATTGTCAACTTTATCTTCACAGCAGCAAATGCAGCATGTCCAGAAGCATTGTATATTAATTTGCAACTCACCACCTTATTCTCTGCCTGTCATGGAGTCTTTTGCATATGCTGGTCACACAGCTGAACAACTTGCTTCACTTCTTCAAGAGGTAAGTCAGATACCTATTCAGAATAAATTTATCTGCTAGAGGAAACATAACAAAGACATTCTGCCAGATATTTTATCTAACGATTTACCCAAGTTTCTTAATTCTGCAGATCCCAATTAACAGGGTTATTTATTATTTGTACTGAATTGCAGAAGATCTCAGTTTCACTCAGCTGATGTTCACAGCTTTAATTATATGGAAACTGAAATGCAAGTCCAAGCCAAACGCAGAAATCAAATCCTTATAAAGAAGAGGTACACAAATTGTTAGCATATGAAGAATAAAGATGTGGGCATTGAGATGATCTGCAACAGGCGGGTGTTAATTGGAATTGGATATCAAAAATGAGCGAATCAAAAAATATTTTGATGGGACTGGAACAGAAACCAGCATCTCTAAGTTTTCAGGGGTTGCTCCATCATTGAGCTATCTTGTCACTCAGTCTCCTCATTGCTTTACAGGATGCTTTGACGGCTATCCTGCAGACTTTTTAGTTGCGCAACCATGAATTTTCAGAGCTTGTGTGTTAATGAACCATTTCTAGCATCAGGTCCATTTATGAAAAATGTGGATAGGTGGTTTGAATTACCATCCTGTTATTAGAGTATGCTATAACTAATTTTTCTATGAGTGGGAATTTTAATGAAGAGTTCTGATCTTGTCAAAATATGATGAAGGAAATTATTATAATGATAATAGATTTTATTATTCACAGGGGCCATTTTTGTTTGTCTCAAAAATCAAGGCTGTAAAACTGCAAAATGAAATATGATGGCAATGCAGTTTGATTAAAATTTCAAAATGAGCAGAGGATATGAAAAATTGTTTCATTATCATGTGTGATGTTGAAAAATTTGTGATGGTGTGGATGAACTTAAAAGAATCCAATTAGTTAGGTGGTGAATGTAAGAATTGTATTATTAATGGGAAATCTTAACAACAGCATATCATACTTTGATAGATTTGTCATGGAAGATGATAAATGGATTGTTGTATGGCTTTTCAATGGTGTTCTTTTGCCCTCTCACTGGGGAGGGTCATATTTTGTCTGCGTATGTTTTTCCTCATTAGTTATGTTAATCCCTTGCATTAACATCCTGTTATGTTTCTACATTTGTTTGAAGAAGTATTCACATATTTTGTATTGGTGTGTAGTTTGTGCAATCAATTTTGTTTAGTTTTATTACTGAGGAAGTGAAACTTAATGATCTTTGAATGCAAAAAAGCAACCACATTCTTATTATACATTCCTGCAAACTAAGGGCTTAGTTGAAAATGATACAGAGGGAAACTAAACTAAACTGGCTAAATCTGTATGGTTAAACATTATTCTGCAGGGATGACAGGAGAGAGCTTGCTAAAGTCAGTGATGGGAAGATGGCTGAAAGGATACAGACACAAGTTTATGGATGGTGCTGTGAATAGGATAATTTATCAGAAAGTTATAGAATTGTATTGAAGTGGGGAATATTAAAATAAAGAGGCTGTTGTGAATAGGATACTCCTAATTGTATAGCTGATTCGCATTAACATGGCTTGTGAGAAATAGGTGGAGAAGAGGAAGAACACATGAAGTGCATCTCCCTGCTATGTACAGTCTGGTTTATCAGGAAACTGTACATTGCTCTCCTATTTCTGAGTTGGACTAGGCCCACTTGTGTTGTAGACTATTGAGTGTCAACTAATTTTATTCAAATTAGCTATAATTATTCACTTTATGTTATTAATGCATGAGTCAGGAGTCAATTAGTCTAGATTTTGGCCCCTAATATTCTAATTTTATAATTTTCAAGGAGTTAGAAAAAGTGTCAGTGAGTATACTACTTCTTGGTGTGGGAAAAAATGATTAATTAAATCTTAGTTCTAAAGATGAAGTGGAAACTTCTTTTTTCATTAAGTTTTCTTTCATTTGGTCCATTTGAAATATTAATTTGTTTTTATATTACTTTTGCTATGGATATGACATTAAAAGGTTTTTCATTGAGTGAATTCAGGGATGATAATAGATCTGATTTCATCTTTGGCTCCATCTCAACTGAACTTATAACTCCATGACCCAATGAAAAAGTTATGCATGGAATATGCATTTTTATTACATATCAAATGTTTCAAGGAATAGCTTAAGTGTATTTTTAGCTTCAGTTGCCTATAGTGTTTATAATTTCTGTCAGCAATGAAAGTTTATTTTACTTTCAGAGGGGGATCAACCTGTCCATCATGTCTCCCAGAAAAATTCCAGCCCTTTTCAAGCTTTTTGACAAGGCTGGGGGTGACTTGCAGGCTTCTCAGACAAAGAACTACACCAAAGATCCTAGGCATTTGGTGCTTCTTAAGGGATTCAGGTATTTGTTATTTCATGTACTTGATTCACTTCTGTTCAATGATTTGAAGGTTTTTTTTCTAACATAATGCTTTACTTTCTGCAAATTGGTGTTGGGAGATACTGGCAGGCATCTTTTGAAACCTCTTGAAATTATTATTGGAATCTGTAATGAACTTAATATATGTCATAGAAAAAAGTCTATGATTGCATTTTCAGTAAAACCCTGTTACTTCAGAGTCTAGTGGATCTAAATTATGTCATTGGAACATTTAAGTTAAACTTATCAAATTTTAGAAGATTGAGAATTTCTGGCATCATAATTCTTGAATAGGCAATAGAGCAAATTGACCATAGACTGCTTTCCCTTATTAGTTATCTCTTTTGGTAGATGATAGGGGTTTGTTTGTCATCTCTGTTTTGTACAAAAGGAATTGATCTTCGAGGGTTTTTAGTCTCTCACTTTTGTAATCCCATTCTTATACTTATGAATTGTAACTTTGGTGAATTCTTATACTTCCATAATTCTTCTGCTCTTTTAACATTTATGTTTGAACCTCTAGGCTCAGTATAATTTTATTGGTTAAGGTACTCAGATTGTTTAGTAATTTATTAAAAATGCTAAAATAATACAGCATAATTTTTGTATCATTAAACTTAAAGGATTTTGATTTGCACAAAAAATGTTTCAGTAATTTCTCAGAAACTTTCCAACTGGAAGTTTTTCCTTATGAAAATAGGACGAAGAGTAGCAGGTGACAACATTTCTTCCTGCCTTTTCCCGAAAATTGTGTATTCCTGTAAAATTTCCTAAGACACTCTTATCTAAAAATTTTAACAGCAAAATGAGTGAAAAGTAGACTCTGTGAGGAAGATTTGGATGCTAGAGAAGACCTTGTTTCTTGATTAATAGACCCAAATTCATTGGTTCAAAAAAATCATTATCTGCTCCCAATTTTCATGAAAATATCACTTCCTCATTTTTCCTTAGACTATGACAATAACCAGGATTTAATTGCACTATGCCATAAAGAATTGATTTTGTCTATGCAGAATGTTTTCCAAATAAGTACTCGTCAACTTTTTTTTTCCTGTGCAAATGTAGCAACAGCATGTGTTGTTCTCCTTTACGAAATACATGGGACCGTAAGCTTTACATAGTGTCTTCATGATGTTGGACGGAGTATAGGAATTTTGAGAATAAAGCAACTAGCCAAGTACCAAAATTTTGCAAGGTTCTACATTATTTAATTAATTAGTTCCTGAAGGCAGAGTACACTCCCGAAACGTCGACCCTTTGGCTGGAGACATGAGAGCTCTTTCTACATTATTTATTTGTTAAAATTACCGCTATGAGACCATTCTTTAGCGAATAAAAACAACAAACAAAGAGTACTACAAATGTATGGTAAATATACATTATTGCATGAAAGAATACTAGAAGCTAATCAACTAAGAATTACAGAGATAAATATACACAAAACAAAATACAAGCAGGAAATTATATACAAGAAACTATATACAGACATTTTTTTAGAATGCATCTAGCAACAGACTGAAAGGGTCTATGGAGGGAGGTAGGGACCTTTGAAAGTTTGGAAGTATATATAGTAAGGAATGTTGTGCAAGGAATAGTCTAAAAGTAGGAACATGGAGAAGATTCAGTCCAGTTGCTCTGTTATAATAACTAAATAGTGAAGCTGAATCAGGGGAATTGAAATGGGGGCTTATTAGACTATAGATGATCTGAAGATCAGCTTTCATTAAGATTTCTTTTAAGGATCATTTTATGGAGGAAAAATCTTGAATTTTTCCTCAAAGTCTTGTATTAACCTCATTTAGACTCACAATTCATTTTAAACAATTACATTTGGACATTGGCTTACAAGCATCTCCAATTACAAATGTTTTAATCACGAACTTTGATTATACATTTTAGATTAATGGAAGGAATGGAATGAATCCCATGGAATTAGTGGGCGGAGAAATCTTGATTGTTCGATATACTATTTTTAACTTCTTAAAGCAAATACAGTTGTCTATTTTTAATACTGATATGACTGCTTGGTGTTATATATCTTGCCAAATATGGAGTATTTTACATTGAGCTGGAAAAGAATGATCATGTTCGGAATATATTCTTGAGACATTTAAAGTGTGGCAACATTGTCAGTCCTGGCTCTCATGACCATTTTCTCCTTTCTATGTGTAAGCAGGTAATATCGTAAATACAAAGGGACTTTGTTAGGGAAGAGATTCCATTTAGCTAGCATGAGTTTGCAAGCTTTAGGATAGGGAAGGTTATTCCTAATTTTTGGAAATGTCTTATAATTTGAATGAACGCAGTGTACTAATATGAACTCGAGGGAAAGGCCATTTTAATGTGATTTGTGGATGCAAAATTTATTATGCACATATTGCAAGTTTATACATAACAATATTGGATTTTCATTGCGGAAAATAGTGATTTAGCAGAAATCAGTCGTTTTTGTTTTTTAATTTACTCATTTGGAAGTTAACAAAGCATTTTCTTCAACTTCATTGATAACAAAGAACATCTAAAGACAAACAGGAGTATTTAAAGCTTTGTTATGTGAGGATTAATTTTTAGTATAAAATGAGATAAAATCAACTGGGAGGTATTTTTAGAGTTATATTAGGCTAAGGCGCAAATTTTAGCAGATATTGCAAGTTAATAACCAATAATTAACCATATAAGAGAAACTATTTTTACCAACATGGCAAATGGAGCCACAATCTGAAAGTTTACCAAATTCTCGATAGTTTTAATCCTTCCGGGTCTGGGACAGGAAATCCTGTCCCCCAATAATACTCGACAATAGGGAGGTAAACCTGGAATGGAGAAATTCTTTTTATTTTTTTAAATGAAATAATACTAAGAATAATGAACAGTGGCAGTTGGAAAAACATTGAAATCGCAAATTTAAGGCCGTAACAGCCCGTGATAAGTTAGTACCTGGGAGGGTTGCTCGAACGCTCCAAAGTTTCCCGAAGAGTTCCGAAGATACGCTGACGTGTAAAGGTGGATTTATACTATCCGTAGCGTTTCCGCACAGACACGGAACGGCGACGGGCCGACTCTCCGACATTCATCGAAAGAATGTTTCGCCTGATACGCTACGTGTCGGAACACGTGATCCATGACGTCCCGTGTTATAATTATTAAATAGTCTTATAAATTATAAAATTATGAAGTAATTCCGTTCAGTTTCGTCACAAACGACGATGTCGTTCACGTTTTTCTTCTTTTTCGTCTTCATCTAATAATATGGCTTAAAAACGCATAAATATTTTAAATACAAACGTTTAAACATCTTTTATTGTCATTTAAATTGTTCGGAAGCACATACGGATACGCTCCGTGTCTGAACGGACAGTATAAATCCACCTAAGGGAGGCTTCCTCCATCGGCGCGCGTTGTGGAAGTAAGGATCTCTTATTCTACTTTAGTATTTCGACTTCTGGGGTGGTGAGTCTCAAAACAAAATGGTATACAAATATTGTTTTGCATCACCATCTTTTTTTGAAAGTGGTTGAGGAACAGCATCCTCAACCACTTTCAAAAAAAGATGGTGAAACACAAAAGCAAGAACAACAAAGCTAAAAGCCAAAATTGAATGAATTCAATTCAAATGATTCGTCGAACATTTTTGAAACTGCCATTACTCTCTTAAAATTCAACATAAAAGGTTGATTTTTCTTCAATTGCTCATTTTATCATTTGAATGCATATAAGTCACATGAGATTTATTTTAGAGTAACAACATCTTACTAAAAAATTTAGTTAGAACTTAACATTAAAAAATTTCCTCGTGCAGTCTATTTTATATGTCGCCTGAAACTTTTTTGTTTCTCACCTAAGGAAGAAATTGTCGCGAGAGAAATCAAGATAAATGTTGAAATTTTCATTTACAGTTTATTCTTGACGATATCTTGAATAGAACTTTAGTGTGGCTTCCACAGCTCTCACTTTACAACGAACCGAAATCATGGAAAGTTTCATGATTTCCGTTAATTATCATGCTAAAGTTAATGATTTTCGGTAGATTTGCATGATTATTTTTCACAGAAATTTCACTTTCATGTTTTCTAAATCACTGCTTAGAGTTCATGGAAACATGGACTACACCCCTTACAGATGCCCGATCAAATCTTTGTCTCTGTATATTTTTAGTGAATTGCAGCATTAACTTTCTCTGCACGGATGCACGTGTTTGAGGTGCCCTTTGACTCCGAGGCGGGGTATTTAGTGCGACTATTTATGTGAGACTTCAGCCAGTTTATGTATAAAAACTCATGAATTAGTTTGTAGAAAGTATCAAAACTACTGCCCTCAAATCCCATTCCAAATATTTTGAGCATTTAAACAATATATTAGGAATGAAAACTAACCTTTTTGTTAACTAGATATGTAGTAAAGAAGTTTCTATGCTACTTTAAAAAAGCAGACGATGGATTTGAAAATAGTCCGAGATTTCATTGTTTGGACCTGCAACCACCGATCTGGCGCGCACAGCCATTGGCATAGTCATATCACAAATTGTCGAATAACTAACAGAACCGCTGCTAACTGCAGCTGATTTTTTGATATCTCATAGGTAAATGATATTTAAATCGCGTTTACTAAGTGAGAATGCTGTGGTAGACGGTGGCTTTTTTATAAATCAAAATATTTTTCATTTATTGTGAATTGAAATCAATCCAGGTATACAGTGTTTTTTTATCAGAACTAAGGGTAAATAGAGTAAACAATTGCTATAAAACTCAAAAACACAATACTTTTATACTCTCGAATAACTTTCGTGGCAAATGAAGCAATTCTACTGAGGAAATCTTAAGAGTGAATATGGGGACGACTTTTACGAAATTCTGCCCATCAATATCATCCAAGTTTGAACGCTAAATTTTAGCCAAAAAAAATAATAAAAGAGGAAAAATTACCATTTTCGATCGAAATGGACTTATATCATATACACCAGTAAGCTTTTGAGTCCTAACGAAAACCTTTTGAAAATCGACTTTTAGTCTAGTAGTAGTAGTCTTAGTAGTAGTAGAATGCGCCAGCAGTAGACATTAAATAAGTAAAAAAAATTTGAATTTAAGGAACCAGACTTCCTTACCTGTTGCTGTCATTCCAGTATTTGAAACGTCTACATAAATCGTAAAAAAATTAATATGTTATTATTGGGCCCAAATTAGGTTGCAATTGGTTAGCAATTAAAAAAATCCTTTCAGTATTAACTCGTTATTTTTAAGTTAAACTTTAAGAAACTGGGCAATTATCACCTTATGATTAGTTCAGACAACAGTTCATAATGTTTGCTCTGCAATGATGTAGATAAATCTTTTTCATTTTCCACAAACATTGGCTGTTCTGTTTGGATTCTGTCTAATTGTAAATTGAAGTTGGGATTAAGAAATTGCATTGCTTTATATACAGTGATACCTTGAGATACGAGTTTAATTCATTCCATAACCTTGCTCGTATGTCAAATTGCTTGTATCTCAAAGCAATTTTCCCCATTGAAATTAATTGAAATGCCATTAATTCGTTCCAGGCCCCAAAATGCCACCCCAGTTGTTCTTGTTACGTGTTTTTGAATAGGAAAAATGTATTTATAAATGACAAATATTGTATAAAAACATAATAAAAGATAACGTAAAGAAATAAACTGGCTTTATAAAGTGTATTTGTATTTTGGTCAATAAAATGCAACTTACATACAACTTAAATGCTGCTGTATGCTTAATTTTAGTTACTGCTTTTTTCTTCACTGGTCTTTGCCTTTTTTCGCCAGATTAAAAAAAAAAAACATGTCCAAGGAGGTTTGTTCCTTCTTCCCTTTCAGAATGTTGCGGAAATGAGTTAGGCGATTAATCTTCTCCTCTGTCATTATCTAAGTCCTATACGGCATCTTCTTCCAGAAAAGCTCTGTCTTGTCACAGTTGAAGACTTGCTGGGGGATGTGTCCTTTGGCTTCTATCGGTTCGGAAAAAGTTTTGAGATAATCCTCAGCTGCCTTCAGATCCGAACTTGCAGCCCCGCCATGCCTGACAATGGAGTAAATGCCGGTCCTTTTCCTAAAGTTGTCAAATCAGCCTCGACTGGCTTTAAACGAGTCTTATGATGCCTCGTCCGTGGAAGTGCGAGGGGTCAGATTCAGCAAATCACCGTAAATTGCTCATGCTTTCTCGCATATGATGCCTTGTGTTAAAATATCGCCTTTAAGCTGCTTCTCTGTCACTCAAACCATCAGCAGTTTCTCCATCTTTTCATGGAGAGAGCTCTGGAGCTTAGAAATTATTGTAACACCCTTAGCTGGCGTTATACCCTTTATTGACTCCTTCTGTTTAAGCACAGTACAATGATTTCACGCTTTAATTCAATAGATATTATCTTCTTCTGACCTTTCCACTCACTTTCTTTGGACCCAAGTTTATAAAAAGAAATGTGATAAAGTATTTAATTTCACAAAAAGCACAAAGCCCTAGAAAAACTTATCAAAGATGCTTCGACAGCAAGGTAAACAAGTATACTGGGGGGATGCATGGGATAATGTGAGACGCACGAGGCACAACTGGTGGGTCGTGTGCAGCCGGCCGTTCCTCGCATCTCAAATGTTGCTCGTATTTCAAAGCGAAACTTTGCTCACTCGACGGCTCTTATGTCAAATATCTCGTATGTTAGGGCACTCGTATCTCGAGCTACCACTGTACTTTCTATTCTACTCTACTTTAAATACTTTCCTTCCTTGAAAGGCAAATATTTTGTCTACTTGGGCATGAATTTTTTCATTCCTGATCATATCTTCTTTTTATACAAAACATTTTATGAGAGAATATCTGAATATATTTGCTATTCTCCAATAGCTCCTGGTTACCGAAGATTGTAAAGCTTATCTATAATGGAGATCAGCATGGGGAACACCGTGTTATTTGGATGAATTGATATCATCTTCATCATATTCATAATTTGTATTGATATCTCCATAACTGCTACAAGTCAGAAATGTTTCCAAATTCTTAATACAAACAAAGTATTTCTGTGAAATTCTCCAGAGCTCATGGTTGTAGTAGTAGTAATAAGTAGTAGTAGTAGTAGTAGTAATGCCAAATGGTCCATTATAATGTTTAAAATTTTTCTATAATAGCTTCCAATTATAATAACACCTTCCATTGGATTGTTTCTCCTTCTCTATCAAAGTATAGCTTTCAATACTGTAACACAATTGATGGCATTAAATTTTGAGAATGTTGGAAAGTAAAGTATTGAGTAGTGTGGGTGATTTGTAGGGTTCAGTGAGAAATTTTTTGATTTTTCTGGAAAGGTCTCCTCTGGATTTGGGTTATGAGAATTGAATTTTTGAAATAAAAACCTTTCTTCGGTTCTGAGGCAAAATTTCTGAGTTACATATTTCTGCACTTTTAGTAAATTGAAGCTTCTTGTACATTTATCATACAATGACGTGTCAGACAAAATATGTTTGAAATTAACTGTACGATGATTGAATGCAGGCGGAAAATTTTTATAAATGAACATGGAATGTAGAACTACAATCCAAAGTAGGGTTTTTGAGTTGATGATAATGAAAATTAATTAACAACGGAAATGCATTTATCTCAATAATACTCAGGATAAATTGCTCAACAATTGATTAAAACAACATAAAGTTGGTCTGGTGATGGTGACCTGGAAGTTATAGGCCTACACAAAACCTGAGTAAATGAAGTTTTCTTATTATTTTTATATACTTAGTAGTTTCCTCAGTTGAATATTACCAGTATGTTCTAGGAATCAGGTTATGTCCCTTCCACTATTTATTTCCCCACCTACTAACAAAAGAGGAGTAATGAGAGAAGAAATTGGGTTTCCTATCTTTATTTTTGAAAACATGCTCCTAAGTGTTGTAAGATAACTGTTATTTTTAATTGACACATAAGAACCCCATGCAAAATACTCAAACTTTGAAACAATTTGTAAACACATTCAACCAAAAATAACCAACTGCAGTCTATTATTGACTTTAAATGAATTTCCTTTACTATTTTCTGGATTGCATTTTCTGAAATACCATGATAACCTCGAGAGAGACAACAGAGCTATTCCTCAAATTTAAAAGGGAAGTTGTCTTCTAGGAAAGTTCTATGAAAAAATTGTATAAAAATTGATCTAAACGAAAGCTGGTAAGGAATGAGCACATACAAGTTTTGAGTGCTTTAATTTTGAGAAAGTTTCCATGGAGGATATTTATACCCCTGAGAGAGAATGATGCATATCTACTGCTAATTCTGATGGAAAATGTGTTGAGTACTCTTCATGTAACTGATTATGCTGTGACCTCCATTGATCATTGGTTATGATACACAAGAATGAAGTTGAATTAAAGGTTTTCCACATGTTTATAATTGTAATAAAATAAAATGTGACCTGTTCTTACAATTCTATCTGTATAGAAGTACACACAATGAAGATTTTTTTCAATTAATTTCATTTGATCTTTGGTTGATATTGAGCAGAAACATCATGAATGTGGAACCATAGGCTAGCAGTGGGTAGACACTAAGGAAGACATATTTTCTTGAAAATAATGTGTATTATTTATGGTTATATTAGTATTTTGTAGGAACACCAAGGCAGAATATTTGTAGTTCTTTTCCCACATTGTATAGGAGTGAGTAAAAATTTTTAAGTTAAAGTGCATTATAAGTGTACAGTGCTTTTAAGGAAAGAGCATTTGTAATTCATTATTTTAGGACCTTATATTTCCATACGTTTAAAATTTGACAAAGTGATGGCAACGTTCTCGGTGATTGCTGTTTCCAAGACACTATCCTAGGAATTACTTGTAAAAATCATTAACCTCCCCTAGCTTTACATTTATCATTAAAATTTTATGTTTTTGATAAAATCAGGAGAACTTTCATGAATTATACCCTAACACACTTAAGAAATGTGGAATGTAATCAACATGATTTAGCTTAAGTTGGTAAAACACCATTGAAAAAGTATAAATATATTCTTTGTATTTTCTACATTTTATATTCAGGAATGACCTAACTGACCTGAAGGCTGGTCATTTGTTAGAACGTAGTGTAGGAAATATATATTGTTTCTATTTTTTGTCAAAAAGTTTATTAACTGATAAAATATTATTCCTGTGGTTTCCATTTTCTGTTAATTCATTTGTTAATTTCTAACCTTTAATCTATGAGATTGATGATGGTAATCAATGGAATCAGCTCTTGGTAATGATTTGTTGAGTAGAATAATGAATTGAGGAAATGTGAAGAAGTCTACTTTCCGCTTCATTGGTCTAGATAAGAATTCCCACATTTTAATAATATTTATTGGTGGTATCAAAAGATAAATACTGAATGCTCATCTTTCGATTAAACCTCAGAACAGCAAGAAATTTATCTACATTAATAATATCCACCTAAAAGAATGATAAGATTTCATTTTCTTACGTTTTGTGTATACTTATATGATTTATATGAATTAAAGCAACTGGCAACAAACTCTGGTAGCCCTGCCTCTGAATCTTCTTTGTTGTTATATATTTACTTTTGAGGCATTTATTGCAGATAATGATAGATTATCAATTAAAATAGCTATTCAGGAAATTCTCGAGAATATTTGGATTATAGCGTTTTCTGTTCCAAGTACCTGAAGGATTACAACCTATCTGTATCCATACTTCAGATTGTGGTTTCACTTTCCATCTTTTCACATGAAATCATTTTAGCTTCCACTTCTCGTCATGCTAAAATCTATGAAAGCATCAATTTACACTGAGTGAAATGATTCATAACACAAAAATATTGTCTCTCCACATCTTTGAAAATCACTAGTATTTCATTCTAAGATTCACAAATAAATCATAGTGTGCAAGATTCTGTGTCCAAAGCTTCCATTACTTTCTATGACAGCCTGTAACAGTGAGAAACCCTCCTATCCTTGGCTACAGAGGAAGGGGAAGGAGAGAAGAACCTGTGGGATGAAACTAATTTATAAAGGGTTGCCTAGTTGGTACCAAATTTATTTAAAAGTTTATCCTAAGTGATTCAGCAACTGCCTGAACATGATCATTTTTTGCAAGGGACTATACCTTATGTAGAATTATTTCTCATCTTCAGTACTGAATTGGTTTTATTGTAATTAAAAATTGAGTTATATATATATATATACGAGTAAAAGTTGCTTGCATACTGCAAGCTAATTGGTAAAAAGTTACAATAAGTTCCCTTTACGGGTATCATCTTCGAAGCTTATCCAGCAAAATTCTTAAAAATTTCCGCAATGCATTTCTTACGTGAGAAATTTTCATCCATCTGGCATCGAACTAACGGTCAAATGTAACCTTTCTTCCACTGGTTCTATAGAAAACTACTTCAAACGCAAACGCTGTGATTTTGAATAGTCTCCTGCTTAGAGAAAGGCCTCAAAACAATTTAAAAAATTTGCGTAAATGACTGCCTGACATCGAACACAGGACCCGTTCGTGAGAGACAATGGCATACGAATGTTAGAGAAGTGCCACTCTGACGTGTTTCGATGTTTCAATTCAGTATCTTATCGGGAAGGTCCTAAATTAAGATTCCATTCTTCACGTTTGAAATGCATGGTGGAATCGGAATGACCCTCTTGCATCGAACCCAAGGACCACTAGACGGACGGTGAAATTCATGAAAGAATGTTTTTAAACGCGTCTGTCATCATTCCGGGTTATATCTTTCCAGCTTATCGGGAAGGCATTGAAAAAAAATTTCAAAAATTGCTTCAATGCATTTCTTATGGAAGAATTTTGCACCCACCTGGCGTCGAACTCACGGTCATTTCGTAACATTTCTTCCATTCATATTATAGAAGACTACCTCAACTTCAACCTCCGAGATTTTGATTACTCTATCTTAACGATAAGTGCCTCAAAATAATTTTCGAAAATCCGCGCAATGCATTCTTATGGGAAAATTGCGATTTTTGGGACATTCTGGTATCGAACCCATGACACCTAGCGTCGATGTCTGAATTATTCTGGCGTCTAGAGTGTAGGGCCAGTACGTCGAAAAAATCTGAAGTCGACGGCGCTTGTGGAACATGGTCAGAATTCGTATCCCCTATAAATATATCTATCTATTATATATAGCTAACTCTCCGGATATACCTATATATATATATATATTTATAGGGGATACGAAAAATATATAATAATATAATAATATATATATATATATATATATATATATATATATATATATATATATATATATATATATATATATATATATATATATATATATATATATATATAATTTATAGACTTTCTGTATCATATTGCTTTGGAAAGGAAATTCACACCATGTTGGTTTTTCTGCATCAATTGATTCTTTCCTATTTGTATCCAAGAAATTCATATTCTTTTATCTTTGTTAAAAAGTACTTCCTTCATTATGCATTAATAAGAGTTAGTGAAAAAGGACGAAATATATGAATCCAGACATGAAAAAATTTTGGAGTGAGCAGCATGTAACATTTTCCTAGCAATTACAGTGTTTATGCTGTATGGATGAGCATGATCATTTCCTAATTTTTTCCAGACCATCCTTTTATAGGTGACTAGATTCCTGGTCTCATCGGACTTTTTTCGAGTCTATTCTTTCTTGTAATTACCCCTCTAACTGTTTGCTGAATTTCAAGTCTATATCATATCAGGAAGGTCCTCAAACATAATGAACAGCCAGATGAGTGTGAAATTCTTCCATTTAATATTCACTGAAGCTATTTTTATGATTGAAAAAAATTCCTTCCTGATAAAATAGAAACGTTAAACCTGGCTCAGTGATCAGACGTAATAAACATAGTTCACCATTTCTTTAATAATCCTTGGTATGATGCCTGAGTGACATTTAGATTTACCATATCCTTTACCCATATCAGATGGGCATAAGGATTCTTATTTTTGTTCATTCCTGATATGGTATTGACTTTAAACTTTGGAAACAGAGTTGTCCCTATCTAATATTATATGGAATTATCTAATTAATATGGAAGAAGAGACTTTTCAGTCTCAATCTCGGCTTAATAAAGACCTTAAAGACCTTAATATTAATAAGCAATTAATCTTTCACGAATGGGTACTTGGTTCAACACTAGGCAGTCTTAATGCTCCTATAAGGAATGCACGGCAGGAATTTCAAATTTTTTAAGAGGCATTTCCCAAGAATATAGAAGTCTGTAACCCAACATATGAACAGCAGTTATGAATTTGTTTTACAAACACAGTTTACTGTTACCCTGATGGCCCTTGGTGCAATACCATGGGGCCATTTGCATTCTACCATACAGTTAAATAGGAAATTTGTAATTGTGTTTGAAGATCTTCCTGACATAATATTGAT
The DNA here is from genome assembly GCA_036926295.1 of Pachydiplax longipennis. Classification (NCBI taxonomy): domain Eukaryota; kingdom Metazoa; phylum Arthropoda; class Insecta; order Odonata; family Libellulidae; genus Pachydiplax; species Pachydiplax longipennis. The sequence continues at coordinate 533,640 of JAVFKF010000028.1, read as the reverse complement.
CTGAAATTCAGCAAACCATTCAAGGGGTATTTACCACAACTTAACTGGTAGTAATTAATCTATGGTAATGGACCTTGCTTCGATACATGACCAGTTATATTTTCCCGGTATGATATAAACATAGGTGAATTTGGAAATTTCTTGCAAGCACTTTCAAAAGTAATCAATACTCCTGTAAATACTCTCCAATTAGCTAGCAGTATGCAAGCAACTTTTACTCATAATGGATATCTGGAAGAGTAGCTATATATGATAGGTGTGTTTAACTCCCTATCCTTTTTTCTGTGAGACAGCCAACAGTCAAAAATCACTTGGTATAATGCAACTCTTGTTGTATTCCATACTTGTTAAAGTATTTATACTATAATTACAGATCATTTCTGAGTTCAGTTAAATCACTATATGACTCTCCTGCTGAAGATGTTATCCCACGTAATATGCAATTTTCACCTGGTCACAGTCCATTTCACATGAAACACGTGATAAAAATGCAACTTAAGTGCTTTCTTCTCAAGACTCTGATCTCTCTCATCCCCAGATGCACTGCAACCCACTTCAGCTGTTCATCTCATTTGATAGACCAAAAGCTTTTCACATCATGTGTTGTTCTCTCACACCCCAAGAATGATTCTTGTGAATTTCATTTTTGAATTGCCTAATTTGATAGAATTACATTAAGTGAAAGTGAAGCAGAATGTTCTCTATCCCACTGTCGAGGCTGATACAAACCATGAGATAGGGTGAGATCTTCTATATTTTTCTATCACACAACCCAATTATAATGCCTATATAGCCTACTGAAGATGTGTATTTCACTTGGTCCCCCTAAAAATGACTTAACCAGGTTTTACTGTATCTTGATTTATACAGTGCCTAAAGTGAGAGTTTACTCAGGTATTGTGAAAATAGATATGTCCCCTATGTGTACTGGGGATTTCATTTTTGCTCATTTGCCTGAATTTTTTGTGCTCTATGTAAGAGTAAATTTGTACTTGGATGAGGGAGTGAAAACTTGAGAAATGCATTGATTTGGCAACTGTGAATAAAATATATTTATCCTGTTATAAATTAGTTATCTTATGTGTTATAAATCTTAAAAATTTTAAATCAGCAGAATTAAATATTAAATCTAAATTCACCTGGCATGTAGCATAAGTACTGTAGTGATTATTTGAAGGAATTTTTCATTCTTTCTATAGGGTTCTTGAGCCTTCAGTTTGAAATTAGACTGAATTAAATGAAGATTATGTGGGAAAAAGTTTCTGTTTAAAATCCATAATAATCTTCTTGTAGTAATATCTATCTTTGATACTTATGAGGAATTGGTTTGCTTAAGCCTTAGAAAGTGATCATGACTTTAATGTGCTTTTGTAGTATCTTGATTTCCCTTAATATTAGGTATGTTGGTTTGAGATAAATTGTTTTTAAAGAAATTCAAACTTTTTTTAATTGTCATATTTAAATTTATTTTCAAAATAAACCATGATATTTTCTAGGTCATTGAATTTTCATTTTCCTCTTAAGTTTCCCTTTTATCATCGTCATTGACTTTTAAAGATATCTTTCAAGTTTTGAAACACTACCAAGCTAGGTAAAACTTTCAATGTTAGGATTTTGTGGAGTAATCTTAAAATTGTATTAAATCAGTTGAATTCATATTGGAAATCTAGTCTAGATCTTTCATAATGTCTTCTTTATCATTTTCCTGGTGAAAAGTTCTTGGATTTGGATTCTTTGTGAGTTCATTTTCTGACCTTGTCTTTCATTATAACTTTTCAACATTTCTGTTTAAATTTTTATGCTCCAGTTAAATAGAGAAAAATATCCCTTGTGTGAAAATTATAAATTTGCTTTCCTTGTACTCTTCAAATTTAAGTTTTAATTATCATATAATCTATAGCTTCGGCCGAGATGTGGTGGAAGTATTCAGTATTCAGTTTTAATTATCAGTTATATTGGTGATTGATCCATTATTTCTTTATTTTTCTCTTTTGACATCATGAAAACTAAGTTGCAGTATTTAAAAGTTATAGAAACTGGTAGCATCTACTTAAAAGTATGATGACAGTTAGAATTTATTTACATAATTTAGAATTTATTTACATAATTTGTATAAATTGTCCTTTGTTGTCAGAATTTTGACATATTTTGTCTGGGAGGTAACCACTTTTGCATATGATCTTGAAAGAATATTTATTTTGGGCTTGCATTACCTTTTGTTGGTCAAGAATATAATCTTACTTAGATCATATTTATGCCACAGATCACAGCTTACAAAGGAAATGTCCTGTATCCTTTACATTATGAGTACACTTTATATCAAATACAAGCTGTCTTTATTTATTTTATTATTCTAGCAAGAATTACTTTTATCATTATTAAACTGAATGCTTGTCTTTCCTTCCTCTTCCTATAATAACCTTACACTGCCTACTTTAGTCTATCATGTCCTTATGACTCTAGGTTTTGATTTTTCTCTATTTGAAACATGATTCATTTCCATATGAAGGTCAATAAGGATATGTAATAATCTTGTGCAAACTGCCGATTTACAATTCCAATTGTCATCTCAACGTTTATTTTTGATAACTTTTGTGATTTTGAAGTGTTGATAGATGTTTTTGCAGATTTTGCAATTCTTTGCTTCTATTCCACTTTTGTGTTTAGCCGTTAAGTTTCCTTTTGTCATTGAATGTATTTGATGAGCATAATTACCCTCTAATGGTTCAGCATATAATGATCGAATTTGTGAAGTAAAATTCCTGAAGAAATAATCTAATGCATACTTTGGAGGTCAATAACAGTACTCAAGGGTTGAGACTTACACTTAGTGATCTTTGTGTTTTCATTGTTTGTATCAGCTTCCTTAGTGTAGCTAAACTGCAGTTATTAATGACAAGTGCATGAAAGAGAGTGGAAGTCCTATTTATTCATCAGTGTGTCCATTCACTATGCAGCAATTGAGAAGATAGCGTGGAGGGAAGGAAAGTAATGTTCAGTGGAAATATTAACAGCATGTGTATTAAGGTTTTTGCGTGATTTTTTAAAAAAGCATTAGATGTAGAAGGAATCAGAATAAGTTGGCAAAAAAATTTCAAATTGTCCATTTCCTTTAAATGATGCGAAGAATATCCCTTGTATTGAGTTTTGGTGAACTTAAATATCAGATCAGATATTTAAAGAAGTTAAACAAGCAAGTATATTTTCTCCAATATCTCATTAACTCTGTATCTTAGGATATCTATTTGTGCACATTTGCTTTCTTTGGTGACTTAATGTTTCATGTCATCTTTACATCAGTATCGATGATACCATAATGATATGTAGGTTTGATAATGTTTTATCTTTTGGATAAATAGCAGTCATAATTCCTTGATGTGAAGCTGAGAACATGTAGAATGGTGCAATAATTCAGGGGAAACTTTTTTCCTCTGTGAAACTGGAGATGAGTTGTTGTTAAGGAATAAAAATGGTGCATGTGAGTGATCTGATAGTACTATCACTGTAAAAGCTTGCATAGGCTAATAAATATTAGGAGATTTTCTTTTTGTTAAGTAGTGTTACAGCAATAAGTGGTATTTATTTATGAAGCTTGTTGCAGAGAATATGCGCTAATTATAATACATAGCCTTTTAGTTATGCACTTTAGACTGAAATAACAGGGTTTTACTGAAAATTGCATGATTTCATTTGTTTAATTAATAATGTTTTGAGTAAATAAATCTCAATCTCTTTAGATAAAACTTTATTGTGTATGAATCTTTCCATTTGGAGATGTAGAGAATCATGTTGTGGGCAAACATGCTGAAATTTGGAATATTGATTGGAAATTTTAAGCTTGGAGACAGGATAATTGTAAAATATTTTTTTTCAATTTATGCCAATTAAGATAACGTTTTGCTCTAATGTAGCACATAACTGCTAATTTTTGCATGAAATCTTGTAAATTACTTAGCTATTCTATTTTTTGTATATCCTACTCCTGGCCTACAATATTGCTTTACCTTATTTTTCTGAAATTCTATGTATTGGTATTTCTTAGGAACTATTTCTGCTATCTACATTTTCAGCATGCTTCTGTCATCCTTCTTTCTCTCTAGGGAGTATTTCTCTTCCATTTTTGAATTCACTTGACCTAGCAATCCAAGAAATGGCTTTCACATCTTTCAACCTTGTCTGCTATCCAGTTTTTGTCATCATTTTAAAATTTAGCGTCATAATTATATGGAACTATCACTGTACATATAACCGTCTATTTGGATTAATGTAAGCTAAAAGGTAAATTCACTTCGACTATGATTTGAAAATAGTTCACTTATATGGTACAATTTAAAAATTAGTATGTGATGTTGCTGCATGTGACACACATGCTAATTGTTCTCGGTTAGGAGAGACTGTTGCTATTTTCTCTCACTTAGCATCCATCAGTTGTTCTGCTTGTCCTCTAAAATAGAATTGAACATTTGAAAATTTCAATAGTGTTCTCCTTTTGCCGCTGTTAGATATTATTTCTTTCAACCTAAGGGACTTATTTAAATCTCACAATAAACAGTGAAAAATTTAGTAAAATTGATTGTTTTTTCCAGAATTCGATTGAAAATGTGGTAGCTGAATTACATTTGGCTTCTTAAATTATTTTTGTCACAAAATCTCTAATTCTATAATTTATCTGTAACTATGCTCTATTTCATTAACAATGAGAAAATCTTTGGTCTTTGGAAAAGAGCAAAATAATCCATAGTTCAGTTAGCTGCCCGTGGATATTTGGCACCTTGAGGTATTCTTGTTAAAGAAACTGTAGCATAAGAAGCCTCATGTATGTTTTCTTTATCATTAAGCAGAAGTGAAAGTCTTTTCTTGAAAACTGAAATAGAATTTTTCTGCCGCAAAGTTGTTGTCAATGTGCACCTTGATTCATGGATGCAAATGTTATACTATGGTAATATTCAAATAGTCCGTGATTTCTCTCTGTAAAGGGTACAAGAAGGAATACAGGATACTATTTACTAAAATTAACACATGTAGAGATGTTTCTCTATGCTTTTCTATGAAGGGCATTGTTACATTCAACCTTATTTTATTCTTGTTAGATTTTCTGCCATAAGGTTGTAGGAAGAAATTCTTTTACTGGTTTTATAAAGCTTAGTATAATTTTCAGTCTTTGATAAATGTTAAATTTTTTAAAGTTTAAATTTTGTTGTGGTTAGCTTTCTATTTTAATGCTCTTCTTCAGTCGTTTCTTCAACCTGACATTCTAAAACTGAAATTTACAGCATGCTTGGCACACCGTATAATTCTCTTATGTCTCTAAATAGGGCTCTTACAGTCACCCAACCTTCTCTCTACTCATACGCTTGTACAATAAATGTTAATGAGAATTTTAAAGTTATACCTGTCACTTACATTTTCTTGACCTTTAAAATTTCAGTATTGATCCACCACTAACACCCGAAATGTACGAGATAATAGATGAGCTTGTAGGTATTACGGATGAAATACCTGATGATTATTACGATGATATTCCACCTGAGATTTTTGATGATATTCCAGATGAAATATTTGATGTAGAATAGCCTGAAAAGGCTATCTTGAAAGACATCGCGGTTCTAAAAACCACACATTAGTGGTTTTCAAGTAAATATTTGTAATTTGTTGTAAACGTGGAAATTCTGTCAATTTTTGGCTGTGATCTTTCTAGTCTGTTATTCAAAATGTCTTATTAGCTCTCATGTAAGACCATTCTCATTTCGCTTGGCCCCTTAAAAATATATGCTGAGTAAACTTGCTTGTTTTGTCTGCATGGTGACTTATATGTAATCAAAATTTGAGTATGTGAACATTTGTAAATAATTTCTTGATTATAAAACGCACAGGTTGTTGGGGTTTTAATTTTGGTCAAAATGTTATATATGTCCAAACTAATTTAAACAAATTTCTCTGCTAACATCTAAAACTTATTTTTGTGCTAGCTTAAGAAAATTGTTGAGAAGTTATTATTGTAGATCCACTACAAGCATTTCATAAAAATATTTTTCTGATGAATGTCTGGAAGCATGGAAAACAAAAATGATATTGTGATTGCAAAATGAAAGGATCTTATTTTTTGGTATATTTTGCCTATTTTTATTCCTTGTTACTAATAATGGCTCTCATACATAGCTATATTGGTGCAAGGTAATTTGTGGCAAGGCTCACTAGAAAAATTGGTATGAGGAATTTGGTAGGAAAATATAAATTCTGATGGTTATGAAGGCAATAGTAAATGGTCGGACAATACGAAGATTTTTATTGATGGAAATGTTAATGTTTTGAAAATTATTCAAGTTATCTAAATGTTTTACTTCTTCTATAAATAACTGTAATAGGGTTTCCAGCTCAGTCATGTAAATCTGAAGCTAGGCCAAAAAATGTAGTCCTAAGGAGCAGTGCTGGCAAACAAGATGATTATAGTAAAAACCCGCTTAAGACGCTTGAGAGGGAATCATTGAAAATGAGGATTTAAGATGGATAAGAATGGGGATATGGCAATTTCAAGCAAATTGGAAAACAAGAGTTTGTTGGCTATTTAATATTTCGTAAATGCTTTACACCCTAATAACATAGTGAATATTTTTTAGCTATCTGTATTTGTCACAGTTGAAGATGGGATGTTTGTAGAATCCACAAATAACTGCTATGTTAGATTGGTGGTTTATTACAATACCATGTTAATATGGTCAACGTTTAAGGCAAGACAGCACCTTCCTTATTTTTATGTATACCTGATTGTATTCTAATTTTCTCTCTTACTGAAAGAGGCATTCTTAACCTGTTTCTGCAGCCACTGAATATATATTTGGTTAGCTTAGGTTTGAACAGTCATTTTTAGATTAGAATCAATCACTAAGACTTTGATAAATAAGCTCTGACCCAATGAATAAATTTAAGAATCCCTCCTAATTTTAAATAATTTGTATTACAAGGAAACTTGATTGTAGCTGCAAAGGGTGCATATAGACTTTAAGGAAAGGTTCTTTGGCTAACATTTATAACAACTCTGTTGTGGTACTCACCAACTTATATCCATTTCTCAGATAAAAGCATTTAAAACTTGCATCCAAATGCATCAATTTTGGTAAATAAAATTAATATATTGGTCATTTCAAATAACAAAGTGGTGGTGTAGTGGTAAGTGTGTCTGGTGGCTGTGGTTGTAGTTTTATTGAGGATTCAGTTCTTTCCTGTCACTTTATTTCTTTTCTTTATGTTATTTTTTAATCAATTTTAATGCAGATGGTAGCTGCTACTTGTTGGTTTTATGCTTCATTATTATTATTATTTGCTGAATAATACACATTGTTGGTGAAGTTTTCTATGGAGCTTTTCACTGTCTCCATTTTTATGGATTGTCAGATTTTATTTATGAAAATCGATGGATTTTGATGCAAGTTTTAAATGCATTTTCTCTGAAAATGAATAAAAGTTAGTGAGTACCACAACAGAGTTGTTATAAATGTTAGCCAAAGAACCTTTCCTCAAAGCCTAGTCAGTATATGCACTCTTTGCCATTTCAATCAAGATTCCCTTATCGGTGTAGTAAAATATTATCCTATACTGCTAAATCTAGAAGGATTAAAATTATTGTTTATTGCCCTGATTACTCTAGGATTTATTGAAACGTATTGCTGGTATTTTTTCAGGCTGATAAGAATTAATCTACCTTTTTAATGTCATTTATGCTACAACTTGTTTATCAGCACTGCTACTTTGTATTTAGAAATGTCGAATCTGTCTTATTTAATGTGTTTAAATCTTCATTTCATTAAAATTACTTTGATAATTATGGCCTTTTAGATTTATTTTTCCTTATTTTCTCCCCAGTGTATGTATGTTAATTACAGACTTGAAAAGTTGTTTTGAAACAGATTTATGGTTTTTCTTTCTTTTCATTTTGGTGTATCATATAACTAGATTGAGAGATGAATTTGAGAACTTTGTGAGAGTAAGGTAAAGTCGCTGTCATAGTAGGATAAATGTTGGAGAAAAACTATTTTTGTCAAGGATTTACTGGAAAGAAAGGGAGATTTGGGGAAATAAAACAACTGAAGTCATAAGGTTATGTTTAGAGAAATATTTCATAGGTTTTCTTGTACAAATTTTTGTGGCTGTGTTACCTACATAAGTGACTTTCATCAGAAAAAGAAAATGAAAATATTTTTTGTTCATCTATTTAAGTGCTGATTCTCTGTTGTTGGAAGATAATTAGAGTGCTAGAGTAAAAGGTACTTGAGGGATGGAATGAGTGAAAGTAATTGAATGTTGTTTGGTGGTGGGGCAGATGTAAAAGTGGTGGTTGGTGCTATGGAATTGGAGTTATTTCTAAAATACTTGTTTTTGTGTTTGTATTCTATTTTATAAGTATCTTATTTTGTTTTTTGACTGATTTTGCGTGTGATTTGTTTCTAAAATTAAATTTATGGTCAATAAGTATTGTAGCAATGCTGGAATTTTCATGTCTGCTGTTTGTCTGATAGCATGTATTATTAAAGTAAAAATATATGGGACCCATAGTAATTGGAATCTGTATAAGGCCGTTTGTGGATATTTCATAGATCTCAAATTTTTGGCTTTGGTTGTCCTTTTTCCCCCCTTGATATTTATTTTTTCTTAATCAAGGCTTCAATCACCTATGGATGTTAATGGTTTCCATTTAATTCAGCAGTGTTGTAATTATATGCTCTTAAAATATTCTAAAGATCTGGTTCTTCAATAGATATTCTGTATAGGTCTGAATGATAAATTGAAAATACTCATTTATATATGTCTACTAGATAATTTTTGTGTAAAAAATTCAATGTTTAGTGGGTTTAATAAAATTGACTGAACAAAATGTCACAAGCAGAAGAATGATTTCAAACCCCACCTTTCAACAAAATTATTTATTCATTCTGTGGCATATCGTAATTTCTTTCTTTTTCAACGAATCTTGAAATGTCATTCTACATGATTATTATATATCAGCACAGTAGGTGGTCAGTTTTCAGTTGAAGGTAGCCTTAGTGTTCATCATTAGAGTTACAATGGAATTCTTCCAAAGTTATTTTTAAGGAATAAGTCAGGGAAAATTGTTTAATACATGAATATGGCAACTGAAGAAATTTGATGTATGTATTACAATAATTTGATTATCATCATGCATTCAAATTAATGGAAAAACAATATTAACTATCACTACCATTTTCATGAGAAATATGCTCATTTAATATGAATTATATATCAAAGAAACAACATCAGAAGCAATCTTAAACAGTTTCCTGGGTATCCAAGTGGGTAGTACTTTCACCTTAGCTGTGCTGGGTATTATTCCTGGTTGAAGCTCACCAATGACACTTGTTGTCAGGCTGTTTTAACAGTACTAATACTACCACTAGTAATGTTAAAGTGAACAATTTAAGAAGAATGCTTTGATATTGAGAGATTGGTATCTTGTGGAGTACCAAAAGAAAAGTCTATGTTTAACAAAAGTGGTGAATGATGAACTTCATTGATGTTATAGCTTCAGATTATAACACCTAATTATAAAGTAACAATGGAAAAAATTTCAGCATATACCATGATTTACATCAGGAAAATTTTCTGAGACTTTACTTCTGTGAGAATGAAATGTAATTCTTAATGCTTATGATACATGGCTTCATTTTACTGTTATTTTGAATAAGAAAAAGTTTGGTTTACATTGGGATACCACATACCTTGGGTCTGTAATTTCAATTCCAGTTTATCTTTCATCATTTGTTGTTCTGTCCTTTGTCATATATACTTTTCACTAAATTGCAGTTTATATTTTGCTCATCATGCTATATGATGTCTGTTATTATGTCATCATGAATAAAAATCTAGCCAGTAAATTCAAATAAAGTCGAATCCATTGTATGAGAATAGATCATAAGAAACCCCACAGTGATATAAATTATGAGAACTTATCAGGCTGGTCAAAAAGTTTGGAAATCAAGCTGGAACTTCACTTACACAGAATTAATTTAGTTTCATTATGATATCAACAAAAAAGTTACCTATAGTTGAATTTCAGTAAATATTTTCATACTTTCATAATGTATCCACTTTCTAGCTTATGCAGAAAGCTAGAATTCCTTTACATTTTTAATTATCTTAGCTAACTTTATCAGCTTTCCTGTACTCTTTAGCTAGTTTTGATAGTTTGTTTAGTTATTACTTTTAATGCATGTGGTGGCATATAGTATTTTGCTCAAGTACCTCATTGCTTGTGTATTTTTATGGCAATAAATCATACAGTCCAACCAATTGGATCTTGATTTTGAACTAATTAGCACCAGCTTTATGAAAACATTGCAATTACCTCTTTTTCTTATATTTTTGTTTAAAACTATGAAACTTGCTTGGTTTTAAGAAAAGCATTTAATAGTATATGAAGTGACAGAAAAGTTCAAGTTATGTGCATGCCTAAAATCACTTTTGATAATGCAGTCATGTTAGAAAATATTCTTACATTGCAGAAATATTATTCACAAAAAATTATCTGAAATATTTATCCATAGGCAGATTTGAATTTTATTTTTCTGAATTAGTGATTTGATTAGCATAAAGCCAAATGAGAAAAAGCTGTAAGACACTGCTTTCTTTATCCCTTTCTTTTCTTCATTTAAGTGTAATACAAGGATATTGTACTTGAGCTGTTTTAACATTTAAGGTATTTTCTCAACTCAAGTCATTCCATGCCTCATGAAGATCATCCTTCTCAAAATTCAAACATTTTTGAGATGGTGTAATTATAATTTAATATTTCTTTTTGTCAGTTTCATCATGATCTATAGAGTTACCATGATCCCAAAATTTTCAGAAATGATCAAACTATGATGAAACCAATTTCTTTTTACCAGACATGAGTCTGTCTTTTATTACTTTGTGTCTTTTTTGGATTCTCTTTTGGTAAATGTTGGATGAACTTGATGATAATTTAGGAATTGTAGTAATTTAATGGCGTAGTTGTTTTGTACCAGCTAACAATGAAAATTGGTTATGCATCTGATGGGCTGATTTACAGCATTTTTCTTTTCCATAAATTTTGGCTTGAAATAATTTTGATGTCATGTAATTGCAGTCATAATCATAATATTACTTAAAGAGCAACAGATCATTTAGGACATCATGTTTCATCTTGATTAATAGTTGAAAGAGAAAAATAACTTGAAGTTAATGTGATTTTAACCATTTTGAATTTCTTATATCACTAGAGCTGAATAATTTACATTTGTTTCACAACTTTCCAACTTCCTATACATGGAAAGCTTGATTAATATCATGTTAGTTTGTTGTTTTTACCTGTTCATTATTGCTAAACGTTGTTGAATAACCCATTTTTTAATAATAAATGTGATAATGGTACTGGGCATTGGAAATTTTTAAGGTTACGAGAGTTTGATTTGTATTCCAAGTTATTGATATCGATACACAAATATTAGTAATTTAACAAACTTTTGCTAAATGAAAGACTGGATTCGAAATTAATATTTTGAGAATTCCAAATAAAAATTTTCAATTTAAATCAATTAACTTATTCAAGTCCACTTTGCCTCCCTCAGTACACACTGGTAATAGCGAGGCATTGAAATAGGTGATATTAATGTAATATAATATGTGGATTGGAAACATTCTTGAAAGAAAGCATATAATCATACTGTAAATAATCATAATTGCTTGATTATTTTAATTTGTCTGTCTGTCTTTTCACCATACAGGATAAACTTAAAATCCCTTTTGTAGACTCTGTGTAAATACATGTGGGTCAATCAATATCTTTTTAATTAATTCATGGTTGAGTGAGGGCGTGAATTAATGAGACGAATATAAAAATGCACACTTTTTTATGCAGATGTTCAAAATGCTGTTTGGAATAAATTGAATTGAAAAGTAAAGTATATCTTTGCTTTTAAATCATTTTACTGACCTTGAAAATGAGAACATAATACTGTTGCATGTTTATTAAATAAAAATATCCTACAAAGGACCTGTTTGGTCCTCAAAGATGATAATGCAGATCTGTAATGGTGATGGAGAATTTTTCTGAGAATTAAGCTCTCAGTGTCTTGTAAGTGCCCATCATTGTGTGATACTCAATTGCATCCTATCATCAGCTTAATGATGAGAATTCATGATGAAGTTTTATGTTTACATATTCTTTAATTTTAAGATGAAAGTAGAGATCTCTGAAATGACCTGGAGCAGACTTACTTAATGGAAATTGACAGACACTATCACCTTCTGATCAGAAGAATATGAGAGGGAAGAGTATCATCATTAATGTTAGAATGAGATAAGAGATTTACTCATTATGCTTTGTAGTTACTTTTTTTTAAGAAACCAATATAATTGAGTTTTAATATCTCTTTGTACATCAGAAGCATGGGAAATAATAGCTAGCAGCTAGTAAAAATGGACAAAGGCTGTATTGGAAGAACAACTTCACTTGTGTCAGATTTACAAAGATTCTCTGCTGTATCAAAAGAGGTACTGTATATCTTATAGGCTTTCATACTGTTTGTGATTTTATCAGCATTTTTAGATGAAGCTAATATTTTGTTATTTTTGAGATCCATAATTAGTTGTTTCTTCCTAGAAGCTTTATCAGTTTTTATTCTTTTGGGTATAGGTTAATGAGATTTATGTTCACTCCTGATGAAGTATATCTACCTTAAATGTTAAAGACTTAATCACATGTTAAGATCATTGAGAGCATAAACAAATACTTCAAATATTAGTTTTCTTATCTAAAGGAAGAGCTTAAAAAATCACAATTCATTGAGTATTTGTAAGAAATCATTCTATAGTAAATTTTAGATCGATGAAAGGGCATGGGAACTTCATAGGATCCAGGAATAAATAAATTGATGGCCATCTCAATTGAAGTAATGTGCTGATAAACTGAATGGATGCTGAAGCTGATTCATTTCTTATTTCTGATTAAGTAGACCAAAATTTTCACAACATTATGTGATTATAATGGTGTGTTGAATAAATGATTACACTTAGCTGATATGAGATTCATATACACTCTGGGGGCCTCCAATTTTGTTTTTTCATGTAGCTTCTTTTTCTGATTACAAGAAACTATGCTGCATTGGTAATTATTATTTATTAATTTTCTCTCATTCTCATATTTAATTTATGAGCAAGATATTAGACACACAATAATAAAATTTACATCTCCAATTCTTGATACACACAGTTTTTATGACTTCTCATAGTTTTGGAAAATATTTTGGAAATTAAAAATTTTAAAATATTACTTGATGAAAACAATATTAAAATTCTTGTACTATTTATGGAATTGGTAATAAAAGATTGAAAGAGTTGTTACTGTATAGGTAGTTTAATCTACTATATTAATCTCTGAGTATTATTAGTAGTTATGGGATGGTATGAAATTTTTCATGATTCAAATTTAATTACAGATATCTCTAAACTTCCAATTAAAATGGGACTCCCTATTTTGATTCCTGCTATGAGTAGAATTTATTTTTAGTTACTATTGTTTTAGGGAACAAATCCTACACGAACAAAAATATTTATAAATTAAACATTTTTTAATAAAATAATGGAAAATCTTCAAAATAGGGTAAGATATTCTTGTTAGTGAAGCTTTTGATAAAACATTTTGAACATTAAAGGAAACAATTTCTTAAAATAAATCGTCTAGCAACCAAATTTAAGTTCTTAAATTCAGAACTACAGTCTGAGTTCATGTTATTTATTTATTTAAATTATTAAGTTAATATTAAATGGGCAAATAATTTACATGAGATTATAAGGAAAAATCTAATTTGGAACAGAAGTAAAGACTTTTGGAAAGTTTGTGAACGGCATAGAAATTCAAAGATTCAATTATTTTGCTTAATAGTAAGTTAAATAAATTTCCATTTAATATCATATTTACCTGTTTCTAAGATCTATAGATTTTAGTCTTACTCAGAGCTTAATAAGTAAGTATTTATACTTATGATTAGTACCAAAAATGGAAGATTAAGTTTAAAACAAAAGATTTTATTAAGAATTATTTTTGGAATCAGATATTAGGTTAAGAACTCTCCGATTCAGGCATTACAAGAAGTTATGGTATAGTAGAAATCCGTATTACGAGAGCTGATAAAAATCGGAAAGGTACTAGTTATAAAGCGTACTTGTCATAGCCAATTTCTAATACTAAATGTCCGTTATCATGAATTCAAGGGCAGCAAGTGTGGAAGAATGGAACTATAGAGTTTATAATTCTTACTCTTATAATTTAAGCAAATGCTTCAGAATGCGTGAATAGTACGTTTGCATCAAAAATATTATTTCATTGAATCATAAACCAAACCCAAAATGCATATGTACGGAGGGACAAATGAAAATCGTGAGAAGTCTGCAATCTGAGCTCCCTGAAGCACCCATCCTGGATCAGACGATTAAGTGCAAAATTTCATATGAAAACAAATCCCACGGGTGGATGCCAATATGATGGGAAATCAATTAAATATTGCTACAGGAGCTATCACTAAATGTAACAAGGTGAGGGGATAGGATGTATGGAGGGACAAAGGGGGAGAGTTATCTGAGGAAGGGTGAGGCGAGCTGTTGGAAACTAATGCATGAATTAGGTGGTGATAATTTTTGCATTTAAATCTTTTCTGCTCTTGGAAGAGATACCGAACCTCAGATTAACGTTTGCTTGTTTGATTTCGTCTCTCACGTCAATATATGATTCCGTGATATTTCTCCTGCAAGATAAATACAGTAACGTGGCACTCATATATATATATATATATATATATATATATATATATATATATATATATATATATATATATATATATACTTTGTGCATAAACTAATAGAAGATTGCTGTAGATTGGTTATAACCCTAGTTAATAGAGTATTTGCTGAAACTACTAAGCTCCTTTCCAAATAAACTATCATTAATTTGAATTGTTAAATATTACATCAATATTGTTTTCTGATTTGATTGAAAAATATTATATCACAATGATTTCATTATTTCTGTTAAAATAAAATTAGTCAAATTGTTATATATAAATATAATAAAATAAAAATAATTGTGGGGCAGAGTGGTGGGAAGGCAAGTGTGGTATGCCTTGTAGCACTGATATTTTGCTTTTCACTGTAAAATTTGATGGAACCTCATGAATATGTATAGGCTTTGAATAATATCGTCCTTCGGGCTACACAGCGTCGTCGAAAATTTAAAAGACACAACGTTTCACCAACCCTATTGTTGGCTTCTTCAGGTGAAATGAATGAAATTCCCAGCAGCTACTACATATATATATATATATATATATATATATATATATATATATATATATATATATATATATATATATATATATATATATATATATATATATCCCCTTTCACTCAAAGTCCTGTTCTTCCACCTTACGCCGTGAGCTGTTTGTTGTACTAAGAAGGCGTTTCCATATGGTGGATAACCGTCCTCAGGATTTAAGTTGTTTGGTGTTTTTGCGATTTCCATTGATTCACGTATAATTCTGGTATATATATATATATATATAAGAACTAAGGTCATTGCAATGAACCATATTATTTTCCTAGAATTATACAGGAATCAATAGATTTATTCAATTGAATCGCACAGGAAAAGCCTTAGAGCCATGTATAGGCTTTCTTGGAATTGAATGAAGTTGGAGTCATTAGGTGGATAGCTGCATTGCCGGGAGTTACAAAAATATTCAATTTGAGTATAATGTAGTGATTTCCTCTATTGATTAAAGAACGATATAGGAAATCCAAAGTAATGACTAAGGTACTGTGAATTTCTTCTTTGCAATGACTTAGTATGTGAGAAAAGGATGAAAGTATCACAAATCTGAGCAATCTCCATCCCACTGTCACAGCTGATAGAAACACTGAGATAGAGTGAGATCTTCTCTATCTGTCTCAGATCATAATTTTAGAATGAAAATCCACTTTGCAGTGTTTCCTTTCATTGCAATCTCAAGTTGAAACACATTGAATGAACCAGAAAGAGAGTGCAGTGTTTTATGAGATATGAGCATATATTTTGAAGAGATCATGCTCTCTGATGCCCTCTCACCATTTCTGTTAAAAAATTTGTTTAATCTTTCCTAATTGTTTGTCTGATAGATATTATTTCATCTTAGACCAAAATTAAGTAACTGAGATGCTCTTTGCAAAAAGCAGACCATTCTTCATAAATATGATGTAAGGCATTACTCAACCTGGTTATAATGCCATCCAGCTTAAGACACAATTATTGTTTGACCTCCCGAAAAACATCTTAACTAGGTTTTGCTGTATTTACATTCATGGTTGGCAGACTTGACTTGTAGATTCTTGTCCTGTCTTCATAAAGCATATTAATAATTTATTCTGTGTGAGTTAAAGACAGAATACCACTTACGGTTTTCAATGTAGGTTTGGCATTGTGAAAGAGTAATTCATTATCTTGTTTTCCTCATATAACTCTTTCAATATATCATCATTTGGTTGGATGCTATAAACTCAAAAGTAGATATCAAATAGTTGACTAACACTATCACCTGTGTTACATCAAGTGATATTGATAACTGATGTTACAATATTATTTAAGCAAGACAACTTCGTAAAGTGAACAGTGAGGTTGTTGGATTATGAGACTCACGTATAGGTGGCTAAATCTAGGAAAATTTTGAGATTTTCCTTAGATTTATCTAAAGAGAAAGTAGACATCAAAGGTAGTGTTATAATATTTTAACACCAGAGGAGAATACGAACTTAGATGTTTAAAGAAAAGAATTATAGGAAATAATTTTTTATGGAATAAGAAAATTTTGAATGTTCAGAACAAAAGTATTTAGGCAGAAGCTTTTAGATAATAAATTAAAAGTAGCAACTGATTGAAAAAATGTTATTGGATGCAGTATAAAATGTAATATTCCTGTTACATAATATATGTATTGCAGATATCAAGTGATGTATTGAGTAAATCTTACAGTGAACCAAAGTTGTTCAATGATCAGAAGGTAAGTTGTCTCAATGGAGGAGAATACTAGATATATATAATATATACAAATATTCAAACAAAAATTATAGAGACTTAGATAGAAAATAAATAGACATTTTTGATGGATTAATTAGAAACTGTGATGGAAAGTGTAGAAAAAGGATCTGGGACAAAAAAAAGGGGAACTAGTAACTTTTGAAAATGTCATTCCAGACAGATATATGATGTAATTCTATTGATTTGCCTCAAGTCAGGATGTCAATAAGATCGTAAATAGTGAATACTAGTTGGATAGAGGTAGATGCTACTGTAGGATTATTTTAAGCATCTTTCAACTCGAAGGTATAATTTGGGTTAAAAGCTGAAATGTGGGGAAAATAGTGAGAGAATGTATATTAATGACGAGGAAAAAGAAGTATTGTAAAAATTAATGGCAACTTTGAGAATCATAAGAAGAAGAGCTAGAAGTGGAAAGCTGTTTGCTTCTCATTAATGACAAAAATGTATTTAAAGGATAACACTAAATCAAATCATATTACATACTGAAGAAAATAAGACAAGGTTTCATAAGGTTAATTTGTTGTCTTTGTAAAAATGATGTTACAGGTGGGAGTATTGCTTTCAGCAGTTTTTTTTTAGGGTTTTCAAGACCTATAGTTGTTAATATAAGGGTATTGGAAGGATTATTCTAAAGGATTTCTTGTGATGGTCCATGAACTAAATACTTGTTTGCTAAATGACACTTAGGTGGTACGCAAGTAACGTGATCCTTAACTATACCAGTTTTGAATGTATATTTATTTTCTGTAATTTGTACATGTGGTTTGACTTTCTGCATGTGTTCTGTATAAGATAATGTATTTTTGATCAATGTTAATTCTTCTTTCTAAAATAGATAATATCATATTTTTCTTTAGCTGTTGTAAAAAACGTTTGTATGGATTTTATTTACAAATTGTGAGAACTATTAGAGAGAGCATGGAAACTTCAGCTATTTTCACAAAAGATATTGTGGTACAGTAAAAGTTCATCTTTTCTGTTTTCCTATAATGTCAATACCCAAGCAGTCAATTTTGAATTTTTTTGTGTTTGGCCATTTCATAGAGAGAGATCCCATCTCCATCATCAGCCTTCAAGCTCTTTCTCTATACTCTATAGGCTGGGGAATTTTGAATAACCAGTACATTCCAATAGCTCTATTAGTCACCCAATACGTCTTGTCTAATTAGATGAAAGTCATAATGTTTCACTTTAAATTTCTTAATGTTAGTGTTACCTGATATGTCGATTCATCTTTAAGATAAATCAAATTTAACATCTCATGCTCTCTTTATTTCCTGAAATTTGGGAATCAGTCATGATCTGTCGTATTTCATTTAATATGAATTAGAATACTGTTGGAATGGGAATGAAAAGATGTCAAGGATGAGCATGAGAGAGTATTTTGAGAGGATGTTGAATGGTTGAGTCCTGGTAAATGGAAATCCTTTGTATAAGTAAAATTTAAACTTCTTGAATAATATAATTTTTTGGAAATGCTAGCTGGTCGTTGAGTATGTTCTTTCAATCCATGTAATATAGTATTAATTAAAAAAAATAGTTCAAAAATTGCATTTTATTTCCTATTACAAGCTTTTGAAGGTATTAGAGATGTCATAAGAAAACCTTGGCATATTTTTAAAAGAATAATCTAAAATTTTTATAATTTAAAATTTCCATTTTCATATGCAAATATTATAGCAGGAAGTTATCCCTGCAGGAATTTTTTAGTGGAAGGAAATAACTATTTCGTAATAACTGTAGCCTAAGCTAAATGTCTTCTGGAAGAATCCCATGTACTTCAATAATTAGTATATCTTGCGCCAATATTGACCAAGATTCATTTATTTTTCTCATAGTTTGAAGGAAAGGCCAATCAGTCCAGCTCCAGGGATAGGTCTTCAGAATGTCAATGTTCCATCTCTTGCAAGCCCATTACCAAGTACTGGAAGTCCTGCTGCCTCTCAAGCTGCACCAACAGGTCCGACTCAGTCAGGTGTTGCAGCTGCAACTGCTGGTTCTATGATGAGTCAAGCTCCTGTTTATCGCCCTCCTGGACAGAACTCGCCCCTTTCTCAAGGTTCTGGGATGCCAGTTGGTCGGCAGCCCCAGCAAGCAGCACAACAGAATCAGCCGCAACAACCTTTGGTTGGAAGTACAGTTGGAAGCTTTTCTAATCAGAACAGTACAGGTTCATCGTATGGTGGAAGGATAGCAGAGGGAACGAATCAGCAGGTGCTTGTTACACCTCATCGGCATCCAAGTCCTTTGGTAGTTGGTACTTCACAATTACCCGGAGGTTCAGGAGGGGCAGATATTCACAATCGAACTGGAGGACCACCGCGATGGCAGATGCCTCCTAACCAAGCTCCATCTGGCCAGCAACAGCAGAATCAACAAAATATGGCCAACACTATGAATGTTACTCTACCTGGAAGTGGTGTGATCAATTCCCAGATGGGTGGTGGTGGTGGCACTAGTGGAGCAAATATACCAGGGGGAATGGTACAGTATGTACGAGCCTCTACTCAGGGAAGTCCACTCATTGCACAACTTACACAACCATCATCAACTGGGAATGTTCCAGGTATAGGAGCCAATCTTGGGAACCAGTTTGGAGGACAAAGAATGGAAGGTTAGATTTTTGGTGATAATTTTTTAGTTTTACTCTTTGGCATAGGTCTTTTACTCATTTTTGATGAGATCATTGAGATGATTGATTGATTACTCCTTTGGCATTGGTCATTTACTCTTTGGGAAGTCATTTTGACAAATGCCTTAGATGGATAGATAACATTTTTGGACAACATAGCATTGTTTGATCAGTGAGCATTAAATTGCTTCTTTAAGCGCTCGCATTTACAGGTCTGCCACATTATTCCTGGCCTGACTAAGCTCCATAGGCCAGATGTCATAGTAAATCTTTCTGAGTCTAATTGGGGTACTACTATGCACTATCATTGGTTGAGTCTTGGAGAGTGGTGATTACCCTTCCCCCATTGGACCTGTGTAACCTGGTTGAGCTAGGGTATTGAAGCTTGGGTGAACTTCACTGAGCCATTTTAAGAAATATTCCCAAAAATCAGAATTTTCCCATACGAATGCATTGCGCAGATTTTTGAAAATAATTTTGAAATATTTCGGCAATTTTTAAATATTGTTAGGAATGCTTTTGCAATAACATGGAAAGGGGTCATGTATGCTTATCAGAGAATAATCAGATATTTTGCTAAATTTTCACTTGCAGTATGCGAGCAACTTTTACTTTTATATATAGCTAACTCTCCGGATATACCTATATATTTATAGGGGATACGAATTCTGACCATGTTCCATAAGCGCCGTCGACGTCAGATTTTTTCGACGTACTGGCCCCACACTCTAGATGCCAGAATAATTCAGACATCGACGCTAGCTATCATGAGTTCGATGCCAGAAATTCCCAAAAATCGCAATTTTCCCATAAGAATGCATTGCGCGGATTTTTGAAAATTATTTTGAGGCACTTATCGTTAAGATAGAGTAACCAAAATTTCGGAGGTTGAAGTTGAGGTAGTCTTCTATGCTTCTCATGGAAAAAATGTAGCCAAATGACAGTGAGTTCGACGCCAGGTGGATGCAAAATTCTTCCATAAGAAATGCATTGCTGAAATCTTTGACAATTATTTTAAATGCCTTCCCGATAAGCTGGAAAGATAAAACCCGGAATGGTGACAGTGGCGTGGGACCTTCCCGATAAGATATTGAATCGAAACTATGGAACAAGTAAGGATGGCACTTATCTAATATTATTTTGCTATCTTCTCTCACGGAAGGGTCCTGAGTTCGACGCTGGGCGGTCTTTTGCTCGAATTTTTGCAATCTGTTATGAGGCCATTCTAGATGAGATAGAGCAATCAAAATCACGTTGTTTGCAGATGAGATGGTCTTCCGTAGTACTTAAGGAAGAAATGTTACCAATGGCCGTATGTTCAACGCCAGGTGGGTCCGAAATGATTCCGTAAGAAATGCATTGGTGAGATTTTGGACGATTTTTTTAAATGCCTTCCGGATAAGCTTCAAAGATAAAACCCGGAATTGTGACAGAGACGTTTGAGAAGATTCTTTCATGACGTCCACTGCTTCTCTAGTGGTCCTTGGTTCGATGCAAGAGTGTCATTCCGATTCTACCATGCATTTCAAACGGGAATAACGGAATCTTATTTTAGGACTTTCTCGATAAGATACTCAATTGAAACTTTGAAACACGTCCAAGAATGTTCTCAAACGCCACTGTCACCATTCCATGTTTAATCTTTCCAGCTTATCGGGAAGGATATAAAAAAATCGTCTAAAATTTCAGCGATGCATTTTTATGGAACCATTTCGAACCCACCTGTCATCAAACACAGGGTCATTTGGTAACATTTCTTCCTTTGGTACTATGGAAGACCATCTCATCTGCAAACACCGTGATTTTGATTGCTCTATCGCACCGAGAACGGCTTCAAAAACAGTTTGCAAAAAATCGTGCAAAAACTGCCTAGCGTCGAACTCAGGACCCTTCTGTGAGAGGAAAGAGCTAATTAATATTAGATAAGTGCCATTCTGACCTGTTACAAAGTAAAAACTAAATATCTTATCGGGAAGGTCCTAAAATAAGATTACTTTATCCCCCTTTGAAATGCATTGTAGAATCGGAATGATGCTCTTGCATCGAACCAAGGACCACTAGAGAAACGGTGAACCTCATGAAAGAAGGATTTCAAACGCTTCTGTCACCATTCCGGGTTTTATCCTTCCAGCTTTTTGGGAAGGCATTTTTAAAAAATTTCAAAAATTGCAGCAATGCATTTTTATGGAAGAATTTTGCACCCACCTGAAGTCGAACTCACGGTAATTTGGCAACATTTCTTCCATATGAACCATAGAAGACTACCTCAACTTCAACCTCGGAGATTTTGGTTGAATTGTGACACTGAGGCACCTTGTATGTATACATGCATAAATGATCTACATTTAAGTAGGTTCATGTGCTTTAACATCCCTGTTGAATGCCCTCATCTGTTTAGTAACTTATTCCACTCTTAAAGTCATCTACATCTTTTGTCTTTGTTTTCTCCATCATTTTCTCTCACATTCTTGTTTTGTTTGCTTATAACCCCTTTCCTTTAAATATTATCCACCCATCTCTAGCATCTCCATGTTTGTCTCCAAGCCAAAATTTTTCCATTCTTTGTCACATCCATATCCCAAATATCCCTCATCTTTCGATATCCTCTTTTTTAAGGTCCATATTTTACTTCTGTAAAGCAATACGCATTATACCAAGGATTTTACTAATCTTTTGCTGATTTTTTCCTTAAGATCCTTTGTCATCAGGTCTCTTCATTTTGCCAATGCTTTGGCTAATATTAGTTCTCTACTAACCTCAGCTGTGTATTTTCCATCTCTAAAAAAGGATTGCTCAAGTACAAAAATGAATCCTGCTGTTGAAGCTTTTCTTCATCCCCAAAATATATATAAGGAAATAATAAACAACCCTATTAGTGTTTAATTTTTTACCCTTAGAATTTTGCTCTTACTTCCCTTAGTAACTTGAATCTTTAACTAAGGAAAGAATTGCTTTCAATCAACAGGAATATTCCTTGTTCAGAACAAAATATTTTAATTTTAATTATTATTTATTTATTTTTATAATCTTTTTTAGTGTGCCAACTCATTCTATTCATTTCTCTTAAATGGTTTTTGAGGTTTCTATTATATCAAATTCATGGTACTACATAGTAGATTGTGTTTTTCTAGCAGGACCCCAACTTGTAGTGTCACAGTCACATCCACAAGTTGGTATAGGACATAATCAGCAAATGAGGATGGGCATTGGTCAAGTGAACTTAGTCCAGAGCACACCAGGAGCTACAAATACAGGTATAGGGAGTGGAGGCGGTGGTGCAACTCCACAAGGTAATGGACCTGTAACACCAACTCAACAACAAACACAGCAAGGAAATGCAGGTACTCCTGGAACTCAGCCCCCAGTCAGAGAAAGGCACACCATTTGGCAAGGGATCCTTGAATGGATTGAAAAGCCGAAGAATACAAGTGATGCTGCACAAAAACTAACTCGACATGTTCCTTGCCAGGTCTCAGCCAATTCTAAGGATGGAGAACCAGAATTGTGAGTGTTTTTCTATGTCATAAACTTGCAGGAGTAATTTTAATTCTAAAATATCAAACTTTAATTTTTTGTATGAAAAATCATTAAGCACTTGCAGTTAATTACGTAATGAAATTGATACAAGGAAATCTAGATCTAGTAAGTTCCACAAGATATTTTTATTTGTAATAAGTACTATAGCAATGATAAAAATATTTTAAGGAACTTACTAAGTTTAGTTTTTTTACCAATGGTCATGGTGTTTCACTATGTCCAGCTTCCTCATATTAATTTCAATGTAATTGATTGTTATTCAATGTATTTTAGAATCAAGAAGAGATATAAATGGCATTGCAAAGCCAATTGTCATAAAATTGAGGACACATATTGATGAATATGTGGCAAGTATATAGGATCCAGCGGATCTAATGGAAACCCGTGAATTTGCGAAAGTTCAGTGCAAAGTGATACATTTCGTTAAAAACTGCTACGAGACAAAGGCAAGCTTCTTCATGAAATTGCTCTTAAACACAGGTTGGGAATCATTGAAAGAAAGGAGATTAGAAACTAGGTTGCGACTTCTTGACAAATTTAGAGAAAGGATGTTTACAGATGACGTAACTGATTATTATGCGACCCCTTCCTACTTCAGCCAATCTAATAATGAGAAGAAAATACAAAAATTTACTATCTCATTTGAAAATGAGATGGTGAAAGCCATGAGGTTGCCTTTGCTTTCTAGAGATTCCAATCATTGTCATCCTACTGTAGATAGGTACATATATGGGAACTTGAGTGACTTCCATATTGCTTTAAACATTCTTACTCTTCATCCAGGAAAGCAGACGCCTGGCCACAGAAGTTGATTATGCAGCTAATGCCAAAACAACTCATTGGAAATATTGGAGGAGCTTATTTAAAAAATTCAAAATCTGTACTTTTTCATCCACAAAACTGTGAGGCACTTGAGTCACTTACAAAGGTTATGAGTTCTGGTTTTGTAAGTATAATTCTAAATACATTCTATTGACAATTAGTTATTTTGTTGAGGCATAGGAAGGATGTTAACTGTGTACAATTTTCACTGTTACCTTTGATTTTTAGGCTGGATGTGTACACTTTAATGTTCCTAGCTCTGCAGCATGTGATATCAAAGTTTTAATCCTATTGTATACATCAGAAAAAAGAGCTTATCTTGGATTCATTCCTAATGATCAGGTAGCATTTGTTGACAGACTTCGTAAAGTAATTCAGCATCAGAAGTCAACTCAAGCTCTTATAAGGCAAGGCCAGGTAAGCTAAAGAAAAACTTAATAGTTTATATTAACTATTAGATGTTTATATTTTAAATAATATGTTAAAAGTTGTACTTATATGTATTCACAATCATCATAATTCAAATGGAAAAATACTTTGTAAACTTAACTTTGTAAACTTTGTGGATGGGATTGCTGATTAGCTTAATTTTTGTTATACTATTAAATTTTGCTAAATTTGTTTTTATTATTCTTGTTAATTTTGTGCAGGTTGGAGGAGGTGTGAATTCTGGAAGTGGAAATACTAATTTGAATCAAAGCAGTACTCAGTCTTCTATTCCATTGCCAGTGTCTTCTGCTAATGCCATAGGGGCAGTTGGTGTAGCATCTCAACAGCAACAGCAGCAACAGCAACAGCAGCAACAGGGAATGATGATCCCACCACAACAACAATCTCAGCCTGGAGCAGGAATGGGTCTTGTGGGAACTGGACAAATGCCTCAGGGAAATGTTGTTGGTCAAGCCCCTAATCAGCAGATACAGCAGCCACAGGTTATTATTTTACTATTGTTATGATTTCTCTACTTGGTTACTTCTGCATTAGGAAGCAAAATATTTTTTATTCGTTTTTGCAATGCTTGACATTTTGAAATACCCAGAGTTTCATATATAAACAAAATGAAACATGAAAATACACCTTGCTTTAATTCACCATGTATGAATTTTGACAAGTATGGAGCAATGATCATATTTGAGCATCTTTGGCTTGACTCTCAGTTGCAGAAAATCATTTTAAATTCCAATGGGTAAAATGAATAGTGTTAGAAGGATCCTTTTGTTTTAAATAAATTTTCAGTTAATTTTTACACATTATTTATAACTAACCTATCATGGGTGATTAAACTGCTCATTGCCTCTATGTTTAAAAGGAAAACTAACTTTATTCTGTGAATTATTTTAGAAATTCCATGGTCTTTTTTGTTGAGAAGGCCATACATAAGAGTACATCTTTCCATAATCCACCAATTATTTTCATCTCACACTGAATACCTTAATAGATTCAATTGCTATTGTTAAGTAACTCAAGTGAAAGAAGGGTTAAATTAAAGGTTTATAAGATGTATGGATCATTGTGTATAAAGTAAATGTTAGACTAATTAGGACTTGTCTGGTATTTGAAGCTTGAATATATCATATAGATGTACAATGATAACAGAAGTTCATCAAGGATATGAGGAATCAGCTGATACTAAGAAGGATACTTTTAAATTTCAGTGCAAGGGATTAATCCTATTATATTGCAGACAAAATAAAACTACGCAGTTTCAAAATATGAAATTAAAGTATTTAAAGTTCTTTTTGAACAGTTCAATGGAATTAAATATTTTTGTTAAGAAAAAGGATTTATCTTCAGTGAAATTGTCTTGGAGGATACTAATAGTCATCGGATTTCTGCTTAAGTGATGTGTTTATGAATGATAAGAAGAGAAGTAAAATGTTATGAAGAAAATTGAAAGAAGTAGAAGATACAGTACAACTAAAGTGAATACAAGTAAATTTTTGCAGTATATGTCATGGGAACAGAAAATTGAAAATTCTTATTGAAGTTTTGCTTCAAATATGGGCATTTAAATTAAGAGGATGTGGTTTCGGCATGAATACATTAGTATTTTTGAAATGAAAAATAATTGAATGGAAGTGAATTAAGAGTAAAGTTAGTTTGATTAAAAATTATAACGCCTGATGAAACTTTTCATCAGTCTTGAACTCATTCGATAAATTGTTTTTTTCTTGAATTCATTCACAGATTTATGTGGATTCAGTACAGTAAGAAAGAAAAGATAGACTGGAAAATTTCAGAGCTCTGAAAAGGAATTTCAGAAAATTTTGAAGATTAATTTTGAAATGGTGATAAATTTTCTTTCAATTTATGCTTGGGTTTGAGAAAATCCAAAGCAGAAGAGAATTCCAAAACTTTCTGCATAAAATAGACTTTATTATCAGTTATAAAGGACTTGCCTACAGATAGAAGATTGAATGCTTCCGAAAATTGAGATAAAAGATACTGGATAAAATTGTTGCCAAAGTATTGAAGAAAAGCAAGAAGATTTTGGAAGATGGGATTTGAAGAAAATGACTCATGATTGCAAGAGTGAACCATATATATTGATGAGCAGCTGTAGAGGACTTGAGACAACCCTAAGGATGTTATTGGAGAAATTCAAACACATGAAGAGCTTCAAATGCCAACATGGATTCTGAAGAAAATATATTGCTGTATTTTCAAGATCAATGGAGAGGATTTTGGTTGAAAATTATCAAACCTTAATAAACATTTTGAAGATGTATTAAAATAAAAAAATTAAGGAACCTAATATAAATGAAATTTTAGTACAGCTTTTTGAAATTTTGGGGCAAAAGGAATCAATGGAAAATTTTATATTGATTTGGTATTCATATTGACAAGAATATCTATGACAAATCAATGGATTGCTGCAAATGTTAAATTTATTGTTAACATGTTAGGACTGTAGCTAACCATAATAGGAGCAGTATTAATGAATAAGTGATGAGAAAGATAAAGAATGAAAAGCTTAGAGTTTGAAAAACTGAAATACTAAAATGAAACGATTGAGCGGAGATAATAAGAAAGGTTGGACATAGCAAAATACTGATAACTGGAGAAAGATAGGGATAGAGAGATGTCGCTCATTAATGTAACAAGTGCGCTTTTTTCATTTCTATAATCAACAGAATTCAGATGGCACTCTGCAAGGGGGTGTTGCAAATCCAGGAGCAAACAGCAACGCAGGGGGAGCAGGAGCAGGTGGTTCAATGCGTGGCCAGACAAGCATCCCTGTGCTTGCTGCTGGGGGGAATGTTGCTTCCACAGGAACTGCAGTTAGGCAACAACAGCAGCAACAACAACAACAGCCCCAACAACCACAGCCTTTCATCCAATTAGAAGCTGCAAGACAACAAAATCTCTTGAAAATACATCAACTTAGACAGACCTTGGAGGCTGCCCAACAGCAAGAACTCCAGTACAAAAATCAGCTTGAGGTGCCTATTCATAAGTATTTTTTAGTTTATGGCATTAACGCTGGATTAGTGCATGGGTGCACACAGTAGGTAGGGTGAAAGAAGATTGAGAATTCCCCTTATGTAACAGATACCCCAAACAAAACATGTTTCTTTTTCCAGTTTATTTCAGTTTTAATTATACACTTTGCACATTGTAGTGTTTCTGCTTTTAATGATTTTTTTGTAATCTTATGCTTTATATACTTATCCTTTCAATGATGAATTTCATTGCCATAGGTTAATTATCTTAGTTAATGCAAACAATTCTTTCAATAGTTGCTGCTTAGCTTAGCAGCTGTAATGCTGTTTTTTTACCACCTTTGAGCAAAATACAAAAGAGGCTAAGTAATATAGGATGTGCTTTTCGATTTTAATTTTATAAATGTCATTGAAATGGATTTTCATGTTCATACTTTAATCTCATTAATTGCCATTTATAGATGTTTTCATATCATTTTCAGATCATAAGTCATATGAAGATACAGCAGCTACAACAAAACCTTGAAGTAGCTCAACAGCAAGAGATGCAATTCAAAGCTCAGTTAGAGGTTAGTCATTTGATAAATGATAAATTTAACATGGTAGTTAAGAATGTAATTATATTTCCAACTAGAAGTAGCATAAAAAGTTAGTGGGTTGGTTTAATCCTTATATTTGGTTTATATAACTGCTATAAATACTTAGTTATATCATAAATTAAATGTTGGAAATATTATCACTTTTACTCTTTGTTTGATCTGTTAATTCCTATAAATATTTATGAAGGTTATGAAGTGTCATATAACTTCTAAACGTGCACCCAACATTGTGAAAGTTACTGTATCATACTGAGAAATTATGAGATTTTTACTTCAGAAGTAAAATCTTGATGTTTGAAGCAGTGAAAGTGTTATCAAGCATGAAATTCCTTCCTTCTTGATTCTTTGGACATTGAAAATACTCGGAACAGACTGTATATCAGTAGTGCTTGTTGTTTCTAGTGCAACACACTGACTCTAACTAACTTATGTTGGTGCTCAAAATCTCAATGGCTCTCAACTTCTTTTTATTTAATTTACTATTCATTGGAACAGACTAAGCAACTAGGTGATATTATCCAACCAAAAATTGCACTAGTTTACTTTTGTTTTCAATACTTGATCAATTTTGTACCTTTGTCTAAAATGTAATTACTGAACAAAACCTATCCTAGATTCTAACCTGTATTTATAATCTTGTATCCCTGATTTGCCTCAGCATGGAAATTTTCATTTTCAACCATTTCTTTTTTCAACAAATGATTACCCCTTTTTTCATTTATAATTTCAGAGTTCATTAACAATTTTGAAATCAGTTAATTCTAGTAGCTAACTAGCAAAATACAGTAGAAGTCAGTTGTAATGAGTATGGCATATAACGAGAGATTTCTTATAGCGAGTGATTATTTGGCCATTGTCCATCTCACACCAAAAGGATAGGGAGTTACCTCCATTATAATAATTGCTTATTTATGAAGTATCGGTATAAATAGTGTCAAGTTTCTGGATTTGTCTTTCAGGAAAAATATCACGGAATCGTCAATTGACGTGAGGGATGAAATCAGACAAGCAAACATTAATCTGAGGTTCGGTATCTCTTCCAAGAGCAGAAAAGATTTAAATGCAAAAATTATCGCCACCTAATTCATGCATTAGTTTCCAACAGCTCGCCTCACCCTTCCTCGGATAACTCTCCCCCTTTGTCCCTCCATACATCCTATCCCCTCACCTTGTTACATTTAGTGATAGCTCCTGTAGCAATATTTAATTGATTTCCCATCATATTGGCATCCACCCGTGGGATTTGTTTTCATATGAAATTTTGCACTTAATCGTCTGATCCAGGATGGGTGCTTCAGGGAGCTCAGATTGCAGACTTCTCACGATTTTCATTTGTCCCTCCGTACATACGCATTTTGGGTTTGGTTTATGATTCAATGAAATAATATTTTTGATGCAAACGTACTATTCACGCATTCTGAAGCATTTGCTTAAATTATAAGAGTAAGAATTATAAACCCTATAGTTCCATTCTTCCGCACTTGCTGCCCTTGAATTCATGATAAGGGACATTTAGTATTAGAAATTGGCTATGACAAGTACGCTTTATAACTAGTACCTTTCCGATTTTTATCAGCTCTCGTTATAACGGATTTCTACTGTACATTCAGCAACGGAGTTTGTATTTCAATGATATTCTTTATAAACAAAGAATTTTAAAATGTGCCTATTTTATTTCTATCACTTCCATGGACAATGAGAAGCTGACCATGTACTTCATTTACTTGACTTTCTCTCTACATTTTTGAATCATCAAATAATTTTTCAAATGGTGGTGCACACATTTTCAAATGTTTTTCACATTATTCTCATTTTCACCAGCTATGAGCCATATGCACTCTCATATCTCACTCTTATATCTCATATGCACTATCATATCACTCTGAATATCACTCTCATAAGTATAAATATAATATTTCTCTTTCTATCGAAATTCTAACAAACAATGGGATCAAGAAATTTATTGGAAGTTTCTATATCTACTTCTCTCTGCAGATTTTGCAACAATGTACTGCAGTCTATGTTTCTCAATAATTCTAATTTAAAAGTTCGCTTACAAAACTTAAAGATGAATGAATGAAATATTCATAAGAAGCATTTCATGTTGTAACAAATGAATAGTAGAACCTCAGCAGTCATCTTTCTTGTAAGTATGGTATCAGGCAGATTTAGGAGC
Organism: Pachydiplax longipennis; assembly: GCA_036926295.1. Taxonomy (NCBI): domain Eukaryota; kingdom Metazoa; phylum Arthropoda; class Insecta; order Odonata; family Libellulidae; genus Pachydiplax; species Pachydiplax longipennis. Next base: position 503,330 of record JAVFKF010000028.1, on the reverse strand, counting down.
TAAGGAAAATCTAGGAATAGGTTCACATAAAAAACTGTGTACTGGCTGTTTTTCACCCACTATCCATGCAGTAAAAAAATCCTCTTTCCATCTTAGAAAATTGATGGAAAATTGGATGCAATGTTTTTGGAACCCATCTCATAGCTTTTTCTTTCTCTCTCCTCATTCATTAAGCCAGTTTTTTACTCTCTTTTAGAAGACCCAGTCACTTTTCTGTTTTCCAATCACGTTTCCCTTTCTTACCCTGAAGACAGCACAAAGGTATTGCTAGTACTGATGCTGAAAGTAGATATTGTTGATATTGTATTTTGCTTTGAATGCTAACTTGAAATTTCCTTGTATCCATTATTTGAAAGTTCTGAGTAGTCACTGCAGCCACAGCTTAATTTTTTCTCATGTAAATTTGGGATTTTAAATTCTCATGCAAGATCCCTCAAAATTTTGGTCTATATTTTAATGTTGGTGTTGTTAGTGCCGCTTGAAGTAGTGAATGACTGGTGTAGAATTACTGTAAAAACTATAAGGTGCATTATTTATTTATTATAAATGCGTAGCAAGTGTGCTGAAAAGTGGGTTTAGAAAAGTAAGTGAAAATGGCGGAAGTTTGATGGAATACATAGCTAAAGGACACTAAGAAGAGAAAATAATTTGAAAGTAAGGTAAAGTGATAGTATTTCTTGTGGAAAGATTAAGATACTTATTAGAAAAACATTAGCAAGAAGAATATGAATGACAGAAAGGACTTAGTGGAGTAAATGCCTATTCTGTAGCAGTGCAGAAAAGGGTGCGGCATGTCAACTGTTGAATAGAGTGTATTAAAGGTATATAATAATAGAGTTGAATTTCCAAACTCATTATCTAAAACTAATGAGGTAAACTGTCATCATTTGGCAATGATTTTTCCTAGTAAAGAAAAGTGTAGTTCCTTTGCCTATAGAAAGATAAAATACATTGTCTTTCGCTATTAAATGTTTCTATGCTAAAATATGTTGAAGTGAAAGATAAGGTAAAAATTGTCTTCCTTGGCATTTGTCTATATAGATTAGCTAAAAGAGTAAGTTGAATATGAAATAACCTCCTTCCATGTATTATAGTGATGTATGTGCTATATGAATACAACTATTTTGGAAAGTGCTGAAGGTCCTAGGTAAGAGAATCTGCCTTATAGGAACATCTAAAGGAAAATATGGTATTACTTATTACTGAAAGATGGACTGTCCTGGATATTGAAGTATCACATAGGAAAAGAAGGGTGAAAATGATGATAATTTGGGCAAAAAAGAGTACATTTGAGTAAGGAATTGGCCGATGTAAAGCTAACTAATGTGGTGTAGATTGCAATTACACTGATTCAGAAGTATCAAATGTGGCTCTGATTATATTTTACATTTAAATATTCAGTACCTAATGAATAAATGGCATGAATTTAAGCTGTTTTTAAATAATTTTGGGATTCTTGCTTGCCTTTGTGGACATTAGTTACAGCAAGAAAAATATATGATTTCAAAATAATTTATTTATTTGGGCACAGTTTAATATGGTCTTAAAGTAATGCATGTGGAATTGGAGTGCTTGTAAATGAGAATATACTTATTTTGCTCTACAAAGAACTTAAATGGCACAGTAGTTGAAATCCACTGTGAAGTATTACTTATAATACTTACAGATTTTATATAATAATGAACTGATTCAAGAATTGCTTCCACAGGTCTGGCTAGTCATGTGAGATGGGACTTTGGAATGGCTTAACTTACTAATATTGTATATTATTATATTCTAGTCATTACTTTATAAACTACTTGTCCAGAGATATATGGAATGAATGTAAAGCTGCATTTCGCATGTTGTTTTCTTCTCACACTTGATGTCTGCAAAATTCATTATATCAAACATCTCTTACGACTTAAATTGGTGGCCTATCATAAAATTATCCATTGTCTGATATACACCCACTAGACATTGAAAATTATAACACAATTAATTGTATTCAGGCAGATAGCTAATAATGATTATTCAATCAGAATCTTTTACAAATTCAGACTTGCTAAAGGGTAGCACAATGTATACATCATCAATAACATTTCACTCTTTACTTGAAAAACATTTAAAAACTCTGAAAAAACAACATGAACTACATTACTAAGTAACAGAATTAAACATACTTTCAACGTTGGTGTTACTAAATTTAATTGCTTTGTAGAATAATCATATCTTTTCCACCCATTCTCCAATACTGATTACCACTTTCCTTTTACCCTCCTTACCTCTGCTCATTATCCTCTCCTTTGGTCGGTGCTTTTGTATTCGTGTATATTTATTGGATATTCTGTGTGTTCTTTGCCTGATAAAGACAATGTAAGAAGAAAAATGTTTCATTAAAGGATTTGCGTGAAACTTTTACTAAGTTATTTTTCCTCTTTCCTTTAATTGGAGTTTCACAAATTAATAGTTTTACCAGTAGCTTCTGTAAATGAGTGGAATATATTAATCAGGCATTTATCCTTCTATTGCTCTGGAATTTATATAATCTCAGAGAATTGTCATTACTACACATGATTGAAACACTAGAGGCTCCAAGAAATTTTGTAATTTTCTACACTGAATGTTAACAGTCCATGCATTGTAACTGCCTAAGGATTGCACTTCTATCTGAGATAGATCACCAAAATTCACCGCTTACTTGAAAAAATTGCACTTCTAATAATCAAACTAAAATTTAATCTTTGTTTCAATTTTTGTTAACAAGATCAACTAATGTACATTAATCATATCCCACAATACAGTCAATCCACTTAATCTATCCCTTCTTTTCTAATTCATGTTTTCCACCTCTTATGAATTTCATTGTTATTTATGTATAGTTTACCTTGCATTATATTTTATTGTATATAGTATTTGACTAAGCAATGAGGTGTTAAGGCTATAATTTTTGTTGTTCTTTACTTACTACTCATTATCAATCTTTACTTCCTTTTCTGTTGATATTTTTTATTAGTTGCTATTATTGTGTTATCAAAAGCCCTGATTCTGACTTAAGTATTGTTTACGTGCAATGTGTTTTTACATGTTTTGTAATTTAATTTTTTTACAGGTGATTGATCAACTACTTTAATTTCAGCTTTTACTATCAATAGGTTCTGCAGGTTTTGAATAGCATCCTTCTCTGATGATTTTCCTACCATGGACATATTTTCCCCTGATCATATTCTATGGCTTAATTTTATTAAAGAAAACTATTATCTTTCTCTTATTTTGTTTATTTTTTGTCATTATCTATTTTTTAAATACCAATAATATTATTGAAAAGACAGACTCTTCTTGTTCTCATCTAATGAATGGGTTAACTAATAATCCAGATTCAGTAAAACTTGATAAAGATATGTGAATACTTCTATAAGATGACAACAGTGATCCACATAAGATGTATAGTGCAAATTATTTCTAAAATAATTGAGATAGCTCTACTTTTGAAAATAATCTAAGTCTATCTAATAATCTAAGTAAGGTGAATGATGTCATAGGCTTTCAAACAGAAATGAGTGCATTAGAATATATAATATCTATAGGACTTTGATCTGGAAGCAGAAATCAAAACTGAAAATACAAATAATTTTTACCTGAGTGATAACCAAATTCGAACAAAAAAAATTAAAATTCTTGATCTAGGTTGAACTCAAAGTGATACCAAAAAGCATTATTTATTCTACTCTGATTACATAGGTCTGCAATCGAATGACTGCATTAGAATTCTCACTAAATCTTATAGATTTTTGCTTGCTGTAAACAGGAAAAATGTCATAATGTCTGGCTTGCAAATTGAGGGCCTTCAGTTTGGATGATGAAGCTTTGCTGGAGTAATGTCGTAATATTAGAATGTGTCTCTGCTCCCAATGAATTCAGAAATAATCGCCATTGCAATTTTCTTGAAAATCATTTCAATAAAGGAATGCCCAGGTCTTTGCTGTTTTAATCCAGTGTGATAAGTCTATTGGACTTTGGTGCAATATGTCTACAGGAGGATGTCTTATTTATCTGGAGGGTTTATGTTATATTTACGGTGAATACACTTTTAAAACACAACAATGAGACATTAATGATTGGATTTTGAAAGAATGGACAACTTTGGTTATAGTTCTTTGTTTTATGAGGAGTCTAAGCTGTTCCTTCTAAGTGAGTTAAAGGATCTTCTCAGAGGCCTGTCAAAAGATACTACTGAATTTTCGTGATCAAATCTCATGAATAAAAGCCTTCCATCACCCAGTATGTCATTTTTATAGTATAGGTATATGTATGGAGAGAAATCTCAGTTTTATTTAGAGAGTGAAATCTTGTTTTTTGCAGTGATGTCCTTGGATTGATGGGACAATTTAAAATGGAATGTAAAACTTCCTAGTAGCTCTTATCTTTGAAAACAAGCCCTAAAGCAACAATTCTGCATAAATGTCTTTACAGCACTTCTGTTGAACACTTAGTGCTTTTGGAGGAAAGTTGTGATTTGGTTGTTATTCTTGAAAAAATCAAGATTGAAGATCATTGATGGATGGTGTGTGGGGACTTCAAAATACTAAACTTATTCTGATAAATACATCAGACTATACAAAGTATCTCTGCTTCCTATGTTTATAGGATGGCCAAGCAAAAAATCTTCATTGAACAGGAACTGACAGGTCAATTTGAGAAGATTCTTCTCAGCATGAAAAATCATCCTCCATAAAAGCCTGGCACCTTGTGAATAATTTCTGTAGCCACTCTTTACTGAAATACTTTCTTATGAAGCAAGTAATGAAATCTCTGAAAAGATGGGAAATGTTTCAAATATCTGTGCAGTGCTGTTACTAAGGAAGATAGAAAGTAAATAGGATGTCTGACTACTCTTGGATGCTTAACCAGAAAACAGGAAATACCAGAAACCAAAAGGAAACTAGCAGAAGAATGAAAGAGAAGAAGAAAATGTTTTACAGATCAACAAGACTACTAAACATTTCTCAATCGCAAGTGTGTCATGGGTAATAATATGAAATGTAATCATATTTAAGTGTTTGAGAGAATCAGTGTATTCAACTTCATTATTTTGCAAGAAAACTGTACATGATTGAGGAAATGGTCATTTTCAGACTCAGCACAACTTAGAACATTGAAATCGGTTAAAAAATTTACGCAGCAGACAAATAAATTAATTTTTGCAGACAAATGTTCCTATGAATGCACATTTTACATAAGTGCTATAGGGGTTTACTGAACACTATGAATTGCAACAATCATTACTGAATTTTAATCTAAAACTCAGTCTATGGTATTGAAATGAAAAAAAAACTTGAAATAAAAAGAAAACTTGCAAGAGGATATTATATTACATTAATCAGAGCAGAACAGACATTTGGTTTTCCTGTTGAACTGGAGTGAAAAACAAAGTGAAAAATGCTTTAGTTTTTTGCCCTTAATATGAATGATCACAGATATATGCCATTTCCCTAGGGCAATCACAATTAATCTCTCTTAGTGGTTTAATGTTTTTGATTGTGTTTTTCATTCAAATCTGATATCCATTATAAATGTGTGGGATATAGTAGCTAATACAGATGTGTTTCAGTTAAATGCATCAGTCTGTACGTATCTCTGATAAACAAATATTTAAGTGAAAATAGAGCAAGATATGGCTTCCTTCAAAAGTCAGTAGATCCCTAGATCTTTTTCATGTCTACTTATTTAAGTCATTCTTACTTTTCTATATTTTCTATTCTGCCCCCAGCACTGTAGAGTGGTTGCACTCAAAGGATGTGCCCCACACAAGGTGCATCCTTATCCTGCTACAACACTACTTTGCCATTACACTCACATCACCTTAAGTCCCTTGTGATTCTAGTCTTGCATTATTTTATCTCTCTTTATCCTTGAGCTTACAAGATGTATTGACTTTACATATATTTCAACTTTAGAACAGTGTAGCTCAAGTGGTAGTATGGCTCAGTATTTTGATATGAGGAAGTTTGTATCAATAGAAACTCTTCTTGATTAAGCAGAAGTGGGTTGATCCAACCTATAATCAGGTTCAACAAAAAAAATCAGGAGTTTGTAGTGATTACTTTTTTTGCAGTGAGCATATGAATTTCCAGTACCAAGAGATGCTTTTATGTTACACAAGTTTGTAGTTTTAAATGGGTATTTAATGTAAAGTAACAAGTTATTTCTCTAGAGTTAAATTTTTCAATATTATTTTAAACCCAAAAGCCTCAAACACTTTCTAAATAATCTCAGCTAAGTGAAAGTGAAATGATCTGGGAATAAACTAAGCCCTGTTTCACATCTTTGCTCAGGCTGTAAAATGGCTTTGCATGACCACACATAAAAATGCACTTAGTATCACCTTCTGGCATTTTTTTTATGGAGGCAAAAGTTTATTTGGAAACATTTTAAACACGTACTGATCTTTATAGTCACTCTGATCTTGATTAATACCATAAGCTGAATTATCATCACGATCATTTAACTAAAAGATACAATTTGAGGTCTCTATCTTGCTGGGTTTCTGGAGCCAAAAGACTATATGGGATTACAATTGCACAATGGATTGCCCATGCACTAAAAATGCCTATGGTTGTCAGTTTATATAAAATACTAAATGAAAGCTTATAAAGTGACTTATACTTTAGCATGGAAGGATTGATTAGTGAGTGAGCAGTCTGATATATAAGGTTGTAAGCATCTGATGGGTTACCTAGATGAATTTTGCCTATCATGCGAATGGCCTTGTGCATCGTTGTCTAATCATGAGTACCATTTCTTCAAATCATCATTATCTCTCATTGGGAAATTCTGAACATTTTAATGATATGGCCATGATGAGTGATGCTGTGACACACTATTCATGTGAACAAACTCCTTGAATATACTTATTGGTTCTGACTCATTCAATTTAACGTAAGTATAAATTTTTCACTTTCTCATGTTCAAATTTTCTCAGCCAATCCTTCATTTACTTTCATGTTAATCAAAGACTGTGGATTATCTTGCTAAGTTTACGGGTGATTAAATACAATGTATTTGGTAAGCATACTATTAAGCAATAGATTAATTTTTGTGAATTCATAGGTGATGTAGATATTTACTGTATTATTTCAGCAGGAACAACAGAAGCAACTTAGAGCTCAACTCCATCAAATTCACCAGCAAAGGCAAATGAACCCTCAAGTTATAAATAGTATAAACCCACAAACAATGCAGCAACAACAACAGCAACAGCAGCAGCAACAACAACAACAAAGACTTTTAAGACCTGTCCTATCAAATAATCCTGGGCTGAGACACTTGCTTCAACAGGTTTGTATGTTTTCTATTTGAACTGGATTGAATTATAATTATATAAGAACCTATTTCAGCATTGACTTTGTGAAGCCTAGCTATCCCATTCGTTGTGAAGGTAAATGAGCAAAGTATTTTTATTTACACACAAGTTTAATCAAAGGAACTGATAACTTGTTTCAGTGGTGAACATCATCGCCAGGTAAAAATCCCTAAGACACATGTCCTCCAAATGTTGGCTGTTGAGTGTCAGGTAACCCTCATTTGTTGAAGTTGTCAAATCTGTGAGTAAAATTGGTGTGCAAACCTAAATACTATGTTCATCCTTACATGATGAGGAAATTTCAATTGGCAATCATCAGAGCATAGATAGCATAGTATATCAACTGGTTTAGGCCATGATTTTGTGGAACATTGCTATTAGAAAGTAAGTAAAATCAAAAATTTTACACTCCACAAGCTTTATTTTTGGATAACCATATAAAAGTTTGGATTTTACTTCTTTACATTGCTCAATTAGAGCATAGATTTACTTGATTTGAAATTTAAATTATTTAAGATAATATGGGTTAAATTTGCTTCTTCCTCAGCATTTTGCAGGTTGAAAACACTAAGAAATTATTGATAACTCTATCAGTGTTTTATTTAGAATCTCTTCATACTGATCTATCCTCGATTAAAATGAAAGTTGCTCTGTTAATTCAGAAGTCTTGAAGCATAACAATTATAAATCACATTTTTGTGTTAAATCAGATCTTGCCTCTCAAGTATTTTCCCACTTGGATGTTTATTTGATCCTTTCTACAGTTGCTATAGCTTATATATACTGCTGCTGTATCTTCCCACAAGTAGTATGTTTGTGTATTTTTGCATTGAATCTCTAAGAATATAAGACTTAAAACCATCCTTTAGCATAAAGTCAAAATGTAAATATTTAAAACTGAAACTAAGCGCAACAAGATGAATTTAAGTAAGTGTGGAAGTTGAAGCACCATTGCCGATACTCAGAGGGTCAATAGCTCATACCATTGTTGGAAATGTGGGACACGTTGAAGAGTTTCCTTATTTAATTTGTATAAGTTTTTCTTCCTTTATGATTGACAGAGCCCTCAATATCGGCAGCAGTTGATGTCTATGCAGCAGTTAGCAGGAGGTCCAAGGCCTCAAATGGCTGCAGCTAATAGTGCTAATGCCCAAGCACCAATTCAGTCTCAAGGACCTGGTGGCCCTCCACAATTTGATGAGGTGTCATCATTTGATTTTCTAGGCTAAACCATATATTTTAGATAGACATAATAGTGTTATTATTTAAATATTAGAGAATTATCAGGTGCTTAATCATTTACTGCCATTTGGATGAATACGTTTGCATGAAACAACAAATGAAAATACTGTATGAAAGCATAGATATTTTTTGCTCTATTTAAGTAAATTCTTTTGAACAACTGAAATTATATTTTTAAAATGTGCTTATTTGTTAATATGAAAACTTTTTTATCAACTTCTTCATCCTAATGAAAGTATCAATTCAAGAATTAATATAATCCCTACAGTGATTATTGAATCTCATTGGAACTTAAAATTTACATTAAAAAGTGTGAATGTAGAGAATTTTTATAATCTGTGAGTACACCTTTGTGAAGGAATGCACTGATGAATGTGAAAATGATTTATCTCTGGCTTTAAGCAAAGATGTTGACACCAATATCATTCTGAAATTTTTCATCTATAATGCCTTAGTCTTTAATGACAATCATTTGATTATATTGCCATTCTGTACTTCAAGAGTAGACCTGGTTTGCTTGGAAGAGATGCCTGCCTTACTGCACCAGGGTTTTATATTTTGAGGCCTGCCAAATTTTCAATGTGCTTTCATTAACTATATGTCTACTATGTTTTCTTAGTTAATAAACCAGAGCAGCAGAATAGTAATAAGTTTTCAAAGTTTCAAAGCTTTGAAATGTCTGGGCTCTTACAAGATTATTACTACATGTATTTGTATATGAAATTCTCTTTTTTGTTTATGTATTTGTGAACCATAAGTTTCCTATTTGGAGTGTAATTGCCCCAGGCAGAAAGAAGCAAATATGTAAATAGTAAATCAGGCTTTTGTGTGAGAATCTTGTGGATTCTTTATACTTGATAGACTAGTACAAATAAATACAATGGAAGTGTATAGGGTGTGAATGTGATTTTCATACAATTGTACATGTGATTTTCATTTAGCTGTGCACCATGGTGATCAATTTTAAAAACCTGAAGTGAATGCCAGTAAAATAGATGATAAAGACTCCAATTCTGTACCTTCCTATTTCATTGTATGCAATGTTGATCTTAGTTTGTTTCTTACCTTATAAACAGGAGAAAGCCAGTTTCTTTGAGTTGATATCACACAGGCTAAATTTTGTACAAGAGAAAATGGATTTTTTGATTCTACATGGAGGCATTTGCTGAGGGAATTATGTTGCACTAGCTCTTTTACCGAAGGATTTTCTTTCGATTTAAATAGTATTAGCAGAAATTAGACAGATTAACTGAATGGCCATTTATATTAGAATTGTGTATTTTATTGTATATGTTGTACAGAATGTAGACCTTGGCCATTTCACTTATTGCTAATTAAAGTCTGGTACATAATGAGCCTATGTTCTTTGGTCAATGCAGATATTTTTTATGATTTATTTAGTGTGTGGTTTCTGATGTGAAGAATCTATTATTAATCTATTATTCAGTATTCCTGAAACTTTTACCATTTCAATGCTCCTCCAGTAATGAAATTAGTTGAAATAGCAATGAAAGATCTAGTCATCATGTTGTCCTGATGGTTGTCTTCATCTCTAAAATAATAAGCTAACTGTCAGCTCTGAAGCTGGCAAAGAATATAAAGTATATTTTACATGCTTTACATGAAGATATACTAGCCTTAATATGGAAGTCTTAGAAGCAATTCTGATCGCGTATAAAATATTTAGGGAGAAAGTTATGTAATTGTAAGCAAATGCTACATGCAAACACATTTATGTTGCTATAGTGCCTGAGAAACAAGTGCAGCATCTCTCTGAGAACATCTGCAGAGGAAAGATATTTTAACTTAATGTGCATGTACAGTTTTCCCATAGTCGGTGGCATCGACATTTAGTCTTCTGTTTTATATGCTAGTATTATGGGAGATAATATAATGTTTCAAAATATGGTACCAATTTAAATTATTATTATGTAAATATATTTAAGAAAATTTTATATATTCATATTTGCAGTTGAATTTAATAGTTAGGATATTAGCCATTTGTGCCAGGGTGCTAAAATATTTTAGCACCCTATAAGCAATGCTTATCTACTGTAATTTCAGGTAGCATGTGTTATATATACATATACACACAAATGTCCCTACAATGATGAGAATGACTTAATTTATATTACCAGACTAACCATGTGGTTATTATAAATTGTAAAAGTGATTTCTTAATTCTATTGTGAACTAATATTTTAACTGAACACCAAACAAAAGGTAGTCAATTAAAGATAACCTTCCTAACCCTCTTGTTAAGTATTGTTATGAGAAGTTCTCATGTTGTGAATTGCATTTATGTACATGGTACAACTTTTTACTTGACCTTATATTCTAGATATTTCCTCAGGGGTGAAATTTGTCCTTTTAAGTCAGTTACTATGATGATGTAATCTGGCAAATATGAAAATTTGTTTAATAATAGCAAATGAGGAAGTTTTATTTAAATGCAATAGCAAAAAATGATCTGGTAGTAGTAAATTATTGCAATAATGTGAGTTAAATTTAATCTTGTATTTCCAAATATAAAAAGCAAATGTTGAGGAAGGAGTAGTCTCTAAATGCAATATTATACAATTCCTTTTACTGTTATGAATGTGTGTATGGTGCAGGCAACCACTGCCTTTAAATCAGCATGTCTGCATCCAATTACTGGTGTAAATGAAATGTATTTTTATCTAAGCATAATGTGTTAAAAATTATTAATAGTGCCGTTATCATATCACTATTTTGGGCATGGATTGATAAATTTTCATCCCCCACCAGAAATCTCAAGCCCATTTACATCTGCACAAAACATAATTTTTCCATTCTTTAAGAATTTTAAAGCATACCATCTGGCTTTAGAAGTCTTACTTATCTGGTCTAATTTGTATTTGAACTAGGAGGTTAGGGATGGATGAAAAACTTTGTTAAAGTGTATGCCTGTAAAACCAAAGAACATACAGGAGAAAAGGTGTGATGTGATTTTTGGGTTGGACCCAAAGCCTCCTAAGATTTTGCTCCAATTCTGTTTTATTTCAGATCAATCTTAATCTCTTATATTGCATATCTTGTGTCTGACTCAGTCGAACCAACCAATCCTCGTGGAGGACCTGTAAAATAGGTTGGGATTATTCATTGTGATTGCATAATATTTTAATCACCTGCCAAGAACATGAGTCACACTCATAGTCTCATCAGACTTTTCACTATATATTCTTTTGGTTTTATATGTGACAATTGTAGTGCATCTCTGTATTGTCTATTACCAGATGCTGGACAGAAGCTACTACTACATAAATAAAGTTAATTGAATTTTTGTACTGGAGATGGTAAATATCAAGCGGCTCTTACTATTTAAAAATGTTTGCTGTGAATTGTATGTCATGAGAAGTTCTATAAATCCATTATCAAATGTGTGTCTTAAAATAATTAAGGGATAAGATTTAGACCAAAGGGTGGATGACCTTGAGACAGAAGTAAAGGAACAGAATATACCTATTTTGTAGAATAGAAAACTACAAATTTCTGGTGCCTTTAAGTAACTGATTTGTTCCCAGTGTCCAGTTCCAATAGTTAAAATTTTTTAATAATTAGAGGGTCATCATAGATCTGTAATGCATTCCAATTGTTGAGTGCTTGTTACTGGTGGTGTGTGTATATCTCAAAATCTTCCGATGATTTTTCTAAAGTGGCCCTTATAACATGTCATGAGTTTCTTTTTACCAAGGGTTTCTTCATTTCATGAAGCTATGCTATTACAACAAATGTGGTTATGCCAAAACTGAAGGCTTTGATAGAATAATTTAAAGCTTGCAATAGAAATAACAATATTTTACATTCAGTAACAATAACTGGATATAAAAAATGAGTGGGCTCAAATTTTTTTGTCGTATGTGGAAAAATTTTCATTGTTTTTCATATCTTGCAATTGATGCAGCATTGACTGTGACTTACTAGTTAGATTGTAGCTTATCTTGTGAACCGAAGACATTGTTTTTTGTTTCATGTAGTGTCATAATCGTAAGAAATTTGTTAAACTTGACTTTTATTAAACTCCTCTAAAAATTAAGTATATTTCTTATTTATATCCTTAGTATATTAGTGAAGATTTATTTACAAATTTGATCTTCCTAAGTCTCAATAAATATCCTCTCATCATAATTCTCCTGTTATTTATGAAAACTTTGGAATGAAAGTCCTTTCCTTGCTCGGTAATCCTGACAAAAACTTTTTAATTCTGATCGAAAATACAGTGATCAGGAAAAATATATACAATGTTTTTAACTTCTGTCCATTAGTGACTTGTTTCATTTCTTTGTTATACCTGTTGTTCTAAAACTGAAATGTTTGATTATGATGATATGGAGAATAAAAATACCGAAAAAAGTAAAACCCGTTTTATCTTTCACGCTCACGCTTAAGACACCATCCCGCTTAATACAAGGTTTTATCACGGTCTTGTTCCTTCCGTGGAAAACTCATGGTAAAGATCCGTCCAAGGCCCCGGTTGCCGAGTAAACGGCACCGATTACACGACCGTTTTCTGAAGACTGCATGGGACCGTTATAGCATTACCAGGCAGGCACCGAAATCGACTAAAATTTAGTCACTACTATAAATGATACTCGGCAGCCGGGTAGCTGCTAAGGCCTTCCCACTACGGCACCAGTACTAGTACGGCAGCGAGATCGGTTTATAGACGTATTGAAGGGTTGTGGGTAGGGTTTAACTCCCGAATAGTCGATTACTGGAGTTACTAATTAATAGTGAAACGTGAGAGGCCTTATTTAATCATTACTTCAACTATTGGAGAATATTAATTTCTGGTTAATGAACTGCATAAATGGCCAATTCGATCACAAATGTATTTGCTGTACACAATGATATAATTTTGGATGATCTAATGTAATATCTGCGATACAACCATGGAAATGAGCTGATAGCGTCTCATCCAAGCAACTTCCAAAATATTTATAAATGTAGCGAGGTTGAAATATAATTTAGATTATGCAAGTGTTCTAATACTAAACTGTAAACGAATATTAGTTGCGTAAAATTGCGAAGGCCGGCAAGTTATAGGACAAACCTTAGATCATTGGAGTAAAAGTGGGAGGAAACGTCTGAATCCGGGAGGTGGGTGATCATAAAAATTATTATCCAATTCCGGCAGTGTCCCAGTGAATCCTGGCTTCATTAGAGAAGATGAATAACCCAAATAATTTATTTCATTCACACAAGTTACACAACATATCCCCCTATATATCCTAGTAACTCCCGACACTCAAAATTAATCTCAAAACGGGATGCCGCTTTCTCGGCCATTGTCCCTTATCCCGTTATCCAAGGGACATACCCTTGGAAAACCACGGAATTGCCGTCCATCCAGATGCATATACATACAATGTACTACAAAGGTCTTTATTTCCAGGTGAAATTGAGACTGGACAGTCCCATCTTACATTTAACCCATACTCTCAGAAAATATATTAATTACAAATAAAAATAAAAACAATTAACTAAAGATTTTAACCAAAAGTTTCAAAATAGATTAGTGAAAATATTACCAATGTATATTTAATAAAAGAATGCTACAATTGAAAGATGGTGAATAGAGGTGAAGGTTCATGAGAAAGATGAGGATGTAAAGAAGTTGAGGATTAAGGAGGAATGTTTAGTGTAAGGAAGGGTTAATTTGGAGGTTATCTGTGTTATTTTTGAATTTTTTGAGAGATTTCGAAAGAGGAATTGGTAGTAGCGACTCTTAAATACATGTAGTGATAGAGAGTCTTGAATATCTGTCGGGAGAGAGCTCCAAAGCTTACATACGGAAACATGAAAGGATTTGTTGCATATTTCGGTTCGGTGTTCTGGTATTTGAAGTTTCTTGTTACTTCTAGTAAAAAGATTGTGTATACTACGCGGGGGAGTATCCCCCCATGCTTTTTCTTGTCACTGCGACCGTTAAAACGACTGACAGATTAGCGTGAAAGTACTCCTACCATGCGCTGTTTACAAGACAACCGGGTAGACGATCTGCTACTCGCTAACTCACGGATTATCCTCAGATGCGCAAAAACCCGTTATAGCCAATCTTTCGCCTCACTAGATAGATCATAATATTTATCTGCGTCGCCGTCCCCTTCTTGTCTCTCTTGTCTCCCTTCCGCAGAGTGGAACAATGGCGTCCGGGAACTTTGTACACTTTGTACCCGAAAACTTCAGGGTTTACAAAGCTCTGATAGCAGCTGAATATTCCGGTGCCTATGTTAAATTGCACAAGATTTCGTTTTCGGAGAGACAAATAAGACAGAGACTTTCCTGAAAATAATTACCACTGTGGAAGGTTCCTGCGTTCGAATCAACAGTTGGAAAGTGCATCACCGAAAGCAATGCCATAGCCTACTGTGTCGCAAACGAGCAACTGCGCGGCCGTAGGGATCTCGAAAAAGCACAAGTACTTCAATGGATGGGGTTTGCCGACAATGATATCCTGCCTGCATCTTGCACGTGGGTGTTTCCGTGCTTAGGAATTATACAATACAACAAACAGAATACCGAGCGAACGGAGGAGGATGTTAAGAAAGCTTTGGCAGCGCTGAACTCTCACTTGCTGCGCGTTACTTATTTGGTTGGGGAGAGAATTTCGTTGGCTGATATTAGTGTTTGCTGTACGCTGTACCTATATCAACATGTGCTAGATCCTGCTTTCCAAAAGCCGTACCAGAACGTCAATAGATGGATTAATCTTCTTGTGAATGAGTCGTGCCGTCATTATGTCCCGCCTATGAGGAGTGAGAAGCAGGAGCCATTCTACAACAAATCATTATAGTGTTGCAATATGTTGCCGTCGGTTCTTTATCGGGTAAGAAATGAATAAGTAATAAATAATATGTTTATGATTGTATGCATGCAGATTATGATTCTCTTAGAAATTGTCGACCAACATATGCCATTGAATAATAACCGATAACCAAGATGAGAAAGAAATTGGTTCGGAAGGGACATCATGAAAGAAACAAAGGGATATCAACAATTTAATTTGTATAAGGTTTGGCAAGAAAACTATTATTATTTGCTTATTGGATGCAATCGGCTCTATTGAAACATTTTTTGCGAGCCTTAAATTGTAGTAATATCCTCAGCTTTTACATGATTTTCTTCCGCCCACTTAAGACATGTTTAAGGCATTTATAGCGTCATCGTGTTGAACTGCGCGTAAAACCGGCAGTGTATTTTACTCTGGCTCATTCTGGACGTCATTCTCTTCTTGCACATTGCTGACTATCTCACTATTTGTCATGAATGTAAAGTTTTCTTCCTCACTTTCTTTTAGCCAATTATTTTTGTCATCTTTCTCAAACAGCGAATGTAAGAAGGTACGAGACTCGTATACAAGACATAGTTGTTCAAGCGATACGACACAGAGTGCTATAATCGAAAAAAGCTGGCCAAGAGGCCAAAAATGATTTGTTTGAGTGCGGGTTTTGAAAGTTCGCATAGTTATTACAAAATGATTGAATTTTATGTTCCCGTTTGTCGTTTTTCGATATCTTTACGCCTTAAAATGATACATGGCGTCAAACTTGAACAATTTTCCACAGAAATGGGCAGTCTGGGATTTTTCGGATAAACGTTCAAGTTATCGTTTTTGTGGAGGGTTTAAATAGATACGTTTGGAAGAAACAACGATGCAGTGATCTACAACAATTCCTTATCTTTCGAGTGGTTGTAATTACCGCTCACAAAAATGAGTTTTTGCTCATTTAAAGCAACAAAATGGCGGACACCTTTTTCGGACAATTTTCGAGATAAAGTAAGGAATATAGATAAGAAAGAGGTCTTAATGCATCGAGTATCTTATACTGCGTCATAGTCAGAAGTGCCTAGATGTGTTATCCGAAGAAACTGTTTCAATTCAGGTGCCAATTTTGGAGTTAAGTCTATTTTTCGTAAGCGCGGCCTGACTCATCGCCGTGGAATCCCCGAATGCAGTTTCGCTGTCTTTTGGTGATATGAAGTCTAACGATTGGTCTCTTTCATGTTAAATTCTGGCTAATTATCCTTAAAACATATATGAAGACAGTTTAAGAGAGGAATTAAATACCTCTACTTTACACAACGGACGTGGAATTAAGGAGAGCTTAACATTCTGGTAAAATGCGTCTGCATTTTAATTTTAACCGTGATAATACTTATAGCGATATTTTCACCATCTATATTGGTGGAAAATATAGTTGTCTGAATTTACTTTGAGAAATCTTCTCATCTGGAAATTTTTACCGACCCTTGCGTCTCGGGTTTAGAGGTAAGTACGGTTTATGGCATTCCCGCGCTACGCAAACACTTTTGCGCATCCGCTCATTGGCTAAGGTTATTCTGCACCTGTCTTTTGGATTGTTAGGAAAAGGAAAGATATTTTTGTATATCCTTAGTCTGTTCTGTCTCTGGTCCTTGAAGTTCTCATTCATCGATAGACCCCTGTCTTCGAAGCTACCAGTACGCTTATTACTAACTAAAGCAAGCGCGTAGCCGTAGAACGCGTGATACTATCTTCTAATTGTTGTCCCACTTTAAAAAGATTTTTCTACGGATAAAAGGCTGATAAATCCGATGATGTATTTTAATATCTTATGATTGGGTTGCATTGCGGTCAAATGTTGCGTTAAATAATTTGTTGCTAATTTAAACAATTTTATAAACAACATATGGAACTTTTATTGATAGCATTATAAAGATTCATTCAATTACTATCCAAATCAATACCTTAAACTGAAAATACAATTCCCACAACTCGTTTCATTGAAACGTTTTAGCCCTCCGAAATGACCCTTGTTCGCTGATTTTTGCAAAAATTTCGAAATTTTAAAAATTAATAACATTCTAAAACCTTTCTCTGAGACTTTTTTTGACATACAGGTTTTACCATAGAAGTAAAGTAATTTAAAAAAGGAAAAAAAAATCATCAATTTTATAAAATAGAGGTCAATTTCCGTCCGATTCCCCGTGGAATGGCCCATACATAGCGCCG
The DNA here is from genome assembly GCA_036926295.1 of Pachydiplax longipennis. NCBI lineage: Eukaryota > Metazoa > Arthropoda > Insecta > Odonata > Libellulidae > Pachydiplax > Pachydiplax longipennis. Next base: position 485,730 of record JAVFKF010000028.1, on the reverse strand, counting down.
TGGGTGACATGGCTGCTGTGCATGCATTGTAATGGGTTGGTATAACCTATAAAGTAGAGGTTATTTTTTGTAGCGGCAGTTGGGATTTACTACTTATTTTGGGATCTGATCAAGTTTTCTGCTCATATTTTCTCTAAGCTAACATTGGAAGGAGTTTCATATGTTTATTATAGAATTTATAGAATATTATACTTTATAGAATTATCAACTTCCTCCAGGCCTGAGCATAGTCCACAAAGCATACTACTAGTTGCATCTCATATTCATTTGTTCTGCTGATGATTTCTTGTAGTGTGTGGGTGTGGTCCATAGTACTGAAGCCCTTCCGGAATCTAGCTTGCTCTCTAGGCTGGGCAGATAAGAGTCATCTTTAAACGTTTAGCTGTTATCCTCATGAATATTTTGTAACCAACAGGAAAGGCTAATGGGCCGATACTTCTTCAGCTCTTCCTTGCTTCCTTTCTTGGCAAAAGGACAATTCTTGCATGCTTCCAGTCCTGGGGATTCTTCCTTGTTTCAGGCAATTAGTGAATAACTGCGCTAAAACGTGTGCAACTTCTGTTACAAGTTTTTGATACTCTGCTAACACTCCATCTATGCCTCCGTTCTTCATCTGCTTCGTTGCTGCAATTACTTCTTCTGGGAGAATAGAGAGGGGATATCGTTGGTTTTGGCTTGCTTCTTGGTTTTCTTCCGTCTTGTACTGGTTGCCGAAGTATTCATGAACAACAGGAAAGAGACTGATGGGACGGTAATTCTTCTGCAGATTACTCATTTGAAATGTATGGTAGAATGGAAACGACGCCCTGGTGTCCAACCAAGGCACATCAAGGAAACTGCGCACAGGAAAGCTAATTATGACCACATTCTGAGTTTTTTTCGGAATTTTCGGATTTTATCGGAAAATTATTTAAGCGAATTCTTAAAAATCGCCGCAGTGCATTTTAAAGGGGAGAAATCAGCACCCACCTGGCGTCGAACTCACGCTCATTTGGTGACATTTATTTCACGATACATAGTATCGTGAAATAAATGTCACCAAATGAGACTACTACTAAATAAGAAGACTACGTTAAGTGCGACCTCCGTGATTCTGAATTCTCTATCCTACGTGGAAAGAACTCAAAAAGATTTTCAAAAATTCGTGCAAAGGAGCAGAGTAATGAAACCAAAGAGCGTCCTTTGAAATTTTAAACTTCAATAGTGGCTCCATATCCTCAAATTGGCGTAAGAAACGATGAAAAATAACGAGAGTAATAAGGGAAAATCGGATAAAATATTTTTATACTAAAATTATAAATAGTACGATAAAACTGTTGCGGGGTTCATTTTGCCTCATATTATAATTTTTCAACAAAATTAGAATCTTGCAACAGCGGTTCCCCCACCACAAATGCGGAGTAGGTGGGACACTGGTCGCGACACGAGTTTTTTCAAAGGTATGAAGCAGAACAACCTCAAGCTCTCACTGTCGGAGCTGATACGATCTCTGAGATAAACTAAGGTATTCACTCAGATCATAATTTTAGATTAAAAATTCGATTTGCGGTGTTTCCTTCCGTCGCGATCTAAAGTTGTAAACATATTGAACAAAACTGAAAGGAAGTATAGCGTTTTGTGGGCTGTTTAGCGTAAGGAGATCTCTGTGATTGCCTCCTACTACTGCATAAAATCTTCATTCTTCCCTAATTGTCTATCTGCTGAAAATTGTTTCATTGCAGAGTGAAAATAACAAAAATTAAAACTCTCGCAATGTGGGAAAAGGAGATCATTATTAAGGCGAATCGTGCCTGAATTAGTTCCAAGAAAATCTACCACGTGGCAGCACCAAAATAATCCAAATTTATTTTTCTTCTTATGCGTGAATGGTTCGTTCAATATTTAATCAAAAAGTGGATTTTAACAGTAAATAACCATAGAAATTGAGCATACCCAAGAAGAAAATTATTCCTTTGAAATTGCGATTAAAAAATTATTTTCTTATAAAAACTTTTTTTTAAATTAGCGGTAGTCAAAGTGTAGAGCAATTTTTAAAAGACACATTGCAATTTTTATATTTATAAATTAATATATCGTTTGTTCAGGAGAGTGTTTTAAAGAAGTACTAGAAATTCCACATTGCAATGCTGCCTCTAGAAGTGCATTTGATGGGAGCGCACGCTAAACCCCTCTCCTACGAATAGGTATCTCCCAAGAGGATATTATGAACTTCTACGCGAAAACAAATCAGAGGTGTCTGCTTTCTGAGAGCATGTGCTTATCACGTTTTCGACCACCTAACCTAGTCTCTGAAGAATTTTCGGTAATGAGCTTGAGATATTCTACCAAAGGCTCCAAAATTCTCCGTCTGTCAGCGAAGAGAAAGCGACGTAGAGGAATAATTACGAAATTAAAGAAAGCAAGGTAACATATTTATATATTAATGTAAATAAGAAGTTTAGTGCGGTCATATAATATACAGTTCTGAAATTTTATCGAGCGATAATGAATGGCCGTAATTACTTACGTAATTGATTACCGTAGGAAGCTTTTTCATAAATTTATCACTACGGATCTCAGGGAGGAGGTAGTTGATATTGTCATACCAGTTTGTAGCATACGTGATCTTCGAGACAAAACGACGAAGCGTTACAGGGAAATAGTTGCCAGGACAGATAGTTATTTCTGGTCATTTTTTCCGCGAAGTATTAGAGAAGCCAACAGCAGTCAAAGGTAGATAGGTTTTCGGTGTTTCACACCCCCTGCCATGCGCCAGTGGCGGTTAGCAGGGTCCTTATGTAAATGTAAATGTGGCAGTTTTAATTATTTTGACATTTAGGCGCCGTAAAAAGAAATTTATATCTAAATTTGCTTTCATTCTTTCAAGACCGTGTTCTATATTCTTATTTCCATGGTAACAGATGAAGTTATTATTTTGTCGCCACAAATTATTCATAAAGTCACAAAGTCAGTGAAAAGGTTTAATCGCGGTATGAAACATCAGCTGCGATTTATTCGGTGTGTCGCATTTCGTAAAACAACATTTAAAATTTCAACAAATCAAACATTTTAATTTCGACAGAATTTTTCAGCTATCGGTAACGACCTTCACGTTTGATAGAACAATATTTTATGGATCTTACAACGTCTTTTTTGACAGATCTGAGGTAGAAAATTCGTCCTTACTTTGAATTCTTTGGTGAAAACCTTATGCTAATTGAGCAAGAAAATTTATTTACATTACCTATAGTGGATATATTTATGGGAAGTACATTTCTCTTAAGCGAAATGGCACAATTTTGATTGCAGGCAAGATGAAAATCTTATCCAATTTTAGAAATAAATTTGCTACGTGTTTTAAAAAATTAGGTCCTCAAACTGACTACACCAAAAAAATTTATTACGTCTTTATAAGAACCTTTCTTGTCAAAAAAATGGTTAAAAAAGAAATTAAAATTTTGATTTTTGGTCTGCGAATATTTTATTATTACTTAGTTTATTTAACCGTTTAATAAACGAAAATCGGGTTAACTGTTTCAAATGAGAAGGGAAACAAAATTTGACGCTAGCGGTGCTGTCATCTTTTGAAATTTAACTTAACTTTAACTACTATTAATTTACTACTTTAACTACTATTTAACGTAACTTTACCTGGATGATTCGCTTTAAAAATATGTGAGGCAACCAGCGTTACACAACCCGGTTATAACGCCATTGTATATAAGACGAGGTTTTCCTTTGGTCCCCTGAAAAAAGTCTTAACCGGGTTATATTGTAGATCCATGCTTTACCAAATAGTTTCGCACCTAGGCTGTATGATGAGAAGTTAACATCTTCCTCTCTCTGTAGCATACTTCATTTCAATAACAAACAGTCGAATCAGCTCCCTGTTTAATGGAGTCTTTCCTTCAGATCTTGTAGCATTTCTTGGGCCACAATTTTTTCTTTCAATATCTACATTTCTTACCCATAAAACAATGTTTGTGGGCGATTTAAGCCGGCTGGAGGGCCGATAGCGCCAGTCATATGGCGATGGAATGATCAAATAGTCTGTGAAAGGACAGCCTACTAAATTAAAACGAAATCCTGAAGCAGTCAAATGGGAGAGATTCTATATTCGATTGACCGAGGACTTCTCATCTATGTTATCTTTTGTGAATGTCTATGATATATAAAATATCAGTTCAAACTTCGTAGTAGAAATAGTTGTTAATAATGGTAGTGATAATAAGCCTATTACTTGAGCTCTTTCTTTGATGGAATCATTTTTCTAGGAATCTCATCCGGATGGTATGAAGTTTTCGCTAGCGATAATTCGGTATCTTCGAGCGAAAATGAGAAACATTTTCGAATTACAGCGAAAAACGACTTTGGGAGCCTCTGGAAACCTGAAACGGTTATTGAAAGCAGTAAGTAAGGACATCTTGCACAAGAAATAGGAATGCATCAGTAAATACAGTGAACCTCCCTGGTACTACTATAGAGGAGGAGTGCTTAAACGATTGCAGGCTTTACCTCTTTTCCAAAATTAAAATAGAAGAACTATTTTTGCGTATTCAAGTTTGATGAGACAGGAAATTTCATGAAGATTTGCATTCTTATTCGCAATTATTGATTCCTGATTCAGAAACCGACAACTTTGTTAAAACATACAAAAATTCCGTCAAAATTTGTCCTTTTCGAACGACGTCGAAATTCGTATTCTGGATGACGAATACCATTGTTGAAGTCGAGTTTATGTATTTATTCAGAAAATTCGTAAAAATGTGTTTTGGAATGGTGTTGTAGGGAATAAATGACGATAGATGAATTCCTTTTTTCCGAAATTTAAATTTGTAACATTCCATTTGTGTTTTACCACAAGAAAAGACAGATTTATAAATATAAAAGGTGTTCAATGTATATCTAAATATCATATTAAACAAGTTCAACTGGCTACAGTGGAAATCGGTTGACATGAAAGCGGATAATCGTTTTACCGATTTCCACCGCATTGCAGGTTTTATTTTCACAGTGAATTATTTATTGTGCTGAGTAAGGTTTATATGCTCGAGTGTTTTTCCCTATATAAATTAAAAGATATCCGAAAACACTACAAAACAACCAAAGAAAGTAAAATTATAAAGCTTTCTAACGTGATAAAAATTAAAATGTAAATGAATAAAAACAGAGGATTTGGGGACAGGATAATTGCTAGGGGCATAATTATGATTTTTCCCATAAGGATACATCGCGCGAATATTCCCAAAAAATTTTAAGGCGCTTCCCGGAGAGATTCGAAATTCAAAATCTCAAATTAAAAAAAAAATTGACTGATAATTGACTGAATAGTTAATTTAACAACCGAAATGGACGATTGATGATTACTGCCGGTTGAAGAATTTAAAGAATTTCTCCTTTGTATAGGCAGATTCACAGTTTCTTGGGCCCTGAAATTCCCTACATAACCGACATTCTAACACTTCTTGATAAATAGCCCTAGCCTTTATTGATGCATTGAACAATTTTTGCTCGATTTTCCTTGCACTCCACTATTAAAACACATCCTTCTGTATTCTCTCTCAATATCTAATCCCATTTTCCTTTCTTTTTATTATTTCTTGACTCTAAACCAGAGGTTCTTGGCCTGTATTTGTACTCGAGTGGTAAGAAAGGCTGGTCGAAGGGGTACGGCAAATAGAAGGTAAATCATGCTGTTGAAATATTCCGAAATAGCAGTAAAACTTTTGGAAATATTCGGGAAACGATTCTCCGTAAGAGAATCAACTAAATGTGGTACTAAAACTAAATCAACTCCTTGTTATTCCAAGCCGAAATAATGAGAGAATTACTCAACTTTTACTCGTGTATATATATATATATATATATATATATATATATATATATATATATATATATATATATATATATATATACGAGTAAAAGTTGCTTGCATACAGCAAGCTATCAGTTGAATGCAGTATCGTACCAAGTAATGCCTCAAATCAATTTGAAAACTTCGCGCAAAAGACCGCTTGGCGACGAACTAAGGACCCGATCGTGCGACACAATTGCATATTAATGAAAGATAAGTGCCACTCTGACCTGTTCGAAAGTTTCAATTCAATATCTTATAAAGAAGGTCCTATAATAAGAATACGCTATCCCTCTTTGAAATACACCGTAGAATAGAAATGACGCTCTGGCATCGAACCAAGAACCATGAGAGTAAGGGCGGACAGCGTATCTGAAACATATGAATTGCCTCTATGTATATCCCATTTTATATCATTCCCGGTAATCGGATATGCATTCAATATAATTGTAAAAATTGACCGCCATGCATTTTATACTGGATAATTTTGCACCCACTTGGCGTCGAACTTACGGTCATTTGGAAGCATTTCTTCCTTTCGTACTATGGAAGACCATCTCATCTCCAACCTCCGTGAATTTCACTTTTCTATGGCTCGGAGGAAGGACTCAAAACAATTTTGGAAAATTCGAGCAAAAGACCGCCTAGCGTCGAACTCAGGACCCTTCTGTGAGAGGAAAGAGCTAATTAATATTAGATAAGTGCCTTTCTGACGTTTTTCAAAGTTTCAATTCAGTATCTTTTCGGGAAGGTTCTAAAATAAGATTCCGTTTTCCCCGTTTGAAATGCATGGTGAAATAGGAATTACGCTCTTGCATCGAACCAAGGACCACTAGAGAAACGGTAAACCTGATGATAGAATGTTTTCAAACGCCTCTGTCACCATTCCGGGTTTTATCCTTCCAGCTTATCGGGAAGGCATTTAAAAACATCGTCAAAGATTTCAGCAATGCATTTCTTATGGAAGAGTTTTGTATCCACCTGGCGTCGAACTCACGGTCATTTTGTAACATTTCTTCCATTCGTAACATAGAAGACTACCTCAGCTTCAACCTCCGAGATTTTGGTTCCTCTATCTTACCGATAAGTGCCTCAAAAATTTTTTCTAAAATCCGCGCAATGCATTCTTATGGGAAAATTGCGATATTTGGGACATTCTAGTATCGAACCCATGACACCTAGCGTCGATGTCTGCATTATTCTGGCACCTAGAGTGTAGGGCCAGTACGTCGAAAAAATCTGACGTCGATGGCGCTTGTGGAACATGGTCAGAATTCGTATCCCCTATAAATATATAGGTATATCCGGAGAGTTAGCTATACGAGTAAAAATTGCTTGCATACTGCAAGCTAATTGGTAAAAATTTATAATAAGTTCCCCTTACGGGTATCATCTACGAAGCTTATCCAGCAAAATTCTTGAAAATTGCCGCAACGCATTTTTACGTGAGAATTTTACATCCATCTGGCATCGAACTCACGGTCAAAAGTAACCTTTCTTCCACTGGTTCTATAGAAAACTACTTCAAATGCAAACGCTGTGATTTTGAATAGTCTCCTGCATAGAGAAAGGCCTCAAAACAATTTTAAAAAATTTGCGTAAATGACCGCCTGGCGTCGAACACAGGACCCGTTCGTGATAGACAATGGCATATGAATGATGATGATGATGATATATAGGTATATCCGGAGAGTTAGCTATATATAATAGACGAGTAAAAATTAGTTTAATGCAGTACCTTACCAAGAAAGACCTCAGAACAATGTTCAAAACTTCGCGCAAAAGACCGCCTGGCGTCGAACTTAGGACCCGATCGTGCGATACAATTGCATATTGATATTAGATAAGTGCCATTCTGACCTGTTCCAAAGTTTCGGTTCAATATCTTATGAGGAAGTTCCTAAAATAAGAATACGCTATCCCCCTTTGATATACACGGTAGAATAGAAATGACGCTCAGGAATCGAACCAAGAACCGTCAGAGGAAGGGTGAACAGCGTATATGAAACAAATGAATTGCCTCTATGTACATTCCATTTTATATCATTTCCGGTTATCGGATAAGCATTAAAAATAATTGTCAAAATTGACTACCATGCATTTTATACCGGAGAATTTTGCACCCACTTGGCGTCGAACTAACGGTAATTTGGTAGCATTTCTTCCTCTGGTACTATGGAAGATCATCTCATCTCCAACCTACGTGATTTTCACTGTTCTATGGCTCGGAGGAAGGACTCAAAACAATTTTCGAAAATTCGCGCAAATGACCACCTAGGGTCGAAGTCAGGACCCTTCCGTGATAGAAAATAGCAAATTAATATTAGATAAGTGCCATTCTGACTTCTTCCAATGTTTCGATTCAATATCTTATCAGGAAGGTCCTAAAATAAGATTCAGTTATTCCCGTTTGAAATGTATGGTAGAATCGGAATGACACTCTTGCATCGAACCAAGGACCACTGGAGAAACGGCCAACCTCATGAAAGAATGTTCTCAAACGCATCTGTCACCATTCCAGGTTTAATCTTTCCAGGTTACCGGGAAGGCATTAAAAAAAATCGTCCAAGATTTCAGCAATGCATTTCTAATGGAAGCATTTCGGACCCACCTGGAGTCGAACTCACGGTCATTTCGCAACATTTCTTCCATTCGTAATATAGAAGGCTTCCTCAATTTCAACCTCCGAGATTTTGGTTCCTCTATTTTACCGATAAGTGCCTGAAAGTAATTTTCAAATATCCGCGGAATGCATTCTTATGGGAAAATTGCGATTTTTGGGACATTTTGGTATCGAACCCTTGACACCTAGCGTCAATGTCTGAATTATTCTGGCGTCTACAGAGTGGGGCCAGTACGTCGTAAAATTATGACGTATACGGCGCGGGACGTGGAACATGGTCAGAATCCGTATCCCCTGTAAATATATATATATTTCCTGGTATGCGACTACATTAACAACAGGTGTTGTGTTCATTTTGGGAACTTGATGTTTACTCTTATGAAAGAGAGTTATCATAATTTAAGTTCGTATCGCAATGCCGTACATGCTTCTGTTGTGACTCAGAATACGCATAGCAGTTTTACAAGAAGAAAGGGCCTCGTAACTTGTTATTTTGAAGTTGTAATCTTTTTCGTAATTCGGTTATTTGTGCAATAGTTTTGTTTTTGGATTGTACAAAGGGGCATTCAAACTCAAAATGTTATAAGAATTGAGAGGGGATCGAAGGATATATATTGTAAAGGTTTATTTATGGTTTCTTTTATAATAAATTATTTGTTTTGTGAATGTGATAAAAATGTAATTACTCTTTCAAGGGCTGGGACGTTACGTTCATTGTGCCATCGGAGTGGAGGATCTTTTGGAGTTTTGGGTGCATGTGGCTTAGCTATTTAAATATTTGATCTAATTTAATCAGTAATCAGTAAAAAGGCTATCAATCAATTGTTTCAGCATTCAGAATTAAATATCATTTTGTATTTAGTTGTTCAATCAAAGCCTGTTGAATATGAGAGTTTTTAGGTCACGAATGCAGTCAATGAGAGAAACTTTAGACGATGACCCTTTTGTGATAATGATTTAGGAGGAAAGGAAATAGCTTATTATATTTACCACTTCTTTTATGTTTTAAGAGTTCCCTGTCATTATAAAATTGTACGCCATGCATTTTATACCGGAGAATTTTGCACCCACTTGGCGTCGAACTCACGGTCATTTGGTAACATTCTTCAGTTAGTACATTAGATAAGCGCAGCATCTCCACACTCCGTGATATTCACTGTTGTATCACTCCGAGTAAGGACTCGAAACTATTTTCGAAAATGCGCGCGAAAGACCGCCTGGCGTCGAACACAGGACCCAATCGTGGGAGACAATGGCATTCAAATATTAGATAAGTGCCACTCTGACGTGTTTCAAAGTTTCGATTCAGTATCTTATCGGGAAGGTCCTAAAATAAGATTCAGTTATTCCCGTTTGAAATGCATGGTAGAATCGGAATGACACTCTTGAATCGAACCTCGACCACTGGAGAAACGGTGAACCTCATGAATGAATGTTTTCAAACGCCTCTATCACAATTCCGGATTTTATCTTTCCAACTTATCTGGAAGGCATTTAAAAATATCTTCCAAGATTTCAGCAATGCATTTCTTACGGAAGCATTTCGAACCCACCTGGCGTCTAACTCAGAGTCTTTTGGTAACATTTCCTCCTTTGGTACTATGGAAGACCATCTCATATGAAAACACCGTGATTTTGATTGCTCTATCGCACCGAGAACGGCTTCAAAAACAGTTTGCAAAAAATTGTGCAAAACACCGCCTAGCGTCGAACTCAGGACCCTTTCGTGAGAGAAAATAGCATATTTATATTAGATAAGTTCCATTATGACCCGTTCCAAAGTTTCGATTCAATAGCTTATCGGGAATATTACCGTGCTATTTCAACGTTGGTATACTTTGAAATGTTTATTTTTTATAATGACGAATTGTTAGTACATATGAAGTACGATATGATTTTTTTAACCGAGTGAAGATAAGGAAACCAAAAAGTTTGAAAACGTCGGCATTAAGTGCTTCTTCTAGAGGGACGATCGGAAGCAGAATTGTAACCAAAACGTATAGTATAATTATAACATGATTTATGCTTCAATAGCTGGCCTCAGAAGACAAAATCATTCATTAGTTAAATGAAGATGCGTGATATTTTTTTCATTTCCAATTGGGTGCCTGTAAATAATTTTCAGTTCCTTTCTGTACATTCTATTTTTGATGTTATTATTGAAAGGAATATAAGTCAATGAAATCGTTTCATTTAACCATTTCACGGATGTAACTGAAAAATCTCTAATCCAATATCATATGAAGAATGAGCATTTGTTTGGAAGGTCCAATAAAACGTGATGCATTGGCTAGTCCGTGCTAATTGTGGTGCAGGATATGAGTTAATTATGAAAATTCCTACTATTTTTAAAGGTGTCAAGGCAGGTCAGTTTGAATAGATCGTTTACGAATTTGAAAATGTTTTAATACTATGCAGACATTTCATAGATCTAATCTGACTTTTGATGGGGAAATAAATAACCATAGGAAAGTATTTAGAATAAGTTAAATTTATTTTCTAAGGCGTACAGAAGCAGGAACCATTAGTTTTCTTTTCAATCCATGTTAAGTACCTATTGACTCTGGTGTAGACTCCTGGGTAGCCTGGTCGTGCACATCCTTCTCCCCAAGATACGATTCCTGAAAAAGCAATGAGTACATTATTATAATGGCAGCTGAAGAGTGAAATCTCATAATTTACGGTTATTTCTATCGTCTACTCTCAAAACACTCGGAAAACTCGTTGTTTATATTATCATAATTATAAATTTCCCACTGACTTTATCATTCGCTTACGTTATATTTCAAGAGTATGATTCAATTATATCGAAAACACACTGTTGGTGAGCTTCGATTCAGGAATGGAATGGTTTCAACTGTATGGTAAGTCTTTGCAAGTTACGTTGATAAGTATCTAACGTCAGCTACTGTATTGATAAATAGTAAATGGCTAGCAGAATTTTTTTCTTTAACAAAGTTCGTTATAAATTATTTGGAATTGGCCAAAGAAGTTACTAATATTGAGGCACCACTAGAATTATGAATTTCATGGTGTCATTATCAAATAATACTAAGGTGGCGATTCAAATCTAGAAATGGAATTTATTTTCCCACATCTTAATCTACACGAATACCCTGCAAGCCGCCTTCCGGCGTATGGCAGGGGGAAGTTTTAAACATTCTGCTTTCGCTATTAAGGAAATGGAAAATTTTTATTTACACAGTAAAACGACATTTCAACATATCTCCTGGATGAAAATTTCATCACAACCGATAGAATCTGTTTTTCCTTGGGTATTGCAAACCTCTCATAAAAATGGTCGGAAAGGAATTATTTTAATAACTCAGGCAGATTGTGTTTCAATTATGTTTGCTTCAGCGAAAGTGGTTGGTCAATTATTTTGGGTTCTCTGAAAAATGGAAGTTTCTAAATTATCTGAAATGAGAAAATAAGCGAATTTCGGTAAGAGAAATTTCACTGAATGATTAAAATTTTATTTACATCTGTTATCGCAATTTTTAGAAAATATTAATACTTGTAACTGCTAGTCAGGCTTCTTAGATCGAAATTTACAAGCACGAAATCGTACATGAAGGACATAGAATAGCTATCGAAATGCTGATCAAATGATTCTTAGAGTTATTTCCTGGTATCATATAATCGCGATCTTGAGAGGTGGTAGGAGAGGGTAAAATGGCCGCACTTTCCGATTTCTAATTCAAATCTGCTCACCCAGTAGACAATTGAGACGCGCGAGTGGTGAGCGAATGTTACATATGAATACATACCAACGATCTCGTAAGAACCATTATTATCAACGTGCATTGGACCTCCGCTGTCACCCTGAAAAAAAGTAATTTTAGTTAAATAGTTATCCAAAATATTATAGAAAATATTTATCAAATGGCTCCAGCGTACAAATAATATTCCTTTCACACCAAGAGTTGGGTTGCAAATGGATAATAAAAACAGAAAATAAGAGGAATGTGAAAATTTTGCGGAATGGTACAATATAAGTCATAGCTGCCATTATTCTAGTAATTAGATATTTTCATCATTACCTGACAAGAGTCTTTGCTCCCACTTTTGTATCCTGCGCACATCATGTTATCTGTTATCCTGGTAGATCCATAGTACGAGTCAGATTTACATTGAGCATTGGAATAAATAGGAACTTGAACTTCTTGGAGATAATTTGATGTAGGTGCTCCTTCAGACGTTTTTCCCCATCCTGTGACTATTCCAGTCATTCCGCTATAACTCAGACCTAAAAGATCGATTTATTTTTATATATTATCAGTATTAATAGGTGCGTCTAATACATAAACAAATTATAACATGCTAATATATATCATATGTTAGTGAAGTCAATTTTGTCATACATATCCTTTTGTCAGTTACATGCTTCTAACTGAACGAACAATATCACAGCACTTTGTAGCCCGGTAAGGTTAAAATAGCATCCCAATTTCATAAATCTTTTCAAATATGTCGGAGGATGTTGCTTAGCGATAATGATTAATATATTTACTATATTTATAATCTGGAGACCCGCTCTATATAATAATTTGTAGCAACGATGGTGAGAATGTAAGCGGAATGAATATACAAATCGTGCAGTGTCGATCAACTCAAGCAGAATTACAATGATAGTTGCGTAAATACCTTTGAAAAAGCCTAAAAAATCAATCTTCATCGTCTCAAAGGTAATGAGCAATCTCCATGAAGTAAAAAGTAGAATTCTCGAATATCTTTGAGGACAATGGTGGATTGAGTGTACTTGGCCCTATATGCGGATTTTGTTGAAAGGAGTACCTATGTGAATGTTGTGTTAGGAAAGTTTAGGTATTACAGAAAGTCACTTTTCAGATGTGTCTAAATCTATCCATTACTAATTGCAACTGTCTGAAGTACCAAGAATATCTCTATGATGGTCTCATGTGATCTTTGCTCATTGGTTCGTCCATACACAGTGTGTATGGATATATCCACACATCCGTATGCAGTACACACGGATGATTGAATCAAGGAGTATTTCCTGACCAGTAGAAATCGGGAATACTTAATTCATCTTTTCACAAAAACTCAAAATCCATAAATGATATCCGTCCTACTATCTTTGCTCGTCAATAGCTCTCTAACGTGATATGCACCAACGTCTAACAAAATATTTTGCAAAAAATGTTCTCTTCGATTCATTTCATTCAGGTTTCAGGCAACATCTAATAACAGCGCTCGTAAAACTCATCTATGGCATTTCCATTCTAAAGAAAATATTCCATCTCCGGATAGTCATGTGGGCAGTTCGAGTTTGGTGAAAGAGGTCCCGGGTTCGATTCCCGGTCGGAGCCACCTGGCGAAACGACCTCAGCTGCCGAAGCACTTTTAACAATACTACTACTACCACTACCACTAATACTACCTCTACTACTGCCACTCGCTCAACATGTTCTCAGCGAGTTATCAAAAACTCCTTGGAAAGCTGAAAAGATTAATATTTCCAGAACCTCACTGTCGTGTTTTTTTCGCACTTCAATAAACGAACTCAAAGTTTTTGCACCAATTTAATCTACTCAAAGATACTGATGATGGCGTGCCGCAGGTTGGTCCACTGTTCTCCATTTAACGTTACCGCCAATCTTTTATTTTCATCCTATCACTTGCTTGCTTCAAAGTCTACATAAAGTTTCATTTTTTATTAGGAATTACATGTCTATTTCTTGCGACCATTATTGTACTTCACGCTATCTCCTTGGAAGTTACTGCTTCATACTCCTCGGAAATTTGATAAAGTTTTCTTCATCCTCTACTCGCCTTACGGATAAGTATAGATTGAAAGAAGATCGTTTTCATTCATTATTTTTGAGTTATATGCCAATAATACTTATGATATGATGAAAACAAATTTTAATTCGTTTTAATAGTCTGTTTTACAGTGATAAGTGCTAGATGGAAATATGAAAGGATAATTTTTCAATTTTATTGAGGCATATACGAAGTTATTTATTTCATAAAACTGGATGTTGATTAGATGTTTGTGCCATACAATGATAATAAATCTACCGCACTGCAACCTAACGAGATAGATTTCACTAGAAAGATAGCGTTCATCCCAGTTCTTCCATTACGCAGTTGAGGCTTCTAAATCCATATTACGCACTATTTTTGAGAATAGCCAATTTTATTGCAATTTTAGATTTCATAATAGATTTTTATTCTCTTCCCTTATATTTATGACTCAAACAAAAATTGCGCATCTTGCGAGATATTTTTATTGACTCACCTTTAAAATACCAAACGAAGGTCATTCTCGAGTGCGAAAGAATTGTGCAATAGAAAAGTGCAATGAAGAGATGAGAAAAGAGGCCCAACCACTCGCCTCCTTTATTTCCCTATCAGTCATCCGAGTTTGGTAACAACTTAGGGTAGTCTGAGAAGAGGACGAAATGCACGAAACACATAGCGAAGATAGATACTTACATGTTCTAAATTGCGAAATACTTATTGAATCAAAAAGGATTTCTGCCTTAGACACCAATAAAATCCTTATCGGATTGCATGTTTCTATTTTCTCCGTGAGACCTGTTTAATAACTAATATAAGGCATTAGGTGCACTTTAGGTGCAGATGAAGCTGTGCAAAACTTGGTTGGAACATACCAGTTTGAGTCGTGAACTGTTGAGTTTTCCGAGAATACCGACGTGAATGATGAAAATTTCACCTACCGCAGACCGAAAAATGGCTCATAAGGTAGATATAGAATAGAGAATATGTAGAAGCCTTAATTAGGCTAGGAATTACTCTTTCCTTATGAAGATAAACTAAGTTTTAGTAGCTATTCAAAATATGACCAATTTGACTGAAATGTACTCTTTTTTTAATTACCTCTTAATGATATTATTATACTGGAATTATTTTATAACTGAATTCTTATTTCGTCGTTGTCCATAATTAAATTGGACTGAATCCCTCAGTCCAATGGAAAATCTTTGACTAATAAAAACCGGGAAAATGTGATATTGATATTAATAAATAATAATTTTATTCAAGCGCTGTGCACCTTGAACAAATCTTTCTTTTATGAAATAATCGGTCAGAATTAAATTGCAAGGTGAGAAAAAATTTAATAAAAGAAAATCGACTTCACACTGTCAGTAACTCAGCTAATCTCATATATTTTCACGGCAATGGAATGCTTTAGATTATAATTAATATGAATGAACAAAAAATGGTTTTCATTCGCAAATATTTAGTGATTAATAAGAAATATCCAACCTCTTCTTGGAAGGCAAACGGGACGCAGGGCTCCGTCGATGTCCACATCTCTTTTGAGGCGAACCAGTGCGATGTCATTGTTGAACGTTGAAGACTTGTAGTTTTTGTGCATTATCACCTCGGCCACGCCCACTGTGATTGTTGAAGATTCACTTGAGCTACTTCGGTCATGTTCCAGTAATCTCACTGTCATTCTATTGATCGAAATCCTAAGAAATGCGATGTAAATTTATGGTAGAAATCTGTTATGAACATCATATTATAAGAAGATTTAGAAGAGTAAATATTAAATTAATATTATATTATAAAATAAAATTGTAAATAATAAAAAGATGGTCTTCGATTATGATAACTTTCTGAAAGACATACCAAGAGATTAAAATTTTATTATGTACCGTCGTGTAAGATAGCTGCCTTAAAATATTTTTCGCTCTTATATTCCCGAAAACAATTTTAGGGTGCCATGTTCAATAGCAAGTTTCAGAATATATTTCATTACATTAATAGGTATTTTTTGTAGGTTATGGAAGTATTGTGATTATTATCCTTTATATATTATTTTAAAACATCCTTTTTCCGTGACCGGGGCTTTCCTCCCTGCGCACTCCATCAATGCATATAAACGACTGACCATTTAAAAAAGAAAGTTTCACGATTTCTGCCAAAAATAGTCAGACCAATGGAAAATGTAACATTTGGTCAAAAAACGAGTTAATATTTAATAACTGAGTTTCGTCCTGGATGTGTAGATATCGGGGTTGCTTCTTACGGAATTCATTGTTTACTTAGTTACGTTTGTAAATAGTGTCTATCATTGGACTGTGATATTCATTCTCGGTGTCAAAATGTTTGAAATAGTTTTCGCAAGTAATACTATGTAGTCTCCATGAACGAAGATCTCGACGTCGTACGTAGCTGTAACACAATGATAAAAAACCGGCATGAACTTGCATCTTTTGGGAGTAGAACGACAACCACATAAACGTGAGTAGAGTTATTTTGATATTTCGCGTATGATGAGAAAAAATGGAATGTAAATAAGTAACTTGGATCCAGAAGGTATGTTTTGTTGTTTTATCTTGGATATATATGTTAAACATGAAGCTTTAAGTAACATGTCATGCCGGTATAAAGGCAGAGTTTATGTGAAGCAGGTAATGATGTTTTGTATTTTTGTCTAAATTCATTGTGTGATAAATCCATCGAGCGAATTGAGGTATAGGATAAAATACATACATCATCATTGTGATTTTTAAACATTCACAACAGAAATTTTTTAAACATTCACAACATTTATATTCTGACTCTCTAATATATTAGGGATTTCGTTTAGCTTCAAGTGGTAAGCCAATAGAAAAAGACTTTTATTGCTGGATGTGTATATATCGATATCTATCACTACAAGCGAGATATTTCTAAACGGACACTAAGAAAGGTTATGAAGGTGTGTTTTTTAGATATATTTATCGTTTGTGTATTCGTTTATAGTGGTTGGAGTGTTCGCTGAACCTTTTGTGTTTGGGTGGGGAAATTGAGTAACAGAGTTCGTCTGCGAAATTTTCGCACAGGGCAACTAGTTCTTTACTATTTATCGATTCAATGAGATGTTACAAATTCAATGACATACTAAGTAAATACCAAAATCTTTTGAAAGTCTCCATTTATGTCTACTAAAAGAGGATCTTTGCGTCTTAAGGCATATATTTGTAAGGAAAAGTTGAGGCTGAAGATATGAAGATTTGTGCACTCAAAATTTTCACCTCAACCCTTACTATGCTCGGTATATTTGGACCACGGCATGAAGAAGGTAGTTCAAACATAATGTCACTTACCCATTGACACAATGAGCCGCTGTTAACACGTAATTTCGACTTATTAGAGCTCCGCCGCAGTAAAATCGAGTCTGATGTAGGAGCATAGCCATCCATCCAAAGAAATTTACTTTCGACTCGGATCCACCAACTATTCGCTGTCCCACATGAGGTATTCCGCATTCTGAAATCAAGATAATACGTAGATTATTTATTATTGTGAAACATAACATCATTTTTGCACAAAATATTTATCATATATTGAAAATCAACTGTATATCATTTTTTGCCGATTTATAGGTAATTTCTGTCGCGATGCCTTTACCAGCAATATTCTTTACTTTACTTACATATTCAGGTTGGAACAGAATCATTAAGTTGGACTTCTTAAAATCAAGACTAACATGTTTAAGTGCTGTGACTATGAGTATTATATTGGCTTGTGCCAGGGGGAATATTAATTTAGCAATTTTTGCAATACCTTGTAAAACTCCACAAACTTTATACTTATAGACTTAAAGGTCTGTTAATTCTGTTTACATAAGCGTCGATGCACTTGCATTGATGAAATTAGATCCAATTAGACTGGAATATCTTTCTTTACAGCAACATTTGCGTTATGCTTAGGTACCAGCGCTTGTTATATAAGAATTGGAAGTACATCGCTTGCTTTAGTGTTTGCAATCATTTTAAAAATTAGTATCAATAGGAATCAAAGGGATACACCGCAAAGAGATAAAGATGTTGAAAATTTTTATTTCGTATCACTAAATGAAGGTATGGCTTGAATAATAGGATTTTGTAAAATATTAATTTATTTTATGCGGAAAATTCATTCAACAAGATGATTAATATATTTCAATACATATTCTGAGTCTACAATGACAAAGGAACCGTTAATTAATTTCTAATTCAATTATTATTACTTCAAAAAGAATATAAGATTCTTCAAGATATAACAAATCCTAAAATTTAGAAACAATAAACACTGAGAAATATAGACGCCAGTCATAGAAAGAGTAATCGGGCTTTCATTGAATTGAAAGTTCTTAAAAATAGTAATTGAATATCTCACATTTCTTTTATTACTTATAGATTATACGCGGAAAATGGAGAGAGGTTTTGATCATGGATCGTATCTAAAAAACCTAAGTTCTCACTTTCAATTTCAAAAATAATAATAATTATTTTTTAATTATTTTGTAAGATGCCGATGTTCTCTTTTACTACTTGAAATTTTAATGCATTCATATAATATTTGCATATAACTTTTCTCTACATTTGCAGCGTCTATACTGTGTTCTTGTCAGAAATGTTATCGCCAAAATTTATATCTCTTGCTATACTATCTTATGATCATATCCTATCGTAATATGTTATTGCAATTTCCTGATGTAAAATACTCCTGTAATATCATAATGCAATCATATCGGCTAATTATATCGGCTTATTAAATGTATAAATTTACCCTTAAAAATTTTAGAAAAGATTTTACCGGTCTGATAATGAAAAAATCTGATGTTTGATCATTGAATTGTGCGTGCCGTTGGATGAAAAAAGATTACACGTGCCATAGAGTAAGATTGTACCGTGTAACCTTTTTCGCAACGCCTATCATCTCAATATTCTTCCTTATGGGAGGAAATCGACGAAAGTGATAATTTACCGATGAAGATCAGAAAAACATAAATTATTATTAATAGCTAGGCTGATGAGAACAGCACATGCACGCTGTATTAATTTTGATGAAATAATGTTGGATGTTATGAGCTTTTGAAAGACGACTAATTTAATGAAAGACAAAGGTGTGTCCCATAAGTATTATTTGATAAAGCTTGCTTGCATAAACTTAACTTCAACTGCCATCGTTGCGTAAAATCAGAATTTTGAAGAAGCAGTACTACGCACATACACATAATATTTCGTGATTTTAACCGCAATCCGTACTATTCTTTATGTATTACCGAGTTATGGCTGCCAAAGTTTTCAACCACCGAAATGGATCCGATAAATTGTGCATTTTTCCTTAGGTAATCATCATCCGCTTTACCTTCTCTTATTTTTCTTATCAAGTATCTTTAATGGTCCATGAAATGCCGATATTCCCATTCTCTATGATTCCCAATCGACTGCCTTCGTTCTTCTTCTTCCTCACCGTACTCTGTATCCGTAATACTAAATAAATCCGATTTCTTCGCTCTACTTTTAAAATCCAAAATCCTGATATCTAGAGATCTGAGAATGGGATATTTTACAAGGCGGAGCACATGTTCTGGTGTTGGGAACTGAACGGTATTACGAATGTGGGTTATGCGATCAAGTGGAACACCCATTCTATGATTGGCCGGCGATCTTCACCACGTTTCCTCTCAGCAGAATATGGTAGACGAAAACAAAGTTATGTCATACATGCTCATTGCGGCTTTTTCATAATACTCACCACCAATAAATCAAATAACAATCTTCTCTATCTCATCGGAAAATACATTTCCTAGGCGTAATCATTGGTGTGTTAATCATAAGTAGGGTGGGTCTTCTAAGCCGATTTTTCCCTGCAGCGCAATTTTATTTAACTAGGTTGTCTCTTTTGGATTTTTGTTTGACGCTACAAATGTGGCGTATCATTTTATTCTTTTGATTCATTTTATTCTTTTGATTTTTGATAGAAAATTTTTTTCACTCAGAAAAATGTTTACACCGTCTACAGCTGATAAACCTTGAGGATAAACGAAGATATAAGGTGTCGGTTTCATGTAAAAATTCATCACTGTAAGCAGACATGTTACATGATGAACCTTGTTGGAAGCATTTCTAGGAGGCTATTGGACTATTTCGATAATCGGAATTCGGAAGTCGGAAGACGAAGCATTTATTTGCCGACGAAGTAGTCAACTTCGTTATTCGGAAATACAATCTCGGTCGCACTTATCTGTTGTGACGTATTATATCGAGATTATACTCGAGAGGCTTCGCCAATAATTCCGCTGGTTTCCGCAACTCTCGACAAATTCCATGAATAATTCAGCACTTATTTGGAATGAGACAGAGACAATCGAATGGATTCGGTTGAACATAATGTCGACTGAAGACGCTGAATAAATGGAAACAGGTCGGTAGAAATTCTACTTATTATATAATTCATCCAGATCTTTAATATTACACCAAAGGGGCTGCTAAGATTTTCCGATAAAAACCTAGGTCAATGTTTAACCCTCCGTTGTTCGCAGTGAGATCAATGAGTTCTTTTTGTAATGCTGCTTCGTATAATTTGTTTGATGGAATCCAAATTCTCCTTACCTTCTGCTATCTATGAGTTCCAGTGATTCCTGAAATGGGCAATAATGCCCCCCTGGGGGTTCTGCTTCAATCTTGGGACTCAAAACAATCTCCTTACCAGTCATTTTCCTTCCTCAGTTTAATTGTACTGGATTAAAGCACGAAAAAACCAAATTATCTTAAATAACTACACTCATTACTGAGCTAAACAATCTTAAGAGATATGAAAGGCTTTCAGAGATGGAAATAAGGCAACAGAGAATGTCATCGCGTGGAGCAGACTACAATTTTTCATTCAGTCAGACCATATCTACTTTTATGTCAACTGTTTATTCCTTACAGAAAATCTAAATCAAATATTTCGTTCTGTTAAGTAAAATAGTCAACGTAGAGAAGTAAAGCGAAAAGAGATAATGTTCATGTGACGAGTTACATTGACTTTAATTTGACAATTAGTTTCTGAGATCAATATTCATGTGTGGAATTCTGGAAAGATTGGTGTGTCAATTTGGAAACTTTTAGCAGGCCACACCTGTTTCCTCGACTACCCTTGTTTAAATTTAGCGAGTAATAAAATGCCTTTTTCACTGCCGAAGAATCTCCAACAAATTGATGGACGATGGAGTTTGGTGATGGAGTTTGGACGATGCTGAGGATTAGTGAAGGTAAATGATGCTAGTTTGACTGTTACATGGACTTAAAACGTATAAAAAAAACTCGATTATATCTCATTTATATGGAAGAAGACTGCGATTATCTCGGAAGAAGTCTTGATATTAACTTGCCCTAAACATCTCTCTAACAATCAATGAATTTCCTCGGACGTGTCAATGTTAGAAAAATATACCTATATTAGAAGTATACAGCATTCTAGAGAGGTGAAAGTTTTTTAAAATACTCATTCTCAATAAAATAAATTACGAGTATTCATGGGCTGGGAAATTTTAGTAGATATTACTTGGAGGTAAAGAAAGTGATTTTACGATTAAACAGTCTAGTGGATTCAGAGTGAGTTATTTTCTATCATATCGATTCAAATTAGACAATAATCTTTGTTAATAAAGTTGCCACCCTCTGGAGGGCTTTTCCAATAGGAAGAAAATAATGTCAAGATAAGCTAGAAGATGTGGGATTATGAAACACTGGTATCCCACTGCTGTTGGTAAACAATTCAGGAGAGAACTCCACATTTCTGGCGGTTTTGCTTAAATGCGCCTAAAATGCCCGCTTTCCTATAATTTTTTGTAAACTGGAAAGAAGTTTCAAAACACTTATACGATAAGCCTTATTTACAGCCGAGGCTCAAGCGATTCTCTTATGGAAAAGTCTGTATAATTTATTAAACGCATTTTGTTTTTGTACAAATATACGATAAGGCTCCAATCCTGGTGAGTAAGACTGAATGCGGGCATGACTTCAGAACAAAACGATTCCGCAACATTCAATCCTAGGAATTGCTAGCGCCGGTTCGACTCTTCCTATAGATTTACGAAACTTGTTTCGCAACTTCTTCGGTGCGATGGAGTAAATGCATGGCTGACCTATATATGTGATTGTAAATCAAGGCATCGGATGATTCATTCGAAAATGCCCTAAAATACGTACAAAATAGCTCTGTAGGCTTATTTTTCACGGAACATTAATTCATAGCTTACAAAATATGTGAATTTCTTGTTAATTTGATAAGATTATTGTGTCTGTTAAGAAATAATTAAATTATTTACTGGTTATTTTTTCGGTACGTTTAAGAATTAAATAATTAAATTAAACTTTTTAATTGTACAGAATGATTATATCCCAGGTAAAAATGCCAAACGAACATGAGAATTTACAATGCGTAAGCGATTCGATTCTTGGCAACCTTTTGCTACCTTTTCCAGCACATTAGAATATCGATAGTAACACATCCAAGTTTGAGAAAAACCAGTTTTGGTCATCATGGGTATTATGGAAAATCTTCTTGGAAATTTGATAGAGACATAAATTTAGATTGTCTTATTCTATTTTAAAGATAGAAAGTCTATTTCTTTCTCAGTAATTTAAAATTCACTTCTGCGTCGCACAGAATACAGTTCCAAGCAACGGAGTGGATGTAGGTGGATGTACTAGGTGTTAGCCTCACTAGATGAAGGTTATGTTTTCCTTTGATACACAATCGTAATCTTAAATTCCTTGTTTGTAACTTTACGATCCTGAGTTAAGTATGTATTCATAGAAACACATCGAAGGGGTCAGTCCGTCTAATCAATGCTTCTTTATGTATAAATTATATTAATTTCATCTACCATCAGAAACAAATCAGCTAGAAAAAGAGCTTAAATGAATTTTAAATAACTATATTGAAATTAACAATAAATCGTGGTTTATGCAAGAGTTTATTTGAATTGATAAAAAGTTTTGATGTTTTAGTGTGATTTTCAGATGAACGACAATAACTTCCACCAAGACTAAACAAGTTGCTTAATTAGCAAAGAGAAACGTATATTCACATGTTTAATTTGAAAAAAATATTGTTGTTGTCCTGAAGATGACTCTCTGTCTGCGAAACTTTAGCTTAATTTACATAAATTCTCGTAGAAACCTTAACCATAAGATTTTAATTTATTCGCAGATAATATGGTCTGAATTTTTCACGAGGTAAATTGGGAATTGAATATAAATATTTTAATTTAACTCCCCTATATTTTAAATGAATCATTATTGACTCTGTCAAACCAAGTCAATGAGAAGAATTCACTTTTACCACCTAAATTATCTGCTGTCTGTTTGAATTCGCGTGCCCTGTCACATTTTCGATTAAAGTAGTGTTTCGGGTAGTCTTTCTTCTTGACAACCAGTAACAACTAGGAAATCAGGTTCGTTTCCAACTTTCTCGCCTGCCTTAAGGATAATCAAAGAAATTAGGCTCGAAAAGATACGTACTATGTATGCCCAGGATGCTTTGAAATTAGAGTTTGGAAACTTTATGGATTTAAAGGAACTGAAATTTAGTCGAGTTAAACGCTGTTAAATCACTCAAAATTTATTTTCGTAGAACGTCTTCGATCCTACAGATCGCCAGGCAAAATATTAATGCGAGAAATTAATGTAATGTAATTACGAAGAAATGAAATGTAAAGTTAGTGTTAATATGAATGATTCATCCGATACATACTGCAGTCACACGGTTTGCTTGGTTCAGGATATGATGTGGTCGGGTCGGGAGTCGCTGGCTTGCCGGGTCTTCCGAATCCAAGAATCCAAGATATTAGACCATTTGGATTCCCTTCCACTTCGCTCGGCCGAGGTGTCTGCCAAAACACAGAGTCAAATCACAATCTTCAAGTTCAAATAGATTAAATAAGTGGATTACCCTCACATCCAGTACCTCATCTGCCACGACAAACGTAACTGAAAGCAAAATTATGGCTGGTAGACTATGGAGAGCGAACATGTTTCCTGTGCTTTAATGCACGTATGGCGATGTATTTGAAATGAATGGTTATATTCTGATCTGGTAGTATTTATAGGACTTGGGCTTTGCCTCCTAATCTGCGCTAATTCGGGTCAAGGTAGCAATCATGTGGGCGTCTATCCGGAAACCCAATCTATTGGTCAAATTCCATTACGTATGCAATGTTTATAAGCATCTTTCTAAATTTCAACAACCGCACGCAATTCATTTTACAACGGTATCGAATTTCAGAAGCACCCTTAAACGTAATTGAATGCATTATGGTTTGAAAAAATGTGCAAATAGGCGCTTTTTATCACATTATGAATTAGAGCAAAAATAAGTGATGCAGAACGCACTCTCATTGTACGTCCACGCCTTAATGGCATACAAAGGCAAATTGGAACTTATCATACGAATTGCGGGCAAGGTGACTTATTTGAGATTTACGATGAACCTTTTCGAAGAATTTACACCCTATCGACTTCTTTCAAACTTAGACGTAAGCGTCGAGAACATCAAATGCTGGAACTTTCTAACATTTTATGTAAGGATTTTAATTTCTCTATCAGCGCGAAGACCATTAGAATTATATTTTGAGGGCGTGTGCAAAAGCGTTTTTAGAACGCAATCAAACACACTCGCCTCTTTCCCGTCACGGTCTACAACCAAATTTGCAGACATTTAATTTCAATTCTAAGGAAGGGTTAATTAAAACAATCATTCCGACCACTCTAAGAACGATTATTAATTTTTAACTTTTACCCCGTTATGCATAAAAGCCGTTCCCGTGTTGTTCGTAGTTGCGCTGAAAAAGATTTCCATTTATGCATGGTGAATATTTAAGTGAAAATTTGGATACGTAATTCGTAAGAAATGGATTTCCACATGCAAATTGGTAAAATAGGGGAGCATAGGGTGTAGCCTAGTTCATAAATCGACGGCTATTACTCATGTCTTATTAGCCAACCTGCGCTAGAGGAAGTTGCAGAGAATTTCCTTCCCCTCCCAGAAACCCTTTGCGGTCGGATTTAACCTAGATATACGCGGGCGCGAACAGAAAATCAAACATTAACACTGTACATACAAGGTCACATAACGTGAAAAATTTTGCCTTTAGATATTCTCGAATTTTCTTTGTGGATAGAAAGTGATTCTCATTATGATTTAGAATGTGTTAATGATGTACCAGAAACGGTGCTCAAAATTATTTTCATGAAAGATTATCAATTATATGTTATCTACTACATCTCCGGTTATATATATAATTATAATATCCGATTACGCTCGGAACTGCTTGAAAAAACATTCCCAAGTGAAGCTTAGCCTATAACAAAACGGGAAAATATAACCCGTCTGGTATCGAACCAAGGTTCATTACTGTAGACGTCGCCGCCAATTAAGTTTCGGTAAAGACCCCTCTTACCATATGCTGAAACACAAATGATACTCTTTCGTCAGAGAAACTCCATTCAAATTCATGGCTGTTGTTCACATGCCGGGTTACGAACTTCTATCCTCTTGGGAAATGTGTCATTAAAAATTTCAGTTTCCCGCCGTATATTTCTTATGGGAAAATTAGGATCGCCTGGAGCCGAACCCAGGACCTTTTCTTAAACGAGACCTCATATAAGTCTTAGTTGGTGGCAGCACCGACAGTTTCGAAAATAATTCAAATTTCACTTCCAAGGGATGTTTCAATATCCCAGCATAAGTTTTCAATACCCCAGTAGAAGATATCCGGAAAGTGTGGAAATATCAAAAATAAGTAAGGGGACCGCTGTGTGTGTTGGAGGGGAAAAATAGAAAAAATGATTTTAAATCCGAGACATATATTTTGTTATATGAGTTAACGGTTAATGAATATTACAAATTCGACCATGAAATATAATTGGAAGGATTAAGCTGTTTCCCTGTTTAGTATTGCAGAAATATTTTTAACGATTTTAAGATAAAAATAACTAGATCTCGCCAATGCCAATTTCAAACTTGCAAGTCATGATGAACCATTAATTGGTATATAAATATATATCTATTATATTTAGCAAACTCTCCGGATATACCTATATATATACGAGTAAAAGTTGCTTGCATACTGCAAGCTAATTGGTGAAAATTTACAATGAGCTTCCCTTACGGGTGTCATCTTCGAAGCTTATCCAGCAAAATTCTTAAAAATTGCGGCAATGAATTTCTTACGTGAGAATTTTACATCCATCTGGCATCGAACTCACGGTCAAAGGTAAACTTTCTTCCACTGGTTCTATAGAAAACTACTTCAAACGCAAACGCTGTGATTTTGAATAGTTTCCTGCATAGAGAAAAGCCTGAAAACAATTTTTTTAAAATTAGTGTAAATGACCGCCTGGCGTCGAACACAGGACCCGTTCGTGAGAGACAATGGCATACGAATGTTAGAGAAGTGCCACTCTGACGTGTTTCAAATTTCAATTCAGTATCTTATCGGGAAGGTCCTAAAATGAGATTCCGTTCTTCCCGCTTGAAATGCATGGTAGAATCGGAATGACGCTCTAGCATCGAATCAAGGACCACTAGAGAAGCAGTGGACGTCATGAAAGAATCTTCTCAAACGCCTCTGTCACCATTCCGGGTTTTATCTTTGAAGCTTATCGGGAAGGCATTTAAAAAAATCGTCCAAAATTTCACCAATGCATTTCTTACGGAATCATTTCGGACCCACCTGGCGTCGAACATACGGCCATTTGTAACATTTCTTCCTAAAGTACTATGTAAGACCATCTCATCTGCAAAGACTGGAACTTTGATTGCTCTATCTCATCGAGAACGGCCTCAAAACAGGTTGCAAAAATACGCGAAAAAGACCGCCCAGCGTCGAACTCAGGACCCTTCCGTGAGAGAAGATAGCAAAATAATATTAGATAAGTGCCATCCTTACCTGTTCCAAAGTTTCGATTCAATATCTTATCGGGAAGGTCCCACGCCTCTGTCACCATTTCGGGTTTTATGGTCTGCGGATTAATGGGGAACACATCAGTCATCTGCGCTTTGCAGATGATATAGTACTCTTCGCAACCAACGGAAAAGATCTAGCTTCAAGACTTCATGAACTAAACACAGCAGGACAGAAGATAGGACTCAGGATAAATTTAACAAAAACAAAGGTAATGTATAACTCTTTTGCAGCACAAGAAACAATCAAATTTGAAGGGACGCCTCTGGATGTCTGCTCAGAATACACATACCTAGGACAACTAGTAACCACAGGAGAGAACAACAGGATTAACGAAGTTAACAGAAGAATTAAACTCGGCTGGAGTGCCTTCGGAAGAAATGCACACATTCTAAAATCACAAATGCCAATGGTCTTGAAGAGAAAGTTCTTCAACCAATGCATTCTACCAGTGTTGACATATGGAAGTGAAACCTGGGTGTTAAACGCAGCAATAACCCAGCGACTTCAGACAACGCAAAGAAGTATGGAAAGGTGTATGCTTGGGATCACAAGAAGAGACAGGAAACGCAACACCTGGGTGAGGATGAAGACCGGAGTGACAGACATCGTAGATAAAGTAAGGTCACTGAAATGGATGTGGGCAGGCCATGTGGCAAGAAGAAACGACAACCGTTGGACAAGAGCGGTTCTGAACTGGACACCCAGAGATGTGAAGAGACAAAGAAGAAGACCAAAGGACCGATGGAACAGAGACATCATTAAGTACTTAGGTGTGACATGGCAAAGAGAAGCTCAGAATAGAGAGAATTGGAAAGCGCTTGGGGAGGCCTACATCCGACATCGGATTGAAAATGGCTGATGATGATGATGATGATATATAGGTATATCCGGAGAGTTATCTATATATAATAGACGAGTAAAAATTAGTTTAATGCAGTACCTTACCAAGAAAGACCTCAGAACAATGTTCAAAACTTCGCGCAAAAGACCGCCTGGCGTCGAACTTAGGACCCGATCGTGCGATACAATTGCATATTGATATTAGATAAGTGCCATTCTGACCTGTTCCAAAGTTTCGATTCAATACCTTATGAGGAAGTTCCTAAAATAAGAATACGCTATCCCCCTTTGATATACACGGTAGAATAGAAATGACGCTCAGGAATCGAACCAAGAACCGTCAGAGGAAGGGTGAACAGCGTATATGAAACAAATGAATTGCCTCTATGTACATTCCATTTTATATCATTTCCGGTTATCGGATAAGCATTAAAAATAATTGTCAAAATTGACCGCCATGCATTTTATACCGGAGAATTTTGCACCCACTTGGCGTCGAACTAACGGTAATTTGGTAGCATTTCTTCCTTTGGTACTATGGAAGATCATCTCATCTCCAACCTACGTGATTTTCACTGTTCTATGGCTCGGAGGAAGGACTCAAAACAATTTTCGAAAATTCGCGCAAATGACCGCCTGGGGTCGAAGTCAGGACCCTTCCGTGATAGAAAATAGCAAATTAATATTAGATAAGTGCCATTCTGACTTCTTCCAATGTTTCGATTCAATATCTTATCAGGAAGGTCCTAAAATAAGATTCAGTTATTCCCGTTTGAAATGCATGGTAGAATCGGAATGACACTCTTGCATCGAACCAAGGACCACTGGAGAAACGGCCAACCTCATGAAAGAATGTTCTCAAACGCATCTGTCACCATTCCAGGTTTAATCTTTCCAGGTTACCGGGAAGGCATTTAAAAATATCTTCCAAGATTTCAGCAATGCATTTCTTACGGAAGCATTTCGAACCCACCTGGCGTCTAACTCAGGGTCTTTTGGTAACATTTCCTCCTTTGGTACTATGGATTATTCTTTACCTGAAAGAGACATCTTAAAGATGATTACTGTGTGTTAAGATCAGACGGAAACCATTTTACAATATACTCGTACTAGCTGAAAATCTCGTTGATTCTCAGCGGGAAAATGAAAATTTCTATGTACCACATTAATTGTGTCTTGTTATGACTCATATTTAAATTTTGAAGATTAATATGCCCTCTCGATGAATTCCTCAATACCGCCCCTTGTAGATTTCATCTTATATGTTTTTGTTCTATGACATTGGACGTTAAGGTTTTCAATCGTTACCGTGGTCCTCAATTTGATGATTCTTTCTCAATTACTCAATTGATTTTCCCTAGAAATATCTTATATCTACTCCAAATCTGTAATTAATAATTTAAAATTCTATCTTAATGCGATATTTGCCTTAAAAATTATATTCTTAGAATTAATAGCTTGAACATCTCTAATTGAAGTGCCCCTTCACTCTCAACCGAGATAATTTTGAAACCGACAATAACGATGAGTCTTGATTAAATATACTTCTTATGATAATTTTATCAAGCTTGTACAATGATTCTTTTAAATTAAAATTTTCTAAGGAAATATTTCCTGAAATTTATTTAAATGAACTCCATTTGCTTTTATTACGTTAGATTACGCGACCCGCCGGGGATCGAAACGGGGACCAGTAATACAGAAGAAAATTTTTATATTTATTCTAAGGGGATGGATTTTCATAATATGCATGTTTTAAGGTTGTAATAATTTTGGTTCTCGAGTTTAAGGTGAAAATAAACCCATCTCCGCACTCAAATTACAATGGCTTTAGAATAGCTGAAGTTGATTCTGAATGTTAAGTAAACGTAGATAATCACCATAAAATTATTCTACCCCAACGAAAACAGTAGATAGCTAAGTAACGAAAATAACCTGGTGTTACGTATGTTTTTACTCGATATACTACTTATATATGTGACATAAACTAATTAGAAAGGTAAAGTATGGTACGTACACCCTCTGCCATACGCCGAGAGACGACTTGCAGGATACATATTAAGTTTTAGATTTACCAGAGTCTTAGTAGTAAGCAGAAGAAGCAATTCATCCAAATATCGTTGGCAAAGTCGAAATGATTAAGAGAAACTCCTGAATGGTGGTTTCCTGCAATTCCCTGAAATTCGACACAGAACAATGTTCGTAACTGTAAATGATAAAATTTCAGATCATCATCCCCTCCTATTATCATATTCTATCATTCATTCTAACCGTTATCTTCATATGGACCTAAAATCCCCGTGTATTCGTACGGGAAAATGCATAAACTTGGCTTCAACAATAGCATTGGTCGGCAAGGGGACTCGTTGTTTATAGCCTCAAAATTTCACAAACTTTCCGTACATTTTAACCGAATTTTCCCCAATTCGACTCGATAACGATAATACACGACCAAATTAAGAAACCTTATACGATTTCCTTTCTTTTAGTGCTAGTTTCGATTTCGTACGGCTTTTATTTCTAATTAAAACCTGCAAAAGAAACGTAGCCTGCTACCGATGAAAGTAAGGTTTACGTGCATTTCCTATGAGAACGGTTCTATTGTCAGGGTTCGAACGGGGGACCTTCAGGTAAATAAAAAGTAGCCTATTTTCTGCGCATGGAGTACATTTAACAATCTTAAATGTTTAAAGGTCTTGTAATTTATGGCTCTCGAGTTTCTTGCTTGCATACTGCAAGCTAATCAGTTGAATGTGGTATCGTACCAAGAAAGGCCTCGAAACAATTTTTTAAAGTTCGCGCGAAAGACCGCCGGGCGTCGAACTCGGGACACTTTCGTGAGTGAAAATTGCATATTAATATCAGATGGGTGCCATTCTGACTTGTTCCAAAGTTTCGATTCCATATCTTATCAGGAAGGTCCTAAAATAAGATTCCATTATCACCGTTTGAAATGCATGGTAGAATCGGAATGACGCTCTTGTATCGAACCAAGGACCACTAGACGAACGGTGAAATTCATGAAAGAATGTTTTCAAACGCCTCTGCCACCATTCCGGGTTTTATCTTTCCAGCTTATCCGTAAGACATTGAAAAAAAATGTCAACAATTGCAGCAATGCATTTCTTACGGAAGAATTTCGCACCCACTTGGCGTCGAACACACGGTCATTTGGTAACATTTCTTCCTTTGGTACTATGAAAGACCATATCATCTGCGAACACCGTGATTTTGATTTCTCTATCGCACCGAGAACGGCTTCAAAACAATTTTCCAAAAAATCACACAAATTTCCGCCTGGCGTCGAACTAAGAACCCTTTCTTGAGAGAGAATAGAATATGAATATTAGATAAGTGGGTGAGAAATACACAAACGGATACTTTGGTATGATGAAATGCATCTTAAACAGAGGTGGACTTTTTATTAACATTAATATATTAATTTAATTAATAACAATTAATTATTAACATTTATATATTAAATTATATTAATCAAATTTTTTTATTAACATGTTCTCATCGCTATCGAGAATGTAAAAATACACTGCAGTCTTAAGTTCATACATTTTCTTATTATAGTTTAACCATTTGTTTACGAAACGTTTAGACGAAGTAAACCGAAGTATTTGATTATCCACTATCAAAATCCCATTGCAATGAGCAGATTTCAGTAAACCTTCATGTATGATATCAATTTTATTAGGTTCGGAGAACTCCAGAAAGAAACGTATCGCGTGAACTGGCTGAATCCCACCACTATGTTTAACTCAGCTAAATATACGTACGAATTTATTACGAATGATCTTTTTTGTTATTTGATATGTTTTATTATGTTACTAATTGAGGACATCAATTAATGTATTCAATTTAAAATTGTCGAAATTAAGAGGTACTTACAATTAGCACTAAGAAATTGTCTGAGAATATGAACCTATATTCTTCTTCGAGCGAGTCAACCGAAAATATATTTTCGTAAGTCCATTTCAACTAAATAAAGATTTTCATTAGAAGCAATCGATCTTAATTGGGTCAGGCACATAATCTCCGAAATGACCCATGTCGATCCGTCAAGGAAATTTCAAGTTATAAATGTTGTAGTATTAAGATATCACTTCCATTAACTTAATCCAAAAAGCATCATCTGGCTGTACAGATATAAGTCGATTTCACCTTCTCTGTAAATACCTGCTCCACACCATGAATCTTCCCTTCTCTCCAAAATCCAAGTCAATCCAATACCTGCATGTACTGGAAAAATCTACTCAAATATTTCAATTAAAAATGGCGACAAATGTATAACCGTAAATTCCATTATTTATTTCGTGAATCGGTCACACTTTTCCATTACCTGCAGATGTGCGTCGTCATGTGTAACTTGAAGCACCCCACGAATCATTAGTTAACATTTCATGATGAGTGGTGCTCACGCCAAGATCCCTCATTTTTACGGGTTAAGTACTTACTATATTGACTGGTTACAAGCTGACTGACTCGTGAGTTGTACTTCTTTATAAAAAACCGTACGAGGGCAACTTCACCACATATCTGTCATTATAAGCTTACTCCCAAGTTACATAGTTTACAAGTGATGATGAGTGGGCACTCCAACTACAAGTTCCTGGAATCGAAATTCAGGTTATTCTGGTTAGACGTTTTGTTAGGGTGTGTTTGTCTGTCAATAAAAATAATTATTAAAATGATCCTATATATTTTTAACTTATATGGCAGTTGGAACTTCGTATTCATGATTCCACATAGAGAGCCACTTGTATGTCGTTTTCTTTTCCCACTCCCAAATGCAAATCATTTATTATGTTTACTTGTTTGTAGTATAAGTTCAACCATATCGAGAGAGGCCCACTAGAAAATTCGTTTACATTCGCTCCAAACCGAAATGAAAGATCGACTGTAATGTTCGAGATAAAGAGAAGAATGTCTCTTTTTTGCCGTAAGATTTTTTTCCGTAAGACAGGAAAGCATCTGTGAGACGACTCGTAATGAACATGCAGGCATACCCGATAAACTGCGGGTCGCCGCACCACATTTTAAGATTAAAAACCAAGTACTTGAAACAGAAAAAATAAAAATTTCATTCGCAATGAATTATTTAAAACTTAGTACTCCTACCTTAGTGTACCTAGTAATCCTAACTTAGTAAACCTAACACAAATCTGAGTAGAATATTCCAAATTTTGAAGCAATAAAAGGAAACATGATTTCAAAATAGTGTTATCGAAACATTTAATTCTTTTGCTTACTTCGCTTCAACATTAGTAAGGGTGTGCTCTCTTTCGAAAAGATTCAAATTATTAATCACAAATTCATTTTCATTATGGTAAGCTGATATAAGCTAACTACTCTCCGTTGAAATATGCCTATTACTAACCTAATTTACCATTTTCTTTATCCTCCTTAGAGTGAAGATGCGTTTTCTTGAGAAAGGAAAAGCTTTGAAGTTTTTTTCACGATTTGGAATGGTTTTAATTCTGTTGGAAGGCGATTGAGGCCAGGGCCGAAGTCGATTTTTCAAAATGTGTATGTTGGGAGAATTCTCGGAACTCCATAATGCGGAATTCAAAGCTGCAAGGGTGCAACTGACCCACCCACTCACACATGGTCAGCAGCACCCACCCTGCCACTCCCTAAATATTAGGCTACGCACTTTCCAACTCAGGACCCTTCCCCTTTCCTAGCAGTCAACAGCTAGCTCCTCGTTCATCCTTTCCCCCGGAATCGAAGGCGTCGAAGTCTCGATGGCAGAACCCTTTCTCCGGCATTCCGTTAAGTTCCCATGGACGTACGGAATACCCGGACACTATCAATTCCATCCCGGACCTCTGAAAGTGCGCAGCCAGCTATGAACCCCTGTGCTCCGCGACGAACCGAAAGCCCAACCGCCACCCATTTTATTCTAATAAATAAGGCTTAACCTGGAATGGCGTTCGTCATTTTTTCTTTCTTTATGCCGTGTCGCCAAAGCGGGCGATACGACAATTCTGTTTAGTAACCCTTGTAGCACCCGCCCGAAAAGAATTCCTGCCCGTCAATATTCTATCTTTCGAGTTTTCGCATTAAATTAACTTAAATTAATTAAAATTATGTGTGTAATTATATATATCCGTTATATTCCTACCCAGCGTGTTATTGCAAAATTAGTCGCATGTTTTCTAAACAACAATATCAGTCAGCAATTTACAAACACACTAGATTCGAAAGAAAATTGTAAGAGATTTTCCATCTTTCATTGATTGAATTTGAATTATCACTTCAAATATAATGATACATCTAAGATTCCAACGCTGAAATATTAATATATAAAATACACTTTCTACATGTAAATTTAGTGAATAATTGATTTTTTAAACAAAATTTCATATTTTCAACAAAATTGTGTATGGAAATAATGAATTCATAAACAACATAGCTTTCCGTTTGCTCTGATGGAAGAATGCTTTGATTTCCAGTAAAAGTTTAGGACTTGGCTGAATAATTATTCTAATATGTGTAATAGTGTGTAATGTATGTGTGCATGCTTATTTACAATAATAGCAACAATATTTCTTTTAGAGATCGGTCAATAGGCTATGTAGCGCTACTACACTTATTTTCTTTATTTTGCTTGAGTAAGTAATGCGAGGCATTTATTCTTTTACCATTGCATCTTTCTCAATATATTTCCCCATTTTAGCACGTGGTATGCATGATTCGCTATAATTGAGTGTTCCGGCTGAAATGTTATAATGAATTGGATATAATTGAGGTCTCGCACCTCATCTGCATTTGAGAATCATTTTATTTCAATTCTAATCTTAATTTATTTCAATACCAATACTTTAGTCAGCTTAAGTCATGATTAAGTGACTCATCGGGGATTGATCACGTTAGAAAGAGAAGACAATATAAGTAGAACACAAAATATCACTCGCAAAATTTTTTTGAAAATTTTAACTATAGCGTTCAAATATATGATGCAAATATTTGAAAATTAATTAAAAAATATTTTATGTATAAACTATAGACAACAAATAATAGTTGGAGAAAAACTTTGTTCGTCCATTTTAACAAGTTAGTGAATAAATGAGGGTTTAAACATATTATTTTATATTCGCTTAAGACCAAATTATACGAATAAAAATCACTTATTAAGAGACAAGAGTAGCCAAAATACAATATATTCAATCACAATGCATTCTTTATTCTATTTCTCTTATTTGCTTGGTATCCAGTTGATCATGAATGTTATGAAAATTGTCTAGACAACAACAGAATACGATAATGATTGCAATATGAGGCACTGATCATTTGTGTTTTCTAAGTCAATCCTATTTGCTAATCTGACATATGACATGACCATCTTGTTTCATCTCAATTTATTTTTTATCTCAATTATTTCTGTAGGTATCATTAATAATGATATCAAATCTCAAATTTTCAACCGTCGTAAAACGTAAATCTGTAAATATCCCTGATTTATATTTATTTATCGGTGTTATTCGAGCTATAGATCATTTCACAATGTTTTTTTTACTACAGATTAGTTACTTATTGTATACACAGCCTGTGAAACCCAAAATAGTTCAGCCAAATCTTAGAAAATATATTGATAGACATAAAAGCTCCAAATAATCTTCAGCAATTAGTCGAAAAATCCATTTTCGTTGTCATTAAAATCATTGGAGTTCATTTTGTCAATTAAGATCGAATCGAAATTGAATCAGTTGAATTTCACTTTGTGATTGTGTTGAGGAAACTGCTGCTTTTCTTCCTTTTCTCATTGAATGATAAGAAAGACGAAGAATCATTTTAACAATAAGTTATTCATTTAATTTGACTTCTAATTTAAGTACTCTATTTAATTAATTTAATTAACTCTCAAATTTCAACTATAGGTTTGAATCCGTGATATTGTCTGAAATAAATGTTTAGTGTTTCAGTATAAGTAGGAGAGGAAATAATGAAAAATTTGTTTTATTTACTTATATTTTTAAAATTCTGCCTTTGAATACGTTCTGCTCTATAATACAATAAAATAATTAAATGATAGGAAGTTTTCTATTTATTGACATAATCCTTTTGCCGTATTAACGCAAGGAATACTTTATTTTCTTTTATCAAGATTCCTGGAGAATAGGGAACGCATTCTGGAAAGTTTTATGAAAGCTCCAAGTTCTATTAAAATGAATACTATTTCCGTGCTTGGTGTTATCGCTTTTAATTGGAACGCGCAAATACTCAAAACTTATTTCTAAATCGCTTCTGTGGGTTTTATCTGATTTCGTTACGAGAATGATAATTTTCCTATAAAATCGAAAGACTGCTTTCAATGCTTTAACAACTCTGGAAAGCTGCCGAAAATCTCAAAGAATTCCAAAGTATCCTTCTCATTAAAAATAGAGGTTTGATATGGGTTAATACAAAATGCATAAAAAATTCTTAAGAAAAATTCATTACATTTCTATTGAATCTTAGGAATATCGATATTCCTAGAACTTAAGTAACGGTATCGGTTTCGTATTCTTTCGATCTCTTTCAACTCACAATTCTGGATGGATTCGCTCATCTACGATATCTATGAAGATAATTAAGGTCTTCATTTCTTGATGCGATAACGACGATATTTGGCAATAATTATTGATTCGAAGGACTCGTTGTCCGTTATAGGTCACGTCTGTTGCGTAGTCTATTACACGATGGTTTTCCTCGAATATTGGGGTAATAAGGGCAGCTTAGCATGTGCTAGATGTCTCCCACATGGTCGGGCCAGCTGCCGGCACCAGAGATAAGTCACTTGCGCCACTGTCATAAGCCACGGTCACTTCGTGGAATGGCTGCGATGATTCAGACCATTGTGAACACTCATCCGCCTTTAAGAATCTTGAAGAACATTTTTAATCAAACATAACATGGCTGGTGCTTATTGTTAATATTTTTTGGCGCATTATTCTCTTAATTTAGAAAAAGCGCAATAGCATCCTAGGTAATGAACAAGAGATGGTCATTTTCGTTGACTTGATCTTGGGTGTATGATCCCTGCCACACAAATTACTTTTGTGTTTGTTGATTGGTGGCCTTCACATATTTAGAACACAAAGAAATAATTTTGTTTTAAATCATTCGTCGGATATCTCAGCCCAGGAGAGATTAGTATTTATTGAATCTGCGGGATTTGATGAGTTTTCATATCATAATTTTTATGCGAGACAATGGATACGTAAGTTATTATTCATACACATTATCACCTCTTATAGTTCCTTAATTAATTGCTGCAATGTATCCTAATTCTAGTAAACGGTCCAACCAAAGGACCGTTTTAAAATCAATGTCTTCTACCAGAAACCCTCGGAATGACATTTATATGAAAAAGTTTGCTTTTAATGCTGAGCCATACAACATGAGGGGAAAGCATTCGCATAAGTGCTGCACAATACCTGGTATTTAATAAGGAGAGGCCGAGATGAATTCAGGATCATTCGTGCCTTTCATACTATCTCAGCCACGAATAGGACAAAAATAAAAGTACTTTTGACCTTTTCCCTTTCTAATAGAACGAAAAATTTTCCATTCATCATGATATTGCAGTAACTTATTCAGGTATTATCAAGTTTATATCTAAGAAAATCACTCCGAAGTGTACGCACGTTGATTTCCTATATCTCACCATAATCTCACAAATGTATATACATACTTGGAGAAATAGAATTTTTATAACTGTGCAACTCTTTACAAATCCTGGAGTAAGGATATAGTTATTTTTTTCTCTATTAAGACAAAATTTAAAGAATCTTCGTCATTTATCAATGTCTTTCTCCATATAGGTCTTCCTTCGACATTATCTAATTTATTTTCATTTTCAAATTTACAAGAAATAGAAGTACAATTCACTCTGAATTCCATTCAATGATCCATTTGATTATATTATGCTATATAACACTTTAAGGAAAGACTTGAAGTTAATTTAAAGTTGCTTTATATGCTCGTATGACCTCGAAATATTAAATTAACTCTCTGAAGTGGAACATTGTGAAGGTGAAAAATATACGTGGAGCCCTTCGGAAGTCGGCAAGCGTATATATCAGTGAGATAAAAAGAAATTAAAAAAGTTTACTTATGCATATCGAACACAACGGCTAAAATCTTGATTGAAATAAAAATTACAAACAAAATATTATCTAATATATTTTCTTACAATAGCACTAAATTATATGATTATAATATTGAGTAATTATTATTTACGTAGATTACTATACGTATGTTACGTATTAATCAATAGATGTACCGTATTTTCCGGCGTATAAGACGACCCCCACCTCTTCCAGTTAAAATATATAGTTAGGGATATACTCGCCGTGTAAGACTACTCTTCTCCCAAAGTACACCAAATAAGAATTAAAAAAACATCAGATTTGATGTCAATATGGTAATTTAAATTCAAATGCTATCATGCTTTAAAGCATAAACTAATATATGATATAAATATCGCTGACGTGGTCCCATGCTTTAAAGCATAGCACATTTCATTTTTTTCGATTATCACCCCACAAAAAATGGTGACTTTCTAATAAATATTGATAACTAAGAAATGTACGAAGTATAATAATGATTAAAAAATATAAAAAAACGAATAAGAATCGTATTGGTTCGTTGTTCCTCTCAAAACACGAGAGCGTAACGGAGGACGGTGCTCCGCCGCGCGGATTTGGCCCTTGTAGCGTTGTCTAAAAGTCGATTTATATATTATTGGGGAAAATTGGGGCAAGATTTTATTTCAGATTCCCATTAAGGAAAGTTCATAGCTTATCGTGGTGTGAGTAATCCCGTGTCACACGGTGTCTCAATCTACTATTTTCTTCGCTTTATGTAAAAATTTGTTCAAAAAAAAAGGGTTGTACATTTTGCAATGTAAAGTATATTAATATTCAACAGAGCTCAATGAAACTAAGTCTTATGAAGGAAAAGGAACATATATATAATATGGCATCATATTTTACCCGATGATTTTCTTAGCTTGGGTTCACAATCGACTGGAAGTTGAAGAATTTCGCGAAAAATCGGAAACGGGAAAGTTTCGGAAAAATTGGTCAACTTTGACCTCCTGTATAATGTCAATGCGAAGGATCCAACGTAAATGACCTCCATAGTTGTATGCAGGATTTATTCTAAATCAATCATGCGAAGTTTCGTAGTCCGCACTCAAGAAAGCGTTTTCGTATTTTTGGCCAGCTTTTTCGATTTCAGCCCACTGTGCAACGGAGTTTCCGACAACACCCGGCGTATAACCCGAATTTTGAGAAGATTTTTCTGGGTTAATAAGCCGTCTTATACGTCGAAAAATACGGTAGTCTTACTCTGTGTAATTCCATATTAGGAAAAAGAATAAAAACACTAAAATTCCACATGGTTTATTAAAACGGAACGATCACTTTTAAATACTTTATATTTGTTTATAGTAATTGAAACCGGTCGTTTCGTTTTAGTAAACCACGTGAAATTTTACAGTGTTTTTATTCTTTTTCATTACCTTAGAATTATACGTGCTGAACTGGTATTCCTTAAATGAAAATAATTCCTTTCGTAATTTCCTCTTCTCTGATGCTGGAATATATATTCGGGTAGTTAAATATTTTAAATATCCATGGTAAGTTTAAAAACCTAAAAAATTATTGTTCTATAATTCTTGGGAAACAATTTATGGTGTCCTTATGTCCTTTTTATATAGCTACTTCTCTGGATATACAAGGGATACAAATTCTAACCATGTTTCACAAGGATTCCACATACAGATTCTACGTGAAAACCAGCAGAAAAATTCGAACTTCGACCCTAACTGTGGGTAATTATGGGTTCGATACCAGTTGACCCCGAAATCCCGGTTTTCCCATAAGGATGCAGTGGGAGGATTTTCAAAAATTATTTTGAGTAACGTCTTGAAAAATATAAATGTATAACCCGACAGGTGAAGAGAAGTCACGAATGCATTTTATATAGGAAATTAACATTTTATCTAACGTTCCTTAGTTCGACACCAGAGTGCTTTGTGCATTCTACCATAAATTTTAAATGGGAAATACGGCACTATGATTGAGCACATCGACATGAAATTCCGCAGAGGGGCCGCAATCTAATTACGACACCTCTCGTAAAGGCTCTGGGTTCGACATCAGACCAGATATTTTTCCCGTTAGATATGTACTTAGGTAATCTTGGGAATAATTCTGAAAGCACTTCCTAAATCAATGACGCACGGGAGGAAATTTATCTTAATGCTCCCATATGAAGTGTATGCTCGAGATTGCAAATATTTTTATGAAGCCCGAGAACATAGAAATCTATATTTCGGCATGTGAACAGCAGTCATGAATATGCCTAACAAACGCAGTTTGTCTTTTTCCTAATCGCCCTTGGTTCGACCCCAGGACATCATTTGCATTATACTGTAGAATTAAATGGAGGAATAAAGAAAATAGTTTGGATACTTTTCCGGCATGACATGGACTTGAAATTCTGTATATCGTACGGTTAGTGTTTCTTTCTGAAACTAAATATTCGACGACGTCTTCCGAAATGGTTCCAGGTTCGACACAATTACATGATCCCGTTTGTTATGCGCTAAAGTGAACTTGGGAATGTTATTGTAAGCATATCCAACAAGTAATCGAGTATTTTAAAAGAATTTATCGATTATCATTCAGTATATATTTATCTTAATCTTCAAGGCCTGCATTGCTTAAATCGCACTTTCGAAAGCTTTTTATTTTCCGTCTACTCTTCTCCTTTTTTCTTTTCAGGTAAATGACATCCATAGTCTACCACCTACAAATTTACACGACTGGAACTATGCAGCTAGTGATTTACCTGCTTATATTTATTTACTTCTGTGTTTTCGCGGTTTTTTTTCGCTCCCCTTCTTGTGTGAGCGTTTTCCCGCACAGTGGGTTTTTCTCTGAAAGCCTTCAGCCAAGGAGTTTTTCCCCACATCACAAATCTTTATTTTTACCTCTTTTTTTACCTTCTTTTTATAGATATATTTGTATTTCATTTTTTTTTCTTTCTAACCTCGTTTGTAATTAACATATGTACCCATAATGGTTAGGTGTAAGAGAGGTCCTAATGGGCCTAACCTCGCCGAATAAAGAGTTTATTATTATTATTATTATTATTATTATACAAGAAAATTTTACTCGTATGTATGTACATACAGTGTCATTTAACATTGCGTAATACGTAGATAATGAGTTAATCATGTAGTTTATCCAACGTTCACATTGCTTAAGGACTACTTTAGGTATACTATCTTAGTTGTTCTGACGTGTAATAAAAATATTACATGAAATTCTGGGTTCCCTGGATTTCGCTCTTCTCCTCTTTTGAGTCCTTCATTTCCTCTCCAAGGATACACGTAGGAAGTGAGGCAAGGGTTTCCAATAAGTGCATACTTTTAATGGGAAGTTAGTAGCGACTATATTAGTGTGCTCGTTCCTCGGACAAATCCCTTGGGAATCTACCGCTAGCTGAAGAGGAAAGAATTCAATGACCGTGGTTATTTTACCGTTCGTTGAGGAGGCTTAGGAGGATAAGAAGCATAGTGAACTTGCGTGTGGCGCGTTTCAAGTCCGGGTGGAATATAGTTGACCATTTCTTTTGGATATCGTATGAGGAATGCAGTATGTGCTTAACAGATTCACCTAGATTGCGTTTTTCAGATTTTTGAAATCCTAGAGGTTAAGTACCACCCTGTGTGGCATCCACCGTTTTGTAAAGTAGACGACTAAACTGTCGGAAAAGCATCAAAAATCTCGACGTAGAATTTGAAAAAATTTTCGTATTTATTTCATACATAAGCGCTGATTGATCTTTATTAGATTGTGCTGTTATTGCTCGTACTTCATAAGCGTCGGCATTGTACATTTCATCTTGTCGCCGCCTAGGTCACGGTGGCTACATTTGTTATTTTTCGAGCATGAAAATTACTTTCAAATTAACATGAATATCGTAACAGCCTTGAATTGCGGTTGTGGCCCATAAATTACGAAACTTTCACCAAAATGTCGCGCATTGCGTCCGCCGTTTCCTTTGCCAAATTTTTCTTTCTTGTACACATTTCCTGTATGTTTCGAAATGATAAAATAGCATCTATGTGTTGGCCTTGGAAAGTGAAACAACACACTGGGCTATTTAGTTTTCAACGAGAAAAATTATTTACCCAAGGATCAAATATAATTATCTCCTCCATACTAATTCTTTCGTTTACCAATGTGCTCATACTATATGTTAAGAATTTCTATTAAAATATTTTAGAAAACTGGAGAAAACTCCTACGGTTATGGACTGTCTTCCTACGAATCAGTGGCTACTTGTCTCTTGATCCACTTTTC
Organism: Pachydiplax longipennis; assembly: GCA_036926295.1. Taxonomy (NCBI): domain Eukaryota; kingdom Metazoa; phylum Arthropoda; class Insecta; order Odonata; family Libellulidae; genus Pachydiplax; species Pachydiplax longipennis. The sequence goes on along the minus strand of JAVFKF010000028.1, from coordinate 443,350 downwards.
TGTGGTGTTTAGAAAAAAGCTAAGAAAAGATTATTTTAATTATTATTATCATGATTTAGTTCTCCCCACGAGTGACGGTTTAATGTAACTGGAACGGACTTCTGTCAAATTCAATAGTTTATTGATGATTATTGATATTCATTCAAAAAGGTCCTGATTATATGGCAATTTTCCAAGATTACATATTTCTGGTATATTTGGTATATGTTGACTCCTATGTTTAATTTTTCCAAACTTGTCATCAGCGTTTTTGGCACCACTCCTGTCATGGATATAACTATGGGTACTATACTTACATTATTTAGTTACCATTGTTTCTTCATTTCTATTGACAGCTCTGTGAATTTATATATATTTTGGAGTGAGTACTTCGAAGATTGCTATTAAGGGTTGCCGCCACATCTATTTTAAGAGCTTCCTGATTTGTTTTATCTATTAAGACTTGATCTGATTGGTTTGCCTTTATGGTGATGTCTGCAAATATTTCTCTATCCCAATAAAATTTGAATTTTTGTTTTCTTGTATATTACTTGGTATATATCTATAGTATTGAATATTTTCACTTGTTAATTCTTTTGTGACTGCCAGCCTTTGGTGAATAATCTTTGCCACATTATTATGTCTTTCCAAATAGTATGGTTAGCAAGTAAAGGGCATCCTCTCATGATATGATCTATAGATTCAGCAGTTGCTGTACATCTTCTGCATTTATATGTCGGTATGTTTTCTTTCATGTTGTATTTTATATAGTTTCTAGGATTAATTATTTGATCTTGGATTGCTATCATGAATGCCTCTGTTTCTGGAAATAGTAGGCCTTTTATTAGCCATTTATTTGACAATGATGCATCCACACATTCGTTTCTTAGGATTTGTTTACCATGAAGTTCTTTCATCCCCAATGTGCCATTTTTTCTTCATCGGATATTATTGTCGTTTCAGCATTACCATTTCTTCTGCTGAGATTAAGTGGGGTATAGTTCTGGTCTGCAGATATAATTTCTTGCTGTAGTGGAATTGAATCTTTATTGTAGAAATATTTTTGCATATTGAATATTTGTCTGTTTTTTTTTGAGGTTTTACATGTCCAGAAATCCATGACCACCTTTACTTCTTGATAATGTGACTCATTCTATTGAGAAATTTGGGTGATACATTCGAAATTTAGTCAACATGGTTCTTGTTAACCTATTTAACTTTCCAAGATCTGTTTTACTCCTCTTGATAGTTTCAAATGAGTATGTTAGTAAAGGCATGACATATGTATTAATCTCTTTTGTAATGTTTCTTGAATTAAGTTTAGCTTTGAGAATTTTTCTAGCCTAAATTTATATCTTGTTTCTAAATCATCTTTAATTTTTCTATGGCTAACATTTGGATTTTGCATGATTTGTACATACTTGTAATACTCATCTTATTTATCTATTTTATTTCTTGTTTTCAGATTGAAACTTCATGTAGTAATCTATTTTCCTTTTTCTAATTTTACTATTTTGCTCTTGTCTGTTCCTAACTTCATATTTACATCCTTGGTGAAATATTTTACTATTTTGTACTGTATAAGAAATTAACTTTTGGTAGAAGCATAGATTTTTAAATCATTCAAAGATGGCTTAACTGATTCCTAGTTAGTTTTCTTAGTTTAAATCCATATTTTAATTTATTTAGTACATTTGACAATGGGTTAATTGCGAGGCAAAACCATAGAGAGCTTAAGGAATCTCCCTGATATATTCCTCAGTTAATATTGATCTCACTTGTCCTTATGTTCCTATATCCTTTTCTGTATCAAAGGTTTGTTTTCCAGTTTTTGATAGTGAACTTGAGGAATGTGTTTAGTTGAAGATGGATTTTATAAATGTTTAGAACCTCCTTGAACCAAGAATGGGGAACTGAATCAAAAGCCTTTTGGTTGTCAATATAGGCAATTTGGAGGTTTCTTTTCTTTTATTATTGGCTGTTGTAGTATTACAGTGTCAATTATTAATTGCTCCTAATTTCCCATTGATTGTTTGATACATCCTTTTTGCTCTTCTGCTATAACCTTATTGTTACTTAGATGTTTGTGTGATCTATTAGCTACAATGGATGTCAGTATTTTATATATGGTAGTGAGACATGTAATTAGGCGATGATTCACTGGATCTATTCTATCATTCGATTTACTTTGCATGTGTGTGATGCCAGTTGTGAGAAATGTTGGTAACTTTTCTGGGTTATATATAATTTCATTAAAGCATTTAGTGAAATGTTCATGAGTTGAGGTAAATTTTTTGTGCCAGTAATTGTGCAACCCATCAATTCCATGAGATTTCCAGTTTGCAGTTCTTTTTATTATTTCTGTGACCTCTTCTTTAGTAATTGGTTCCATAGTCATTTCAGAAATATTTTTGGTTTCCTCATACTCTTGTGCAATCCATTCTGCATATTGATTGTGTTCTATCCTGATATTTTTGACCTAATATTTCTCCAATAATCTACCATTTCACTCTTCTGTGGTGTTTCTATAACATCTTGTTTTTCGTTCAATTATACATAAAACTGTTTTTCATATGTCTCAAATTTGTGATTTTGTCATTTTCTTTCAGTACACTTCTTGTATCTCTTTAGGTTTTTTGCTAGTACTAAAAGATTTTGTTTTAGTGAATCAAGAAGTTCTGTTATTTTTTCTTCGGAGTGAATAACTTCAGGTCTATATTTATGATTCTTAGACATTTCAATTATTTGATATAGTTTTCCTCATTTAATATTTTAAGTAATGCTGCATTAATGCTGCCTATTTGTATTCTCAATCTTTTATTCTTATTTTCAAGTCTAATTTGCCATTTTGGTTTCTTTGCTTTTGGTTGCTGTATATCTACTTTTGGTTTGTATATTGTCTGCTTGTGAAGTCGAATAGTTGCCACTGCTGCAGTATATTAATTTATGTAATTTATCTACAGTGGTTATATTCGTTATGTGTTCATTTATTAGTATATGCCTCTTATTAAGCCTGGTGTGGTGGCTGCTAATTGAAGTTTAGGTATTCTTGGTCTATTACATGGGTCTGTGTCTGTGATTTATAAGAGTGCTTGCTGTAAAGCTTCTTTAACAGTTTTTTCTATAGTTATTGCTTCTGATACAAGATTCATATCTGTCTAATGTGCAGATACAGCTGGATAGTCATCATTTGAAGATACAATACTGATTTGTCTTGATCTTGGAAGAGCTTCCATTTGTATTTCATATCTAACTTCTGCTTTGATCCTATCTAACAATAGATTCCACCAGTTTGGCCTTAACTTTGTGATAGTTCTCCATTATGGAAAAGGGAAGAACAAGACTTATACTATATTACAAATTATTGCCTGATGATGACCCAAGGGGTCAAAACCTAGGTTGCTTAACAAATAAAAATTTTTGTGATATAGTATAAGTCTTGTTCTTCCCTTTTCCTATCTAACAATGGAGCCAAAAGAAGATTTTAGCATATTATGGCTCACCCTTGGTCAGATACTCTTTGTGCAGTGACCTGTAATCCAGGATATATATAATTTAGTTATTTTAAAGTACGCCCTCATGATGAAGGTGTTAGCATCGACAGTCCATATCATGCGTTGATGTCATCTGCCAGCTTCAGTGGTCTCAGGTAGTAGTGGGTTCCTCCCCTGAGAAGCACTTTCTGCTGGTGTAGCTAATGATGACGGAGCTACTGTAGATAATGTCGGCTGTAATGATTTCGGGTAACCCGATCGCCTTCACCACCGACTCGCATTCTGTCACCTCCAGCGATGGCTCCAGAGGTGCTCCAGGGTAGCGCTACTTTTCCGAGGCTTAGTAGACTCCTATCCATCTCCGCCTACGGCATGTTCGCCTTTTATGCCTTCAGCCAGGTCTATTTATTCAGCCGTCCTCACATTGGTAACAGTCGCTGACCACATAAAATGGGTGCAGACGTCCCGGATTTTGTGTGGTTCACCTCGAAGAGCGAATCCGTACACGGATCCTATACGATCGGTTTTCCTCCGGACGGACGAAGTCGTTGTGTGTGAAAGCAACAACCGCGCGTAAAAATACCGCGGGATTATTTTCCGTACGGTCGAAACCATTGTGTGTGAAAAGAGCCTTAGTCCGCCCTTTCCCTATTGATCTTACCGGCATGGATAGGAGGGACATGTGATCCCGCCGGCATCACTCTTAGGATCATTAAGGCACGCAAGCAAGACAAGGCGTGAACCATAGGGAGGGTTTATTATTATTAAGTATTGCTCGTTCATTTCCCCGAATTATCCCATCAATCTTAGTCTTTTATCCCCTCTATTATACAGTTAAATATTATTACGAGTAAATGTTGCTTGCATACTGCATGCAAACTTGCCAAAATATCCAACTATTTTCTGATACTTATATTTCACCCCTGTCCACATTCCGGATTTTATCTTGTTATCGCGAAAGCATTCCGAACAATTCTTAAAAATCGCCGAAATACATTTGAAAGGGGAGAATTTTGCACCAATCTGGCGCCGAACCAACACTTATTTGGTAACATTCCTTCCACTGGTTCCATAGAAGACCACTTCATCTACAAATTCCGTGATTTTGAATGCTCTATCGTAACGAGAAAGGCCCCAATAAAGTTGTCAAAATCACGCGCAAAATACCGCTGGGCGTCGAACTCAGGACCCGTTCGTGAGAGACAATTTCATACTAAGTGATACTAGATAAGTGTCATTCTGACGTGTTCCAAAGTTTCGATTCAATATCTCATCGGGAAAGTCCTATATTAAGATTCCGTTATCCCCGTTTGAAATGCATGGTGGAATCGAAATGACGCTCTTGCATCGAACCAAGGACCATTAGAGAAACAGTGAACTGCGTGAAAGAATTTTTTCAAAAGCCTCTGATCTTATTCCGGGTTTTATCTTTCTAGCTTATCGGAAAAGCATTAAAAGAAATTGCCAAAAATTACCGCAATGCATTTCTTTTACGGAAGAATTTCTCACCCACCTGGCGTCGAACCTGGTCCTGGTAACCTGGTGACCTGGTTATTTGGTAACATTTCCTTCATTGGTACCATAGAAGATTACTTCAACTCCAAACTTCGAGATTTTGGTTCCCCTATCTTACCGATAAGTCCCTCAAAATAATTTTCAAATATCCGTGGAATGCATTCTTATGGGAAAATTCCGATTTTTGGGACATTCTGGTATTGAACTCATGATGGCTAGCGTCGAAGTCTGAATAATTCTGGTATCTACAGGGTGGGGCCAGTACGTCGTAAAAATGTCACATGGATGGCACATGTGCAACATGGTCAGACATCATATACCCTATATACGATATATCGTATAGGTATATCCGGAGAAGTAGTTATACATAATAGATACTATTATACAATTTTTTCCATTTCTATTCTATCCAATACAATTCCTAGCGATCAGTTCTATATTGTTTACACCCTTAACGTTAAAAATTTAATGATAATACCATATGCTCTGTGTACTTTTTATTTTGAGTTTTTACATTTGTATCCTTGGCTCCCTCTTCTACGGACTACTATAAACATTCTGGGGCTATGCGAAGTACGGTGGAAGGATGAGATTTCTGGAGCGATGATGTGAGGGTCATATTCAGTGGGGGAAATGATAGTCAGAGAGGGGTTGGAATTGTGTTGGACAAGGGAGCGGGAAATGCAGTGATAGCCACCATAACTCTGTCACTAATAAGTGACCGAGTAATGTCTGTAGAGATTAAGGCTGAACCAGTAAACACAGTGATAGTGCAAGTGTACCTCCCAACTAGCGATTACAGTGAGGATGAAATCGATTCAGTTTATAAACAAATAAAAGAGGTTATTGGAAGGGATGATGGGTACGAAGTGGGAGAGTTTGGACTAGGAAATAGAAACTACAGAGGACAAAAACTGGTAGATTTTGCAGGAGGAATAACCTCTGTATCACCAACACTCTCTTTCAACACCATAACAGAAGAAAGCCTTCGACACGGTGTCCCATGAATTCTTATACAAAAGTTAAGTTCCTACGCGATTGACAGAAAGGTAGTCAGGTGGACAAAATCATTTCTAAAAAACAGATCTCAGAGAGTTGCGTTAGTTGGAATATTATCCAACGAAATTAGTATCACATCAGGTGTTCCGCAGGGAAGTGTCCTAGGGCCGATTTTATTCCTCATATACATAAACGACCTAACGGATAAAGCAAAGAGCAAAGTTAGATTGTTCGCCGATGATACCCTCATATACAGAGAGATTTCGTCAGAAATTGATATAAATATATTACAGAATGACTTGGACGTTATAGCAGGATGGTGTAAGGATTGGCAGCTTGATCTGAGTCTTAATAAATACGTTGCTATGAGTTTCACGCTTTCTACAAACGTTATTCCCGCACCGTACAAAATTTCGGGACATCCCTTAGAGTTCGTGAGTCATAATAAATATCTAGGAGTCACGTTTAGTAGTAGTTTATCTTTTAAAGAACACATTCGAGATGTAATTGGTAAGGCGAACAAAATACAGAGACTAACAGGTAGAACGCTGAAGGGTATGCTCATCAAAAGTAAAAGAAATAGCTTATTTTTCATTTATTCGACCTGATCTCGAATATTGCTGCGCGATTTGGGATCCACACGAGGTGGGTTTGGTCTCAGATTTAGAAATGGCCCAACGTAGAGCAGCTCGTTTTGATACAGGAGATTTCAGGTTCGACAGTAGCGTTACGTCCATGATAGAATCCCTCGGTTGGAATTCGCTTCAGGAGAGAAGAAACGATTACCGAAGGAAACTTTTCGAAAAGTTCCTCGGTTCCGAACCTAGGGACGAGGTGAATGAAATTTTGATTCCGGTTAGTAATGAGCGCGATCTCCGAGAGGCATCAACTAAGAGTTATAAGAAGGAAATAACGAGGACATACAGTTATTTCTGGTCGTTCTTCCCGCGAGCTGTTTGAGAAGCTAATAGGGTCGATTAGAATACAAAGATGGTGTCATTACACCCTCTGCCATACGCCACTGGCGGCTTGCGGGGTACTCATCTAAATATAAATCTAACAGAAGGAGGTACACATGGAAAAAGCCAGGGGACACGGACAGGTACCAAATCGACTATGTTTTGGTAAGGAAGAGGTTTAGAAATAGTGCTAAAAACTCGCGAAGTTATCCTGGTGCCGATGTAGACTCGGATCATAATTTAGTAATGATGAAAACCGAGCTTAGATTTTAAAAGACTTACAGGGCAAAAACCGCACCCAAATGGAACGTAGAAGCCCTCAGGGGTAGGAAAGCTAGAGAGTTTCAAGAATCAGTCAACAGGGCTCTAGAAGATAAGGAAAGGGAGCTCACCATAAACGAGGCATTGGAAAAGATCAAAACCAGCATCAAGGATAGTGCCCAAAGAACCATTGGGAGTGTCAACCAAAGCAAAATTAGGAAACTATGGGTGACGATTGAAATGATAAATAAAATGGAGGAAGGAAGGAAATGGAAAAGTGTTAACACAGAACTCGGGCGTAGAATGAACAGGGCACTGAACAATGAACTGAGGAGGGAAACGAACAGAGCTAGAGAATTGTGCTGGAAAGGACAGTGTAAGGAAATAGAGAAGATGGCTGAAAGTGGGAGGGTCGACCTATTATATAGAGAAGTGAAACAATTAACGGGGAATAAGCTTAGTAATAAAATGGCCACTATTAGGGATAACAGGGGAAACGTCTTAAGGAAGCCAGCAAGCATAAGGGGACGATGGAAAGAGTATGTTGAAGAATTGTATTCTAAATACATGAAGCCTACCCACATAAAGATAGAAAGTATAGAAGAAGTAGAGGAAGACGATGTTGGACCAGGTATTATAGTAGTGAACTTGATAGAGCACTGCGGGATATCAAAGGGAAGAAAGCAACGGGTGTGGACGAGATTCCAGTGGAATTTTTTAAGAATCTGGGGGGAAAGGGTAAGAATCAATTCCATAATTTATGTGGGAAAATTTACGACGAAGGAAAGTGGCCAGAGGATTTTACTAAGTCTATCCTGATTCCGTTACAGAAAAAGAAGAATGCCTTAGAATGCCGGGATTACCGCACAATTAGTTTAATCTCTTATGGGGCAAAAGTAATTTTAAGGGTCTTAAACAGAAGAATCGAGGGCAAAACTAAAGAACTCATTGGAAATGATCAGTTCGATTTCAGAGAGGGAAAGGGACGAGGGATACAATTGGGGTAATGAGGGTTCTCGTAGAACGAAGCTTAGAATTTTAATTGGAGGTTTGTGTATGTTTTGTTGACTTTGAAAAGGCCTTCGATAGAGTTCAATGGTCAAAACTGATATTAAAGAAAATTGGTTTGGATTGGAAAGATAGGCGTTTAGTGCAAAATTTGTGTTTAAATCAGACCGCACGAGTAAGAGTTGCTTGAGTTGGGAATCGGAATGGGCAGAGTTTCCCTAATGAGTAAGACAAGACTTTCCCTTATCACCATCTCTCTTTAACATATATGTAGAAGAAATGATCAAATAAGCGTGGGATGAAATAGATAAGGGAGTAAAAGTTGGTGGGGAAGTACTGAAGTCGGTAAGATATGCTGACGACAAGGCTATTGTGTGCGATTCGGAAAGGGGTTTGCAAATCCTAGTAAATGCACTAAACGATAAAGCAAAGGAGTATGGGATGAAAATCTATGAATCCAAACTATCTATTAAGTGTTGCTTGCGTTCAGGATCAATTTCTGTCGGTGGAAGGGAGAATTTTTCATTGAGAGAATTGAGACATTCAGGGGTAAGCAGCTGCGATTCTTTAGGTTTCCCTATCCCAAGGCCTCGCAGTTCTTTCCATAATGCTGCAGAAGATTTGCATCTAGAAATTGAGTGCGCGTATCGAATTTTTGCGTTCCTTATTAATTGTTTCGTTCGGTTTCTTAGTCGTTTATAGTCGTTAAAGATTGTTTCATTCTTGCAACGTTTGAAATGACGGAATGTTGAATCGCATTTTGCCATCATTTCCTTAATTTCAGCTGACAACCAAGGAGCAAAAGGTTTAGTGACTCTAATTAATTTAACAGGCGCATGAAGGTCGAGCAAATTGATAAGGAGAGTAATTAAAGTTTCGACTTTTTCATCTAAGTTGTCAATAAACTCTATGTTATGCCACGGCAGAAGAGAAGCATCACTAAGAAAATTATCAAAATTTATATTTTTGGTATCTCGATGGTGAATGTACTTTTGCGTAGTTTTAGGCGTTTTAAGAGAATAAGATAGGTATAACGTATCATGATGAGATATTCCGGGAGTTGCGAGCTGACCATATGTTTTAATTCTCTCTGGATTGGCGGTAACTATAATATCGATCCATGTAGACGAGGTTAAGGTATTACATGTTGGTTGCAGTGGGAGTAGAGATAAGTTGTGAGCAGCCAACATGTTTTTCAAGAATTTTGAGTTTGATATTAGTCAGAAATATAGTAAAACCCAGTTAAGACGCTTTCCATGGGAACAAGAAAAAACCGTGTTATTTCCCGGATATTAAAAAATTTTATTTCTCTTAGAAAACGAAATGGAAGGGTATTTTGAAAGTTTGATTTTCAAATAAGCGCTTTACACCTTAAAACGGTAAACACTCCTCTTTTAGTTTATTTTCTCCAGATGTAGATATCTAAGAGTTCGCGAAATATTCTTGTACAATACTGTTTGCCGAGAATTCAGGTTCATTTTATATTTAGTTTTAAAATGAAATCCATATTTTTGAATTATTATAAACAAACGAATTAAAATATCTCATCTCTTCGTAAGAATAATTTTGATTCATCGTATTGATTCTATATATTTAAGCCCGATTTGGCTTCAATATGCCAAAAAAGGCAAGGCAGTGTTTTATTGCGCTCTTTGTGAGAATGTGTTCTTTACTTTATTTGAGAATCGTCGGATTTTTGTACAAAGAGAAGGTTTTCATTAGTTACTCACATTAAGTACACACACACGCACACGTACACATATATTCCCTCTCCCCTAATCACACTCACTTTCTCTTCCTTTCTGTCATCAGATCATTATATTGTTGGAATATATTACTGCTGATCACTGTTTTTCAAAGCGGTTGACAAAGGTATAGGCCAAAAGTAATTTACAACGGGTGTTCTTCTTCGGTTACCAAGTATTCATGTGTTTGATATTGAAGGATTGCAAGTTACCAAATGGTCAAATGCTCTACATTTTCGCGGAATGAAACAGTATGCGTTCTAAGAAATAAAAAATTAAAAGCTCTAAGTAAGTTGAGTCAAATTTTCACCTAATATCCCTTGGTGAGGAGCTTTTACTCCACATCAGAAGAAGGAGAGTTCCTTCAAGTTGACACATGGGCAGTCGCCGTTAGATGGTTGCAATTCAGCCGAATAAATCTCCGCCTGTGGACACAAGTCAACTCATTTTTTTAAGTGGAAAGAGGGTGGATTAGACAGATCCTTTCTGTTACATTTCACAAATATTAGAAACTAAAGCCTCCTAATCACTTCATGTATTTCATTCGATGCTTGACAACCCGGTTCACCACTTATTGTCTGAATATTCTTTGATTTTTTTTAGTTCGAAAAGGAAAGTCGAGTTAATGAAGTTCACTTCTATTTTTCATATCATATGTCGGCTGTGAGGTCCGATATACTATATATAGTACTCACTATACAAATAAAATAGCAATGGGGTAATATTTTAGACGGATGCAGTGTTTCGCAACTGAGTGAATCGCTCTGCGTACTCATTTTTACTTCCCTTTCAATAATCGTTGAGTAGTAATCAGAATCAGCTGTGTTTCTCTATGTTATTAGTTTTGTTTCCAGTAATATGGGGACTTGTTATTGTGCGCCAGGAAACCACATCATCTTCGACGAAGTTTTCACAAAATACCGTAAGCCGGTTTAAGAAAATTGAACTTGAAATTCTGGTCTCTTCCAACATACTAGAGAACCATGCTGCATAAGCCAATAGCTTATTGTTATGACAAATATACTCAACAGTCTTCTTGACGTGATCCGTCTAACCAAAATGGACTTGAAACGCTGGCTTATATTGAATAAAAAGAGGGACATACTTTCGAAGATGAAGGCTTTGATTATGATGAATTTAAATGGGAAACTGACTCTGGTTTGTATTTGAAAAATATCTGCTTTCCTACATTATTAGCTTTTTGCGGTCTACCGACGCCGACGTGTCGTATTGCTTTTCAACTTCACTCCCTAATTTGTTGTAATCGATGTTTATACATTCGGATGACCCATAAAATTCTTTTGGTATTCTTTCATGTTATCATCGATTTTATCGTGGCATTTAATTGTTCCCTAAACCTAGTATTTCTCGCTATTTAGATTCTTTCAGAGGTCTCAAAAATATCATTTCTGTACGCCTGTATCATTGCAAAGGTCCATATTTCTCCTCCATGGATTTCGAATGTTTTTGCCTGAACTCAGCATTTTACTTTCCTCATTCTTTAATCGAAGCTTCGATAAATCTTTCCACTAGTCATTTACGCATGAGGAAAAGTTCTCTAAGCCTCATCATGTGATTATATTATATGACGGCGCCACATTGAAGGAAACGATAGCCGATCTTCAATGGCGCATCAAAATTATAACTAATTCATTCGTTACATAACAATCTGCTCTACAGTATCCCCCAAATAACTTCGATTATCCCTATTATTTTAATCAATTGCGATCATGAGAATATTGTACATGGCGGAGAGAGATTTGGAAGTGTGCCTCCTAAGTGGGGCAGGGGAGAAAGTAGGAGAAAGGAGGTAACGGGGGTTTAATCCCGACCTACTCCCTCCCCTTCTCTCCAATCTTTTCTCCAAAATTCACGCGATGCCGCACTGTGCCCTTGGAAGGCATCAGGGAGATGACGGCCCTCAAGTTCCTTCTGTTTGCCATGCCCTTACTGCTGGCAGAAGATGGATTTCGTTCCTCGGTGGTAAGTTGTGCGTCATTTTTACGTTTGTGTGCGTGAATGTGTTTGAATGGCGAAGGAAAACGCTTGTGCGCCCGCCGGCCAATTAATTACCCGTGCCAAATTACAGTTTCCTTGACAGTTTTTAAGAGTTATTACCTTAAGTTTTAACCGTCCGTTCATTAAGTGTTTTATGTGCAAATATCATTCTTAGCGATCGTTTCAAGATGAATCTCGCAGTGTGAATGCGATGATCTGAGCGAAAAGCGTTGGAGTGACACCATCAAAGATTCATAGGTCCGGAAGATTTGCTATTTGTTATCGAGTCACGTAAGCTAATGAGATCCGACAGTGGCTATTCAGATGTACGAATTTGAGATGATGGATATTCGATATATCACCGGTACTAACCCCTATATAATGTATTGCTCTCATGGTTCTGAAATGAAAACCAGTTTTCCTTTTAAATATTGCGGCTCATAAGTTTTTCTTTATAGGAAAAGTATACGTAGTCGACGTCTTCCTCAAAACGTGTTTACGATTTCATTTAAAAATGTCAAAAGAAACTCGTTTTCTCTATTCACTCAGCTCAAATTCAATTTAATATGGATCTAAATTAATGCTAAAAAATTTCATTAACTTTGCCTATATTTTGATTTTGATTTATTTTGACGTTGCTCTTTATTTTATATCGGATAATGTTGTATAATATTTACTAGTATCGAAAATCCATCCTTTCTGATAACCGCGTATTTTATCTCTCCTTCATTCTGTTACGTGAATTCCAGTGTATTATTTACGAGTAATTTCTAATGTAGTCTTCCGCCGCTGGAGCACGTGTTATATTTCATAGACCACACTTCTGTGACTGAAGAATGTGCTTTCTAAATTGTCATGTTATGCATTTTTTCTAGCTTCAAGCGAAGTAAGGATAATTTTTTCATAGATTCACATTACGATGTCATTTACGTCGATAGGTAAGAACCTCATAGAACAAGGGTCAGCTCAAGAAAGAAACATGCATGCATGTGTAACAGAAGCTAATATAATTTGTTAATGTAGGCGTACCTTTTACAGAAAAGAGATTTGATTGAGTTGCCGCTATTCTCGCATTATTTATTGCAAAATCAAGGATGGTGGATGTATTGAAGTATTTCCTTTCTATGATTGATGGAATGATCGTATAAACTCGTTTCCGCAACAATGTCGAACGTTTCCGTTAACATTATTCATACGAAGATAAAGGTAACGTGAAATCACGCCAAAGTGTTGTCGAGATGGCCTTGACCTTACATGCTTGTTTTCCTCCGTGAAAACTGAATCATATACCTCGATATCGGTTTTAAGCTAGAAATAGAGGGAGAGTACGGGTAAAATAATGGAGAAAATATAAAAATAATTCCAATGAATTTCGAATTTTGGAATGAATGAATGTCTTCCTCCGACTAAAACCTACCTACTGTATCGCAAGCACCTAATGATCTATTTATGTATGAAAAATATATTTGTAAATAAAAGCTCTGGATAGCTGATCCTTGTATAGTCCCTGATATCTATAGAGAAACTTCTGTATTAACGATTAAAATATGCTTATCACAAGTTCGGAGGCTTTTAGGTTCTCTCAACTCTATCCATACGAAATGTATAACAGGAATTTTCAGGGCTGAATACATTCTGGTTAATCAGTTGAAACCATAAGTTTTGAAAAGAGGCTTAACTTTCATGACAACAAGATTTAATTTTGCAAGAGAAAGCTCATTAAACATTCATGCGAAGTTGATTATCCGTAATCACGGATGTTTTTGTGAAACTGAATTAGGAAAGCGATGAACTCGTGACCAATTTTACAAGAAATAATATCTCTAACTAGCCGCGTGCATGCACCCTCTGGGTGCAGCTGTTTGGTCTATACCAGACATATGGACTATGAGCATGTACTATCATTCATTTATAATCATTACTTTCATATGGGAATATCAATCATAGTGTATTCTTATGGAAAAACGCAATACCTCGGTTTCAACAATCGCATCCGTCGTCAAGGGGACTCGTTGTTTATAGCCTCAAAATTTAACGAAATTTCCTTTTATTTTAACCGAATTCTCGCCATTTCGACCCGATAACGATATTTCACGACCAAAATAAGAATCTTTATTCATTTCTCTTTCTTTTGGTGCTTATCTCGAGTTCGTAAGACTATGGTTTCTAATTTAATTTTGCAAAAGAAATGTAGCCTGCAACCGATAAAAGTGAGGTTTACGTGCATTTCTTATGAGAACGGTTTTTCTTCTCTGGGTTCGAACTGGGGCCGTTCAGGTAAAAGAAAATTTTGCCACATTGTAGGGTGCAGCAGTCTACATCGAATGCATGTTTCAGCATCACTCTAGCTCTTGGCGTTGGCGAGAAAAACCCTTTTTGTAGACAGACGGACCGACAGACAGACAGACAGACACCGTTACATTTTTAATATATATAGATATTACTAATATTACTTAAAGTGTAGTTTTTGTCGTCTCGAAACTCCTTTTTATTTAAAGAGGAGGTTAACTAATATTTTTGAATTCCTTTCGTCATAGATTTATGTTGGTAACCCCATCCTGCGGGAGAATTTCTTCCTGTGAAAGCATTTGAAAGAAAAGGCACGATTTTCTATCAGTAGCGCATCAAATAATATTGAATTCATATCGTTAATAATTCCTAAAATACCTAGAATTATTTCGGGTAGACGCTTGTCAGAAAAATTGGGTCAGATATTTTAGAAGGCATTTCTAGTTTTTGTTCCTATGAAAAGGCTTAGAAGTGATTGAGGGACGTTAGAAGCGAAGTGTTCCTTAATGCGCGATCAGCTGAGCGAAAGATTCTTCCGCTTCTTACGGCAATTTTTTTATTCATAGGACTTCCAGATTCGATACGACTATGTTTTGTGCCTTGGTGAGAGGAAGTGAAGCGTAGTCCAGCAGGCTTCTGCAAAGACCTTGCTTACGTGGAATCTACCAGAGTGGATTATTAATCATTACGTAGAGTTATTTTACCTGCAACTCATCCATTTATCTGTTTATCACGATTTGAATGGCTGATAACTTTACAGCCTCAGTCCAGGAAAGGATGTTGTGGTATTTTCTTAAAGTTTGAAATTGCTGCTGAGAATTATTGACTGCAGCTTTAAAATTGACGTTAACGCCCCCGCTAGAATTTTGGTTTTCTTTTAACGTTAACTAGAATTATAGATCTTAAAGATGTATCATCCAATCAAAAGTTTAAAAGCGACTTATGTTAATTGAATTGTAGAGCGCCAATCGGCGTCCTTGCCCTTGGTGATGGCAATGGTCGGTTTTGGAATAAATAAAAGGATTTTCTTTGACTTGTGAATGTAAGCGCAGGGGGAAACGATGTGGGCGAGGCATTGATTCCGTGAGTCCTTCTGTGTCTCTGCTCTTGTCGGCACAGCCTTATACACCTGTGTTTGGACTCTCACGGAAAAAGGAGAAAATCTAATATTAACCCAGGTATTTATGAAATTGACTTGTTTTCGCAGTTCAAACATTTTTGGGGAATATTTTGGAAGGACAAAAAAGGTGACATAAGGTCTCTTCTCCCCCTCGCCGAAAGTTAGGAAGTGAGGTGAGGAAATTGTGATATGAATGTCTCGTATCCACGGAGTTACAGAATATTTTAAAATTATGGAGAATGCTCTGAAAATAAATAAATTTTAACTCAATTTTTGCATGGGTTCTTCCGAGGACAGATACTACTCTGTCATTATTAGGACAGAGACAAACTGCTACTAATAACAGCTTATGATTTAAAAAGGAAAACCCTTACCATACGCAGAATTTCAAACCAATATCATACCGGAAAGGTCCTCAAACGTAATTCCGTATTCCCGATTTAATTCTATAGTGGAATGCTAATTGTCCCCTTTCATCACACCGAAGACCATCAGGGGAAAGGTAAACTGCGTTTGTAAAACATATTTATGATCCCATGAGAAATATACGATGAGAAAATGATATATATTTATGAGGCTATCGGCGAGAATATGGAACTCCGTAACCAGGTATGTGAAAGCAGTCGTGAATTTATTTTACATAAGCAGTTTACCGTTTCCCTTATGGTCCTTGGTTCGACGCCAGAATACCATTCGCATTCTACCATACAATTAAATGGGAAATTCGCAATTACATTTGGAGGACCTTCCCGATCTGATATCAACTCTAAATTCAGAATATGGTAAGAAGAGCCTTTACCAAAACTTAATGGGTGGCGACGTCCACGGTAATGGACCTTGGTTCGGTACTAGATGCCTTACTATACTCTCAGGTGAACTTGGGAATGTTTATGCAAGGAGTTCTGAACTTAATTGGATATTTAGGGAAATTCTCACCGTTTAGCTTGCAGTATTCAAGCAACTTTTACTCTTATATAATAGATAGGGCTACTGACTTCCATCTTCAAGCGAAATGCCTTAATGGAAGATTTGAAAACCTCGCTGCACATTTATTATGGAGGAATTAGGACCGCCTGGATTCGAACCCAGAATCTATTCGTAAAATAAGATTTCATATGACTGTTTGGTAGGGTACCGACCGACCGTTTCTAAAATTTCAAGTCCACATTATATCGGGTGGATCCTCAGACGTAAATCCGGATTCTGCATTTGAAATGTATGGTGGAATCGGATTGACGCCCTGGCGTCGAACCTAGGACTGAAACGATAAAATGCGTTTATAAAAACATATTCATGACTCCTGTTCACATAGCACATCAGGGTAACGCTGTTTAAGGCTCTCTTCTGTTTTATATCCCTTTTTGCGATACGGCAGCTGAATTTGATATTTAGCGTTCATCATGATTACATCTCTGCGTAATGAATCAGTCCTCTTTATATTGAGTAATGAAGTTTTCTTTAATAGCTCATTCTTTTGTCGAATTTCAGGCCAGTGGAGAACGCAACATTTCTTCTGCAAGGTTTTTGTACAATCTTTTCGTGGATACAGCGGAATCGGCAGCTGCTGCAGTTGTTGCTGACGAAGAGACCGAACCTCTCCTTCTCCGAAACTGTTCATGCAGTGAGTGCTAAACGAATTAAAACTAATACAATCAATGGATTTGTTAAATTTGTGATTGGTGCGTAGATACCTATTATATCATCTACTGGAAATCAAACTTAATACGTTCTATAACCCTGTTAGAGGTATTTTTTCCCCTTGAAATGATAGAAATCGGATTCGTCCGCACTTGGGTCCCACAAACTTGAATTTTAAAAGCGATTTTAGCATTAAATAGGCTGGGTTTTAAGATAAAATATTTATATATGTAATAAGAATATGTATTAATAAATTTAAAAATATTTATCTTTCATTAAATCACCCTGGAGGGTTCCCATGATTACAAATTATTATTTCAGGAATAATATTACCAATGAAGAATAGACTTGAAAAGTTGACCGGAAACCGGTTCCGTCGGACTTTTTTCAAGTCTATTCTTCCTTGGGAATTTTTCCTGGGTACACGCCCTAACGTGCAAAATCACCCTGTACCAATTCCTTATAATATTACCAGGCTGTTCTTTGCATTAATTTAAACTGAGAGGAATTTTTCATCTCTTTTGTCTTTTATTATTTGAAAATCGTACGGTCGATGCGAGATCAGCCACACATTTACCGCTTTCTTGTTTAGTGATCTTTCTTAACCTCGTTCGTACAGCTTTTCTATTACTCTTGTTGTCCTCATTACGCAATTTTCAACCAATTGTGACTGCAGTAATTTCATCTTACATATAATATAGATTTCGTGCCAGACGTTCGGGTTCCGAGACAGAATTTGTTCGAATTTTTCGTTCTGATTCCGTATACTAGAAGCATTATTAAAAGTGCTTCGACAACTACTAGCACGTTGACTACCATCGGGAATCGAAGACGAACGCGCTGCCCACTTGGCTATCCAGGACGATTTCAATTTGTTCGATTTTCTAGGGATTCTGGGGGAAGTACTGTTTTCTAATCTTATCCCGTCTGTTTGATTTATCAATATTTTGAAAATTATTTATTTTTTATTTATGTTTTCTCTTCATTAAAGATGTAATTTGAGTAAATAGTTGTACCATACGTTCAAAAAATACTTGAAATTGGAGAATTGAGTCCAAACACTACTCAAAGAAGATAAAACCTTTCAGAAGAAGAAAAATGGAACTATTACGTCGTGTTTGACCAAAACCATGGGTAAAATTATAGAGAACGGAGAATTCACAAACATGGAAGGGAAAATTTTAAAAGTTGTTAATTTTTAACTTAAATTTCAAGTAGAAACTTCAATTTATATCTTACAAAGGTCTCCAACTGAGACAAAAATTATATTAAAAATGGTGATACAGTGGAATTCCTTTGAATAGTTAAGACTGAGCTAACGGATAATCAAGATATTGTTCCGAAATGTGGAGTTATATCCATAGTATCCGAGATGAAGATATTTTTTAGTAGTGAACGTTAGAAAATTAAACTACCTTTGGCATGCCGTTTGGAAGAATTCGTTACGCATAAAGTTCTTCCCCACGTCTAAATTATACAGAGTTAATGTCTAGAAAATTAAATAGACGCATTAGTACTCCTTGTTGCATAGATTTCGGATCTCTAATGTTATAGCTAATTATGTAATGAGTTTGCAAGGATTATAATTTCTGTTCGGTCACATGTCTCGCATTTTAGGAGTGATAAGAATTTCATCTGTGTTTTAAAACAGATTGTGGAGTAGCTAACCAGGAAATCCGCATAGTTGGTGGCCGTCCCACTGGAGTGAACAGGTATCCATGGATAGCTCGCCTTATGTACGATGGGCAGTTCCACTGCGGAGGATCTCTGCTAAACAGCGATTACGTGGTGACTGCTGCGCATTGCGTGAGAAGGTATTATCAAATAAGTACATCAAAATCTAGGGGAGAATTTTTTTGCTATTCATCCTCCCTTACATTGAAGTCAATCCCTCCCGCATCTCAAAATATGTGAAGTAGATCAGAACTCTTACAAGATGTTTCTCAGAAACCATCCGATTGTTTATTAATTTTAACGCTATCAACTTAAATGGCATGTTATTATCATTCTCTTAGGTATTTTATATATATATATATATATATATATATATATATATATATATATATATATATATATATATATATATACATATACATATACATACATATACATACACACACACACACACATCTTTGTATCGCATTCTCCGGCAAATTTTTAGCAATAGATTCTAATATTGTAAGTAAAGCCATCTCAAAGACTCACTAGTCTCTGTGCATCCCATTTTTATTTCGTACAGTTATGACCATGTTCATTGTATTATCCAAAACTTTGGGTGCGATTAAATAAATGCTCTATTGTAATGCTCAAAGGCCCAATAGCTTTCTCAAATTCACCTAAACATTTTATTTATTTTATTTATTTATTTTAATTATTTACTTATCTTATTTATTTAAGTGTTTCACATACAGCAAGATCACAAATAACAGCGAAAGCAATAACAATAACAACTGACAAACACATACGATGATTCCCTAACCTGAAAAATCTGATTGGCCAGGATTATTCTTGAACTTATATTAATATCGTGAACTACTAGACTTAACTTATAAATGTTCAAATATAATCAGTATTTCTTCACTATTAACAGTTATTGTATAATTCCTGAGATTAAAAAAATCATTCGAGTCTCTTTCAGTGAGAAATGAGGGATGAGAAAGGGCCCCATGAAATATACCGATAGATAGTCGCCGATGAGAAATTAAATAACAAAATCAAATTAATGAGCAAAGGATATGATGAATAAATGTATTAGTTGAAAAAAGGGAAGGAAATATATAGCTTAATGCTCATCCATCGATCGAAGAATGGATTATGTTGGTTGGAGTAGCGCTGAAAACCCTACCGAAAATAGTAAAGCAATTTAGAGAATTAGATTTGAGTATAAATTGTATCATATAAAGTAAGGAATCGAAGTCTATGCCGCTTCAGTCCTTTCAAGGAGAAGGTATAGACAGGCGACAATCGCTGTGAGTGATTAAATTAGTCAATGAACAGGAACAATTTGTACTTTTTCCACAAATGTTTATTTATAAACAATAAAAGAATGTAAAACACGAGTAGTTTCGGAGATTGATCTTCATCATCAAGTGAGCTAGAAAAACCGTAAAGCATAATATATACAAATAAGACCGGCGGGAAAATAAGGTAATAGGGAAAGAGGGGAAAGGACAGAGAGGTGGAGCAACATTGTCAGTGGGTGGTAGAATGCATCGAATCAATGGGAAGGGAAGAAGTGCTCGTTAACCACATTACATTGTTTGGAATTTGTATGGAAAATTATCTCAAACTTTTCTAAGAAATTAAGCCTTTGGTTTCTATCTGTAGAGTGAAGAATTTCGGGTACAAAGTCAGAACAATGGTTAATTCCAGAAGGTGCTTAGCGAAGTGAGATCGGGAGGACTTGTTCAAAAACAACTTTTATGTTCACTGACTCTTATGGTGACATTTCTCCACGTGTGACCCAAATATACCCCGTTACAGTTATTGCATTTAAGCATGTAAGTTACTGATTTTTTCGAAGGGTGATATTTATCCTTACCATTGCAAAGTATCTTTTGTATATTGAAACGTGTTTTGAATGAAGGTCTTAATCTTTCCTTAGGCTGGATGTTGTTGATTTTTTTCCGAAAGCTTGCTTAAAAAAGTTATTTTTACCCATTTTGATTTTACATCTTCACAATTTAATCCTCCAAAGATATTCTTTAAGGCCATATTTCTTTGTTTGCGAATTAAAAGTTTGTCGACTACGCTACGGTGATATCCATTTTTAACAGCAATGTGTTTGATAATCGAAAGCTCTTTATGGAAGTTTTTATCAGAGAGAGGGATAGGGAGAAGACGGTTAATAAGGGAGTGAAAAATCGAAAGTTTTTGTGAGTAATGATGGTTTGAATGTAAAGGGATGACATGATCGGAGTAGGTGGGTTTGCGGAAAATGGAAAATTGGAGATTTGAGCTGCAAAAGGAAATGGTCAGGTAAAGAAACTTGAGCGAATGGTTGCTCTCTAATTTATGGGTGAATTTTATGGTACGAAGGAGGGAGTTTAGGAGGGAAAGGAATAGATTAAGTTGTCTAAGAGTACCACACCATATACAAAAGACATCATCCACATATCAGAACCAACATTTGACAAATTTCAAGGCTTTCAATATAAAAACAGCTTTTGGAATTGCGCGTAGCTGGATGTGAACAAGCAGGAAAACATTCCGTTTTCGTTGTTTCTTTTGCAAATATTTCATGTAACAGACAGAGATTTACAAAATTTTAAGAGTAGCATTGCCACCTTTAATTAATTGCCGCTACTCCCATAATAACAGGAAAACTTTAATTTGGCGTTTTGCCGCTATAAGCGTAGACACTGCGGAATATGTGCTGGTTTTTAACTAAAGATTGAAATAAAATCTTTTAGCATTACTAACGAAGAAAATAGCTGAATTCTTTCTAACTGTAACTTAAGGGCAACTTAAGAACATTTACTAAACCTTTACCTTGTAGAGCATTATACGCCATGGACATAAAATGAAATCGTTTTCCTTTTTCCCCTACACAAACACAGCATTCATCTTGCTTATCTGAGTAACTTTAGATTTCTTACTTTCAAATCAATTGCATAAAAATTGCATTAAAAGAGAGGTTAAAATCTCAAGATCTATAATTCATAAAAATTGAAAATATCCTCAACATATTTTAGAGTAAGAATGCCTTGCTATGATCCAATTAGTAACGGTTATTTACTTACCTTTCCTAATCTACTCATGTAGTCTCTATGCTATGCCAGTAGCATTTCATGCTAATATTTAATATGAATAATAAGGAATGATTCACTCGAATATATTTAACCTGTACCCTATCTGCAAGGATATAAACAACAATAATGTTAACATATATTAACGAAATTTCTGTAATACCGCATAGCATATTCCATAAAGTACAATGACTGTTATGTAATGCATACAATTTAGTGTGATACAACGAGTAAATATTTAATTGTATGTTGCTAAGTATTTCATAAATATTTAAAATGTAATCACAATAATGTCAATCCATAATAATTATTCAATAATCATTTGTGTACTCAAAGTTAAAATTAGATATCCTGTTAGGGTTTCATAACAATTGATTCTAAATTCACATCAGTTGAATAGAAATTTTCACAATATAATCATTATTGCGATGTAAAAGTTAAATGATAGTATAGTATTTTATGGTCAAGATCATATTTGAAATACTCTTCTAGGTATTAATGTGGTTTATTGAATTGGTAAACTACTATTATGTATTATTGATAGCAAAGCATCATATCTCTTATTATCTTGGAGGCTGTGGTAACAAGGAACTGGGTGATCGTTTCGTTTCCATTCTTCAATTGCATGTATAAACAGGCTGCGCCGCTCGAAGATGAGAATAATTTTGGGTGATCACGACATGCACTCAACGACGGACACTCCCATCGTAAGCCGCACTGTAGCTTCTGTCGTCAAACACAGAAACTTCGACTTGGAAACTTACAATCATGACATCGCTCTGCTACGCTTAAGGAAGACAGTTACTTTCTCGAAAAGGGTTAGACCGGTGTGTCTCCCTAAAGCCCGTAAGTACTCTATCTCGCTTATTTTACTCATTCTTTTACTTTTTAACTATACCAGATTTACTCATATTTACGTAATAATATTATTTATAAATTAGATTTGTACAGATTTATATAAGTGGGCTACAGCTGCTTTCCTCCCCGATAGAGGCAGGTCCCGGGTTGGATTCCCGGCACCATCGGACTTTTTCAAGTCCGTTTTTCCTATCTCAACATCATTCAGTTTTGTAGTAATATTTTTGGAAGGCAGTTGAGACATTTTTAGGAAAGCCTTGTGTTGGAAGGCGAGTGGGGCGTGTGGAATTCTTAGAAAAGCTTCGGAAGCATTGGTCAAGCCTCTAAATTGATGTCAAATGTCCGAACGTAGGGAGCGGAAGGATGCAACTGATCCACCCTCGCGGAGGCTCTCACAAACACTCCCAAAACATTGGGTTGTATTTAGGCTGTGCATTTTCTATCTCTGGACTAGAGATGGGCGAATTCGATCCGATCTACTTCAAGATCGATTCTTTTAACCCGATTCTCGATTATTTTGAATCGATCTTTTAGAACCGATCTTTCGATCCGATTCGATGCATCCAAGCGATCTATGTGAATCGATTCGGACGTACGCGATAGAGGTCTGCGTGACATAGGGGGAATAAAGGCAGATGCTTAAACAAATATACAGTCTTCGTTCTTCGGAGTTAATTTTCAACGAATAGGGCTCTTTTTTACATCACGGTGCTTAGGGGCGAAAAGTATTCTTTTAGAACCGGTCTTTCGACCTGATTCGATGCATCCAACCGATCCATGAACCGATCTATGTGAATCGATTCGGACGTACGCGATAGAGGTCTATTTTCAGCATGTTTACGACTTTTATGCTAGTTTAAAATAATAATGTACGAACTAATCCAATCATTATATTTTTAAATTTGCATTTAGATCATATATATTTATTAATGTGATTGTCTTTTCAAATTTCAATACTTTGACGGACTGATTCTAAAGCTTCATATCGTCTTATAACTGTGTGAATTTTCGTTTACTGTCACTTTTGTAATAGAAGATGCCTAACAAAACTACTTTATAATATCTTCTTACTATCAATACTCAAATTCTGAAATTAAGCATAACTAAGAAAAATTGTTCAAAAGTTTTGTTTTAACAAAAAATACAATAATAACTTAAAATCCATTAAATGAAAACTTTATTTACGTGACGTTCAACTTAAGTAATATCTACAGGATAGATATTACAGACACAGATGCTAAAAATCCAATGTAACTTGACCATTCCAGCCAATAAACGTCGTAGTAAACGATTCAAAACAGCTAGTAAGAGATAGCATAACCGATCTCATCCGATCCGATTCGATCGATCTTTCGAATACGATCTCGAGCTTGAATCGATTCAAAGCAAACGATTCAATTCGATTCGGGAGATCGATCTTTTCGTTGAAAACTCCCATCTCTACTCTGGTCAAGAGCATAGTGGAGAGCCTACGCTCGCCGGACCAACGCTTCCAATAAAATCGCCATTCCAACCCGAAATTGGCGTTCATCTTTCCTATCATGCCAAATAGGGCGATACGACAATGTCATAATTAATATTTTCATCATGATCGACGAATATACATTGATGGATAACTACTATGAGGCAAATAGTATAGCACTATCAATTCATACATTCCAAATCCCAATCGTACAATAAATTTTTTCAATGATGCTCAGGTCTATATCTATTCGAAATAAATGGTTTACATTTTATATTAAGGCCAACATTTTATTTCTATTTTCCTAAGCATTTAATATTGTGATTAAAGTTTAGGGGACGAATTCAAATATTGAAGGTGATTAAAGTGAAAGGGCTTCTGATTTCCTTATTTCATTCAAATTAAAACAAAAGAGAGTCAAACCACAATATACTATCGAGAATAAGATTTTTCTAATTTCTTTCTTTTTCAGTAGGGATAACTTTCAAACATTCCAAAGATGTATCATGTTCTTTTTTATTTCAATTATTCAATTATTTCAACAGCTAATTTGCCCTTGTACCGCAAATTTGAGCTTTATATTTGTTTTTAGCAAAATCGATGAATAATCAGCTTCTTTTGGAACAATTTTATGTTGGCACTATTCAACAAATCTTTACATTGGTATTCTTACAGAGTAAATTGATGATATCCTTCCAATGAGGGTATAAATTCTAGCCATCATGATAAAATACAAGAATACTTAATTCTTCTCCGAAAACTAAGTCAAATCGCCTCAAATCTAATATAATAATATAAGGTGTGTGTGTGTGTGTGTGTGTATGTATGTTCGCCTAAAACTTGAGAACCATAAATGGCACAACTTTCAAACTTTCAGGATTGTTAAATGTAATCCCTGCGCAGATAATAGGCTACTTTTCATTTACTTAAATGTCCCCAGTTCGAACCCAGACAAGAAAAACCGTTCTCATAAGAAATGCACGTAAACCTCAGTTTTATCGGTTGCAGGCTGTTTCTTTTGCAAAATTAAATTAGAAATAATTGGCCTACGAAATCGAGATAAGCACCAAAAGAAAGAAGAATGAATAATGATTCTTATTTTGGTCGTGAAATATCGTTATCGGGTCGAAATGGCGAGAATTCGGTTAAAATAAACGGAAATTTCGTGAAATTTTGAGGCTATAAACAACAAGTCCCCTTGACGACGAAT
This sequence comes from Pachydiplax longipennis, assembly GCA_036926295.1. Taxonomy (NCBI): domain Eukaryota; kingdom Metazoa; phylum Arthropoda; class Insecta; order Odonata; family Libellulidae; genus Pachydiplax; species Pachydiplax longipennis. The sequence goes on along the minus strand of JAVFKF010000028.1, from coordinate 418,067 downwards.
GCGATTGTTGAAACTGAGGTATTGCGTTTTTCCATAAGAATACACGATGAGTTTAGGTACATATGAATGTAATGATTAGAAATGAATTATAGTATATGTTCATAGCAGGCGATATTCTGTAATTTCAGCATTTGCATTTACGAACAATTTGCCGTGTTGATTCACAGGAGGCAACGTACGATCATATAGGGAAAGTTTCTTTATCACCTCGATTTTGCCGACTCTATTTAAAAATAATGAAGCTACTACGTGTGATTTACACTGGAATAACTTTAAATTGATAAATGTATACTGCGTGCAGCCTCTCGGCGTGTGGCAGTGGGTGCTTGAACTATGACTCTACTTCCCTAATCGTCTAATACCGTGTATTACATTAGCATTTCGAGTAAATGATAACTTAATTAAACGTCTCATTTTTTACACGGGCGATCTTTTGTATTCGTGAGCAAATCGAAAGTAGTATCGTCTCCAACAAAATTTTCTACCGTATAGGATTCAATGTGAAGCTAAGAAATACTTTCTTAATAAGTAAATTTAAAAGAAATATAAGGAAATGGGTAATTATTACCCAAGACGACGTGCACCCAGGAAAAATCCCAAGGAAGAATCATCTTAAACAGTTGAGGAAACTCCTAAAGAAAGAAAATCAAAGACGATTCCTTTTCTTATCGTGGATTCTAGATTTGCATTCAAATGATAAGAAATTAGAAAATATAAAACATTTTCATTTAGGATAACATTTTCATTGATTCAAGCTAAGTGAGAGATATTAGATTCTTCTCTGCATAAGTTATTCTTTCTCCTCTGCACAAGTTATAATATATTATCTACTGCTTATTTATATATCCCCGTTGAGAATCAACGGGCGCCTCAGCTCGTTAATCTATAAAATAGCTATTTGAACTATGTACAATGATATTTGGGATTGTGCTCTTCAACAGGTTAAACAGGTTATTTTTTGCTGTTTTGTCCTTCGGTTTGAACTTTCAGACTTTTCCATGATTATCATATTTCGCTGGACGACAACGTTTCGATCCACACCCTATAATGAGCAGCGGCAAATATTCTCATTTCTTGCACTTTACAAAGTATTATAGGATAAAGTGAATATTCTCTTTTGTTCCTCTGTATTTTTTCTCGATTCCCATCGATATTTAGGCGTCAGTTGCTATTCTCTCCCTTCTCTATCCTTCTCTTGCACTTCTTGCTAAAGGTTTTGGAAAGTTATTGCCTCAATGGTGGTCATACGGCGGTATACATCATACATTTTCTCAAAAGAATAGTATACACCACTCCCTCTTGCACAGAGAAAACTGATGCTACTTATGTAAATACTATGTTGATTGGCACGGAAAAATATCCGACCAAAATATTCAGGTCTTTGATCCCGTAACATTGTTCAAAAATAATTTCTGTATTCATAATTTTGAATTCAAGTTTCTTTAGATACTTGTAATATAAAATGATTACTGAAGATAGAAATAAAATGTTCACCTCAGCTCAGTTGGAGTGGCAAAAACGCTGGGAATTTATATTACACATGGCGATCATAATTTCATATTCAAAGAACGCGATCAGTTATAACGGGATATTGTTTGCTTAACTTCTCATACAATGCCGAGAAATGCTAAAATTTCACAGAGAAACTTAAATGTTGATTAACGTAATTTTTTATGCTTACTTATGGCTGTATTATCTTCTTATTGTAATCCCTCGTTATGTTATAATTCTTAGCTCTTAGTCATTTTACCGTATACCTGGGTATAAATGCATTATAATTAGGTATTTTATTTCATATTTCTCCGTAATGTCTCCGTAAGTTAAATTTACATTACGAGTGAGAATCTTATAAATAATGATGACGGAAATATAAATACTAATGAAAATTAAGGAAAGAAATGTATAATGGAATGGATCTCTTATAGCTTCAGTGGAAGCAGCAGGTAAAGTGGGGACGGTGATAGGATGGGGTCGAGTTTCTGAAGGCGGAGCACTGCCCTCGGTTGCCCAAGAGGTGCAAGTTCCAATCCTCACCTTAGAACAATGCAGGTTCCAGAGCAAGTACCGCCCTTCCAGAATAACCTCGTACATGATATGTGCTGGTAAAGGATCTCAAGATTCATGTCAAGTAAGTCACTCATACAATATACTAATTATATGTATTACCGAAAGTAACCAGATTAATATCTGGTTTTCTTTAATATTGGCAACCGGTTTCGTAACGAAACCGGTTGCCAATATTAAAGAAAATACGTGGAAAATTACAAAGTTGTATAATTTAAAAAATTGGTTTTTGGGCACCAAACGTAAATATTAGGGTTAAACGAAGCGAGGTATTTGGGTATTGATTGTAGGAGTAATCACGTTCTCCAATAAAGAAGTGAAGGAAAATTCTTCGATTTAATTAATTACTCGCCATAAAAAATCGTAAGATATCAAATTTTAGTGCGATTGGTTATAACTATACGAAGTCTTAGAAAAGTCTTCCACGAGAGATATCTCGTGGAATTGTACTAAGATTTCATTACTTCTCCATCATGTGCGTCAAATTCTACAAATTTACGCTTTATAATCTCAATTTTACGTAACTTTATCATTTACTTACGAAATAGGTGAAAAATATTGAAAACATTTTGGAGATTCTTAAACCCGAGATTTGAACCTGATTATTTGCTTCCGAATTGTCGGAGTCTAAAAAAACATAAATATATACCTTAATCAGTGCGTATTAGTCCATAAATTTATAAAATGAACATATTTAGAGTAAACCACTTACCTTAAAGCACGTTATATTTTCAAATTACACGTACGATCGTCCACAATTATTGCTTGTGGAATCTGATAGGGAATACGCATGTCCAACAAAAGATTTCCACTTCCTGAAAGCAAATAAACGTTCCATTTGTGGAAGAATCATGAGGAAGAGAAAGAAATTTTTATAAGCATTTAGCATGTACTATGGCAACCTTTTTTTTAATTCTTGGATAATGACATTCTTATAATTGTTTTTCTCAATCGGGACACAGAGTCGTATGGTAACAACTTCTGAATTGTGACTTCTGAATTTAGAGTTGTTGTAGATTTAGAGTAGTTGCTACTCTATATTATATAGAATCGCTCATAGTGATGTTTGGGAAGCGCTATCGTTCCCATTCCAATCAATGCCTCAGCAAAAATTAACTCCACAGATAATAGAATATATTAATTTGACTTAGTGGAGTATGGCAGGTCTCCACTGTGGTCACCAACCCTTCTTTCCACTCATACACTCCTACAAAATGACCTAAAAGCATGTTCGCTTAGTAAACAAGTTCCGTGGTAAAAGTAAAAGTATTCTTATCATTGTCATTACATTTACTCTGCAATTAGGACGCTACCTCTAAATAGGCATCTATGCGCAAAAATACATTTTATCATCAATATTTCGCTTCTGAAGTTAACGCAAGAGATTAACATCTTTCTTTTCATTTCAGGGAGACAGCGGTGGACCTCTGCTTGTTCAGAATGGGGAGAAGTATGAACTAGTCGGTGAGTGTAATAATATCAATGACAGTAATTCCTCTGACAAGCAAATCGATTCTTAGAAATTTAAATCAATTTTCGTCCCTAGAATATGTCAGTAATTCCTCTAAAAATCCTCCGCTGCAATTAAAATCTTTTAAACATACTATTATTTCCTTCTTAAACAGGAAATGCAACGATGGTAATGTATTGAAAATTTTTCTTGGTAAACTGTTAGAACAGATTTAAGGTAACCGTTATTGATTGACAATTTTCATTTTATACTCGTCCTTCTATGAATATTTAAAGTATATGCCTCATATTTTTCAAAAAAGATTAGATGGAATATTTTTGTATGTCCAATCCAGTTACCCTGAGTTCACCTCGATAAACTTTGAAATAAAGTTGTGACGGAAATGAAACAAAGATTTAGATTTGTACCCTGCAAGCCGCCAGTGGCACACGGCAGTATACTTCAGCTGTGTGCCCTAAAGATGATTTAAGTTATACCTGAACTTCCAGATTGAGAACAGTTTTTAAATAAAAATAGATTACAGAAAAAGGGTAGACAATTATGGCATTAGTTGTGTTGCTATGTTTCAACGTCAATTATGATGTTATTCATCCTCGTTATGCATCAAAAAAACATTACCTAAGGGAAGGATACTACTATGTGGGATTGTTGAATGGTAACAAATGCTTAAGGAAGCTATTCCCACATACTCCTTGATTACTTTTTATGCTTTGCCTAATATAAGAAGAAAAGCTATTCGCGGAGTATATCTACCATTATCACATCTTTATTTATTGCCGAGTCATCTTTCTGTCCATAAATATGTATCGATGGCAATATGTGGAGAAATTTCTAAAGAAGAGGAAGAAATAAAAATCATTTATGGTTTACGTTGAGTTTGCCAACTTCCCTTTGGGTCTTGTCTGAAACTGAAAATTTCAAACAAATATTGAATTTATTCCAATTCAGGTCTTGAAAACAAGATTTGGAAATGCTCGTTAGATGAGTCTAGTACGGGCTTTCCAAGCAATTATTCAGCTTCGAAATTGAAAGAGAATTGCTCGAAGCTGTGATGATTCTTTCGAAGTGATGCTTTGGTTTATTATTGGTGGTATCAATGGTGCAGACTTGATATTTTACGGGAATTCTAAGGTTTGGTAGTAGCTCCGAGCAATTGAAAGATGACATATTTGCTCTGATATTAGAGGTGTGGAACTTATTTATAGAAAACAGTTAAAGCATGTAAATTCAGTGTCCATAAATTTCCGTATATGAACTGCTATTCCCCTTGAAATTAAGGTTTTGATTTACTCAATCTCTGGCTTCCACGACAGGCAATTATGAGCAAAAAAGTATTATGTTGGATGTCTTCCATTACATAAGGAAAGGGGAATTTTGCCAAACCAAAAAGGAAACATTACTTGTAATACTACCTGAAACTAATTTACTTGCCTAAATTGACTGTGCGCATTAGTAGCCTTTAAACATTTGCTTAATAACGTAGTTGATAGGTGATATACATAAAAAAATAATTTTTTCGCTTTTTGTAAGAAAGCTCTTCAAATATTTAGTGTCTGAACAATTACACATAATCTTAAAAAAACGCTCTATGGAAATTTAAAGTCCCTTCCTTGCAAATGAAACAGATTGAAAAGTAAAAGTGTGAAGAATCAGTCATAAGACGCATTGTAAATGTAGACATTTTTGTCTCATCCGTGGTTCTATGGGGTTCACTCAATCCAGCGTTGTTCCGAACTGTGTGTGTGTACATTTATGAATCGAAAGATTATGAGTAGAAACAAATTCTGTACATCAAGTAATTAGTTTTGTGATTTTACAAAGTGAAAAAGAAGTTTCATTTTAAAATCAATCAATATAATAATTGGTGGTAGAGTTTATTCAAATATACTTGGGAAACTTATTTCCTGACACATAACGAGGAATTATAGCCTTATAAAAATGTAAAAATTATGATCAGAAATGAAACGAAACTATTCATGCTATCATAATAAATTTATAATTTATTTTTTCAATTGTAATATATCTAATTTTGCATAGATTTCTGAAATGACTGGAATTGAAAGTAAAGTTACTGGAAACAGGTCTTTCGCATATTCGCTTTACTATTGCTCTTTCGTTACATTTAGACGACTTTTTAATGGTTGTCTAAATAGTTAAGTCTAATACATGATTGAAACAGTTGTGATGTTACTTCAGTCTCAAGGGGGGTCGATACCTTGCCTGAAAATCCGTTTCAGGCTGTTGGCAATTACATCACCATAGGGGCATGTAAATCGATAAAAAAATTTTTTCACTATTCGACGCTTGAAAGAAGAAGCTACGCTCCCATCCGCCCGTTTTTTGATAATGCAAACCATAACGGAGAAAAAATTAGAGAACATTGAAGAAATCGACCATTTTTGATGTAGTGGCACTCGGTTATAAGTAAAGATGCGAAAATTTTGTCGGATGGGAACCTAGCTTCGTCCTTTAACTTAGAATTTAGACAATTTTCAAGTTTGTAAGTTTTATAATAATTCTATAATCGTGCAACGCGAGCAAGATGTACAGCGTTTTTCGCGAAAAGGAACTGGCGCTGCGATCCACTTCCCCTCATTTTCCCTCACACTCCTTTTTGACGAGGAAACATAGTCAAGCGAAGTGAGGCTGATAGCAGAGCCGAGTGTGGGAAAATAGCGCGCGAACTCGCCGATAATCTATCAGCTTAACTCGAAAAAAGTGTCATTTACGGAGAAAGAGTTTAAATGGTTTGGTACGATGGACTTGTTCTGGATTTTAGGAAGGAATCGCGCAGTGGGCTAGAATCGAAAAAAGCTGACCCAGAGGCCAGAAATGGTTTTTTTGAGTGCGGGTTCTGATACTTCGCCTTGATATTACAAAATGATTAAATTTTATACTCCCGTTTGTCGTTTTTGATATCCCAACGCGTTAAAAAGATACATGGCGTCAAACTTGAACAATTTTCACAGAATGGATAGTCATGGATTTTTGGTATAAACGTTCACGTTTGCTGCTATGTGGAGGGTTTAAAAATATACTTTTGGAAAAAACAACGATGCGATGCCCTAGAACAATTCTTTATCTTCTGACTGGTTGCAATTATCGCTTTCAAAAATGATATTTTGCTCATTTAAAGCAACAAAATGGCGGTCACCTTTTTCGGACAATTTTCGAGATAAAGTAAGGAATATAAATAGTAAAACGACCTTTGTGTATCGAGTCTCTTATACCACGTCATAGTCAGAAGTATCTAGATGTGGAATCCGAAGAAACTGTTTCAATTCAGGTGATTTTGGATTGTTAGGAAAAGGGAAAATATTTTTGTAGTTTCAGTTTTAGTCTATCTATGAATGCGGAAAGTTCATTCTTTATTTAAAATTCGAGAGGGATGGTTTTTTTAATCAAGAAGGACCAGATATTTATGTATATTTTATAAGTTTAATTTAGCCCTTGTCATTTTCGTCGGGGTGATTCACTAGTAAATGAATAACATTGCATATTTTCATAGGCGAACTTCCACGTTGCATCTCGAGCAACTAGTATTCCTGCTTTCCTTCTGAAGTATGCATCAAATCTCGCTTTTGTTCCTCTCGTCCTCAATGCCCATCATTCTATACTTCAAAAATAGCAAAAACAAAAGCATGGGAGATCTTCTTATCGCGTTGATAACCGAACCTCTCGACGCTTGGTTGAGTACCCCCAACCACTTTCCCCTCTTTACCCACTCCACCTTTCGAAAGGGAAGACTCTTCCCCTCGGCGAAAAATCAAACTAATACCAGTCTCGAGGTATCGACCCCCCTTAATTAATGGAGACAATTATGAGTTGAAATATTATTGGTGAAAAACAGATTCCGAGTCATAAATTGGTATCTGCTTTCAGAAATCAAACGTTACCGGTGCTTACATCTTTGAAATTATTACGGCCAAGAAGGATAAGCAGATAGGGTGAAAATGTTTATTTCTTAATCCTATTTATTACTATTTAAATCTTCATGATCACATGCATCAAATTAACCGATTTGTATGAAAAATCACATCAAAACTAATAAAATTACTTTTTTTATAATATATTTTCTTATTTTACTCTTCAGGCATTGTGTCATGGGGCGTTGGATGCGGAAGACCAGGTTATCCAGGCGTCTATACCCGCATAACCCGTTACTTGGAGTGGATGGAAAGAAACATGAAAGATACATGCTTATGTGCCGATTAAGTAATTTCAGGAGACCTATTGGGCGATAGGAAGATATAATTATTTCTTCAAAAGGAATTCGTATTTTTTAACTATTCGGTGAGACTTTGGTTCGAGAAATGAGATTCTTCTGAAGCGCCTCTTCTCATTCTCACCAGAAAGCATGTCGCTGCTCAATACTGACCTCGCATACAATTAGAAAGAAATGGGAACGTTCCTATTTACGACAGTAACAAAATACATCGTACTCAATGAATGGAAGACAACATTAGTCGTAATGTTATACATTATAGATTTTTAAGAAAAGCTCTCTTAGAAAACAAACATTATTCTGAGGGAATCAAGGATGTTTATATTATATATATATATATATATATATATATATATATATATATATATATATGTATATTTTATTTAATAATTTATTTATTAAGTGAGTGGTTTGAATAGCTTGAAAAGAATCATAAAAATATTGTTGATTAGATTATTATATGACAATGTTATTATAATTAATTTATATTAAAAATATTTAAAACGTTATCTATTACTTCCCTTGCTTCTATACGATTCTTCAGACCATAAAGGTAGCTTTATAATATGGAAAAATCCTCATGATCAATGACATCGAAAAATCTGGGCTTTTCCGTTCGTCTCCAACTTTCTATTCAACTTCTATCAAACATTCATGTTCATGTAGTTCATGCAAGCTAGAAATATCAGAAGTTAAAAACAACCTTCTGATAAGGTCATCATTAACCGCCAACCTGGAATATTTTCTCAAATTCTACTTTCTAAAGCGACGAATATCTTTTTTCTCGCCTCCATAGCATCTTCTGAGAGTTTTTTTTTATCGATGCAGCGAAAGGTAGTTCAGCAGCGGAAGTTGTAGCCCTTAGACCTGTTTCCCTCCGTTTTGATCGCTGACTTGAAACTTCTAAGTGTTTTATTGGTCGGCCACCAGAGAATTCCTCAGGCAACCCTATTGTAAACATTCACAAGCATATATGTCGCATGTCGCCAATGTAATTTGGAATTTAATACTGAACATAAATGAAGTTCGTTACCTACTCACCGATATTGGAAGTAGACGGCAGGTATTTATATGCTGTTGATGGAAATAGAATGTCTTACTTAAGCCACTTTTCGTATTTTTTTTTTGAAAAATGTTGTCACATCGAAAGCTTTAGTTCCACCATAATAAATAATGATGGAAGAAATTTTTTGAAAGGATGCTTTTAAAATATTATAGGCAGTTTTATCTCCATTCAAATTAAATTTTGCTCTTCAATATTCTAGGATATGCTGTCTCCAAAATTCCACTGACTCACCTTTCTTTTCCATTATTTTATCCTACAGTTCGAGACGAGTACTCTCCATTATGCTTTCAAAGCAGCTAAAATTTTAAAATATTATTATTATTATTATTTATGTAGACGATTAGAGGATGCGTCATTAAAAATTAAATGGCAATCGACGATCCGAAAGAATACACAAAATTTTCCATCGAAAATAACAAAATAAAGTTTAAAATATCCTCATCTTTTAATGAAGTTCTCCTCGCCTAAATACTGTGCTGATAGAATTAGTTGCGCACTTCTCGCTGTCAGCAAAATAGCTGTGACTCCGTCTAGATCACGAGACAAACTGAACATTTTCGCCTCTAGTTCTATAATTCCGTGTGTAAACGTCTGCGAGGTTAAGGGATACTCCGAGATACTTTGACCACTTATTATGTTACGCAATGGAGTATGCGAGGGTGTGAAGTGGGAAGAAGCAGTCATTTTCCATCCCCCTAAATCAAGACCAGTCTGTACAGGGCGATGGTTGGGTAGTTAAGGGTAAAGCAGAAATTATAGAGAGCTGATGTGTGAACGGACAGGACAACAGAATTGAGAAAACGTCATGTCACACAATTCATGAAGTTTACTCCGTAATTTATGAATTATAACTCAAAAGAGGGGACATATCTCCCGATAGGTACCACGTGCAGGAGGGAAGAGTCGGGGCGCCGCGCGAATAAAAAGTTACCAGAAACGTCGAGATTGCAAGTATCAGCAAGAATTTTTTTCTATTGTTTATTAATGTACAAACATTATACTATATCTCTCTGCTAAAATCTCCCTGTCGGTAAGTGTCGATGGTAAAGATTTATTGCTTTTTATCGAAAAATTAGGTGTATTTTGCTATGAAATATTAATATTATTTGTTTAAATATATTTTATAAATGTATGAAAATAGAGATGTTTGTTCTCAGAAATATATATTTAAGCACCATATACTTTAAAATGCTCATTACTGCCTGTAAAACACTGCCTGTCAACATACACTTCAGGCATTTTAATGTGAAAAATTACTACGGCCGTCAACAGCACTTTTTTCCTAACTTTGACCGATTATTGTCGCTAAATTCCGGACTAAAAAAATCAAGTATAGGTGGATTTCGTAGTCCTTAGGGTGGACAACAATAATATACTTGTCAAATAGTTTTTTTAAAAAAGTCTAAAAATTGATTTTTGGCCAGCTTTTTCCGATTTGGTCCCACTGTGTGACGGTTCTTGGTTCCATCCCTGAGCGTCATTTCTATCCCACCGTACATTTCAAAAGGGGATAGCGTAATCTTATTTTAGGACCTTCCCGATAAGATATTGAATTAAAACTTTGGAACGGATCAGAATGGCAGTTATCTAACATTAAAATGCAATTGTTTTGCACGATTGGGTCCTTAGTTCGACGCCAGGCGGTCCTTTGCGCGAAGTTTTCTAAATTGATTTGAGGCAGTACTTGGTACGATACTGCATTAAACTGATAGCTTGCAGTATGCAAGCAACTTTTACTCGTGTGTGGTGTATATATATATATACCTATATATATATAGGTACATCCGAAGAGTTAACTATATATAATAGATATTAAATATACAAATATATTAAATATATGTAGGCAAAGTAATATAATATAGTGTATATATATATATAATATTCTTATTGACAAAATCTGGCTTCCATTTGAAATTGAAGAGATTCAAATTGTCATTTGGATAACCTGTCACATTGAATTAAGGGAACGTGAGAGATTTTGGATTCTCTTATTTAAAAATGTCCTTAAACTGTAACTCTTATTTATATTATCCCCGTTAATACTCTCGGGCACTTCTGCTATAATAATCTACATCTAAATACAGTACAACCCGGTTAAGAGGCTTTTCAGGGAAGGGAATACCGTGTTATAAGCGTAATAACCAGGTTGTCTACGCTCAACATCACACAAACCTCTCCTTTTCTAGTTTTTTCAATATTTTTATCATTTAAGATTGTGATGAAAGGACGATACTGATGATTAAAAAAGACTGGTCTATCGAAAGAGGCGAATGGATTGGTCAAAGTGGTTAGTACATCTGGAAAAGGAAAAATCCGCGTCTTCAGCGAGAAGTAAGGCGTTTTAAGCTGCATTGTGTTATGTGTGAGCGGAAATGTGAAAAAAATCGAAGCGTAATAACGCCTAGAGAAGCGTCTTAGACGGATTTTACTGTGTATAATAAATTTGTATAGGAGGCTTTCTTTTTGAAGACTTTTCAAATAAAATTATAGACAAGTATTTGGTAATTATGGTAGTATATGAATATGTGATTTCTAAATTATGAAGACACCTTATGCGTTTTCGTAAAGTAAATATTTATTTCTGTATCTTAATTACTATAATGCCTTGCAAGTCGTACTTACTATTTGATTCGTCCATTTTTACCTCCCCGTTGGGAATCAACGGATAGCTCCTCTATTTTATAATACAAAAATTATAAATGAAATTAATATGTTCTTTCTCGACCTCTAACCACCAATTTATTTATGATGGGTAATTATAAAGAAAACAGTTTTTAATCTTGCAGTATTAATGTACTTACTTAACTCCAACGCAGCCTGAAAGCAGTTACAGCAATGTTTTATCGAAAAAAATTGCATCAAATTTTCCGTAGCTGTACATTCTTCTATACTTTTACTACACCAAGTTAAGCAAAGTTTTTCCCATAATGACCAATTTTGTGTAAGTACGTGTTTCAAATTTCTATGATCTTTTCATAGATTGAGGTCAGAAAATTTCGTTCAAATAATATTTAGGTATTTCGTTACATTTCTTTCCTTACGGAATTAATTGACAAGAAAAATGTGTTCTGAGGAATGCCACACCGTTTTTCGATTCGGTCAATCGTATTCTGAATGGCAGGTGATTACAGTCTGAGGGTTTCAGAGGATGCCAGGAGCCACCAAAAAGTCTGATTGGCCCCAAAAGATAATTATGATCTTTGGAATCGATTCGAATATTCGACGAAACACTATGGAGACGGTTATCAATAATCACTGGGTACCAAAACAGTAACGACTTTGGTCCATTAATTGCATTCCATCGGAAGGTTTTCGATATTATCACCCTTCCTGAATGGGTTTTGTTTGAAATGAGTCTTCATAACATTTCGAGACTGAAGGTACGATATGGAACCAAATTTGTTTCTCTTTGTTAATTTGTAGAAAGTGATTTTATAGCATACCCTAAGTCATTAAGAAAAAGGGTAAACTTGTTGCCTAATATTTTCATAATATTATATGGAAGATTTATCTTGGCTGCAATAAATACGAATGTACACTTTATCATGTTACTTTGCCATTTGTTCAATTTTATTCAAGTACAGCGATAGTTAAAATTTTACTTGACGCACAATAATTGTTATTGTTTTACAGCCGCTCTCTCTCGAACAAAAGTATGAATAAATAAAAAATAAGAGATTTTTAATCTTCCGCGATTGATTTCTTTATTTTGATTCGAAAAAGTCTCAGCGATTGTCACTATAAGGTTTACGCTTACTTTTCTTACTTCCTTTTATAATTTTACCTATTTCTGAAAGATAATTCCAAAATAGAAAAGATTCATCCGCACGAATTTGAACGAATACCCCATAAAAAATTCTGTTTCGCTGCGGTCAATATTCTACTTGTTTTCCCATAAGAAACACCTATGATACACCTTTAAATTAGATCTTACTTGAATGTTTTTCATACGTCTCCTTCATTCAAGGGGCATTCCCAAAACTCCCGTTAGATAAATCTACATAGATTTCATTCATGTTTGCTGCTGATTATCTTTTCTGAATTACCGCAGACAGTATTTAATTAAAATTTGTATATCTTACATGAACTTTTATATAATTTGCTTAAATGAATAATCTGTCTCTTCTTTTCTGCTGGGAGTTGAAACGAGAGATATTATTAAGCATTTACTGCTGTCACAAGTCTTTCATCTCGTTTCAAGTGATTTATGATTATACCTGAAATCTGATTTCATATTTTCTCCGCGAGGCACTTTATTGAGTGGCTATAAAACAAACTGTATCAGATCAGTTCCATTATTCGAAGTGATTTGACAAAGGCGCCACTTTCCCGGTACACGAATAAGAAAAACAGCAGCGGATGGGAGGGGAAGGAAAAAAGTGCTCGTAACCCTATGGTATGGGTAACAAAGCATAATCGGCCTTTGGCAGCTCACGCATAGAAAGGATAAGGGTCGCATGCTAAGTGGTTTGGGTAGACGAACACACCGGTTCTTGATCGGATACCGTTACCGTCGCCTCCTCGCACCAGTAATAAGACTATCGTAAAGAGGCTCGCAATGGATCGCCGGTGGACTCACACTGTGTCACGCTTTTCCACGGAATGGCAGCCGCTCTTCTTCTCCTGCTCGTCTTCCTCCCAGCGCACTCTTCGGTAAGTTCAAACAAAAGATCGCTGCCTAATCCTGGCATCGTGTCGATGGGTGCACCAACACTTGCTTTTGGAGAATATTTTCCAAGGGATATACCCGAAGAAGACTTATTTACATCTTCATCTACACTCATGCCCTATTACCAGCTTGCGGGCTTTGTGTGAGCACTAAGCAAACAATCTATTTCTTTTGCTCATTACTGATACTTTGTTTGTGGCTGATTTATAATCATCAAAACAACAGAAAATGACGCGATTGATAATTATTTCAGCGAAGATACTTATTAGTTAAGGTTAGTATAAGCGTGGAAACTCGGTGCCCCATTTCTTCGCCTTCCATGACGCAGATAATAATAAAATACAGCTGATGAAAAATTACGTTTAAAACCGGAATTTAAGTACCGCGGTGAATTTGGGACTTCGGAGCGAAATTTCTTATGTAATAGACGAATTTTTTGCACTTTTAACAGTTCTGTCTTGATTTCTTCTCATCGATGAACATTGAGCTGAACAGAGTTAAGGCATATCAATTTTTTTACATTGCCCAGTTTGACAATGAGACGGGATCAGAAAACGGCTCATTGCTCCAAGTATCTTCATCATTGACTGATTTAATGTCAGGTAAATTTTTTTAGTTAACATAACATAATGATGCATTATTATTAATGGAAATTGTTTCAAGAATTTGGAGTAATTATTATAGTCACCGATACATTCAGCTAGATGCTGAATGAAATGACATTCCAATCGGAGTTGGTTAATAAGAGTGCTGTTTGGTAAAATAACTCGATGAAATGAGCTTGTTGCAAGTGATGTTGAGACCGATATTCCTCTAAGAATATTGTCTTCGCAAACGCATTAAGGGAACATAAAAATCGAACTTGTACCTCATATAAAGTGGTATGATTCCCACAATTCAAGCATCCTTTGGCCATTAACCACAGGCCCTTTCACTCGCTCTGCGTTACAGTTGAAAATCAGTCCGGGGAGATAATTCGTAAGAAAATCCTCAAAAACAGGAATATTCACATAAATATAAGGAAGACCTAGCTTGAACTTCATGATTTATTTCCGGAGAAAGATTGGGATGTTGTTTTTCTTTCACGTGAAGGGAGATTGAAAATATTAGAATCGAAACTTCACACGAAGATTTACTTTTCGAACTGAAGATTGACGTTAGTGATTGAGATGCCATCGCAGGTATGCAGAATGCTGACTGAAATTCTTCTTTTTCCATATATAACCTTTGAAAATCAATCAAGTATACAATATGTTTCATTAAATAACAATAGCTCTTTCTGAGACTTATTAGAAGTTCATACTTTAATGCAAATTCATCAATAGAGGTAAGATAAAAAAATTCTCATTTATTTTGAATTTCCTTTCCCCATAGATGTCAGGTATGATTATTCTAAGGATCGATGTTAAGAATGAAGATTGATTGATTGAATCCATTGGAGCATTCCATCGTGGAAAATATAATGGTCTGCGTGGAATGCCTGCTTCCTTATTTATTCTAGATTAGTATCCTCTTATACAAATGTATGATTCGACATAATAAGAATCCATTGATAGTTAGTGGTACGCAATCCTAAATGTAAAACGCTCATTGTTAGAAAAACTGCAGGGAATCGATGAAGTTGAATATGATTTCTAACACATTGTCTATTCACTTGACATGATAGGCTCAAGAAAAAATACCTTAGTTTCTTTAGATATGCTTTTGAAAACTGCAAGGAAATATATTTTACGTATTATGATAATTATTGTATTTATGTAGATCAAAATCACTGCCATCAGGCTTACAGCCTACCAACAATTTATTATTGCAAATAATAATAATAATTTTTCATGTATTTAATATTTATCAGATCAAGTACATTCCAATTTTCTTAAGCTGCTAGGAAAGAATTTTGATTATTTTATTTGCAAAAATCAAAGTATATGAAACTTACAATTTTTCCTTTTGGTCCTCCTTACCCAAACAATCGGTCGTTAGGACGTAAAATTAGTGACATTTATAAATGCCAACAAATGAAATTTTTAATTTTCAAAGTAAATACAATTTACAAAGTGCAACAGTTTAGAATTTACAATAATCAAGTAAAGCATATGGTATGGTAAATAAACTGAGAATTATTCTGAATACAATAGCCTATCTTTCAATTGAGAAAACTTAATATTAATAATAATAATAATCTCTCTGAAAACTTAGACATTAAATATGGTTTTTATTCTGTAATGATTAATTTTAAAAGTTTTTATATGGCTGGACATATTAACATAGGTTTATATGAATGCTTTTAAAGTCTGAGAAGGATAATTTTGTGTGAGAAAGAAATTCTTCAGCAAAGGAAATTGAGTGCCACTGTTTCGGTTCACAGTTTAACCATAAATTCTAAATGAAAATCTCGCAGTTATTCATAACTCTAAGTTTGATGTTAATTTTTTCCTTCTACGCCTTCTCTAAGCTTCATAAGCAGGGGGTTCCGATCGATGATGAAAATTATCAATCCTTTAGAAATTTTTTAATTCGAAGATTAGAATTTTACAGGTACACTAAAGTAAGAAAAAGAGAATTAAAGTTTGGAGGTTTTTAATCAAAGCTGCAAATAATGGCGGGGAAATCCAAAAACTTACTTCGACGGGAATATAAAATGTTGTTATAACTATGTAATATTGGCAATTTCATTTTAAATGCTAGTCACAATCAAATTGTAAGTTTACTGAAATAATATCAGAGAGATACTGCTGATGCTAATAGAAAATTATAGAAAACGCTTCATATTTAATCCTGAAATAATATTTTTATCAATTTTTGTACTGATTTATCACTTCAATAAAATAAATTTGTATTTTGGTGCTATAAATAATCGGTGGTAATTTATTCGTCACTATTGCTTGTTACATCATGAAAAACGCGAATGTCATTTATTTATCTGCAGGTGATCGAGTGAAAATTTCTATGAGAATCAATATCTTTTCATAAAATCAATCCTCTCAATCCTAAATATATAGTTAATGTTAAAATTTTTATATAATTAATCCTAAAGGAATATTTTCACTTGTGAGAATTTTTACCTGGAGTTCTTTATGAAGAATTACAAAGGAAGAATCTTATTATCCGTATCACTTCTGCATTCATGTGGAATAGCGAAATTCAAATCTTCCAAATAATCGCATTTTACTTATTATTCCAGACATGGCTTTTCAATGGTAATATAGATTTAAACATCTTTGTGTATTGTTTTACAGGAGTTTAAAGACATATTATGTCATCAAATGAATAAATTTTATACAATTAGAAAGAATCTTACTTTCACCTCTTGGTTAAGTTACATTAATTTGCTCTTACCTAACGAGCTATTTTAATTTCTCTGTCGTTTAGCTCAAGGGGAGTTTATATTATCAAGCATTAATCTGGGAGAATAGTTTGGCAATATTCAATGTACTTGCCCATCTACTAGACAATCATCGGGGATAGCAGATCAAGTGGGAAATTGAAGGAGTTTGAAACTTAGTTGATTTTGCCGCCCTTATTTATTTTCGGCATTCACTCACCTTTGAGCGCAGTCCACCGAAATTAGAGCAACGATTACTTCTTCAACAGCTAATCATTATCCGCCATGAAGAGAGGTTTATTATATTAATTTGTAGAATATTCACACTCTTCATTACTCAGAATGTTCATAAGCCGGTTGAGTTTTTCATTTATTATTGTAACTCACTCGATTGTTCTAACGCCGTTTTTTAATATTGTCTTCTTTTATCTCACATGTCTTTGCCAATGACGTCAGTATAGTTTAATATAGTTATTCCTCTCTCATAGTAATTTAGGATTACTTTTAACCACCCGCTACGAGCTGCGAAATTTTTTTCTACTCAAGGGAAATCCAAATATTTCCGGGTCTCATTTCACTTAGAAGATTGTCAAAAAACAATTCTTCTACGTACAAAAAATCGTGAATTTTCCATTTCCATAGCTGATGGGCTCAATGAAATATATAATATTTAGTTAGATGTATTTTTCCATACAGAATGATTAAGTATATATAATATGATGATAGATTGGTGCATTGTTAGGGTTGAAGAATAACCTCGTATTTTTAGAGCGCTGGCCAAACGAGTTTTCGATCATAAATGACCATGATCATAAATAAACGTAAAGCATCTTAATTTTACAAAGCCAACAATGTCAACGACATCACTCACGACTAGCTGTCTTCCATATTGTGGCGTAAACACTGGGGAATCTAGGTCAAACGAAGGGTGCGAAAAAAATGTGAAACGGAAGAGATCACAAACGAATAACGGAATGGAGGAAATAAACTGTGCTATTTTACCGAAATATTCAAGTATAATCGCTAGATATTCGTTGGAGGGGCCATAGAAGAATGGGATTGAATATCGTTTTATCTTCAGTGCCCTCGTGAATTCAATGCAAAGAGAAATCGACATGAATCATCCGCATATACGCTGAATTTTTTATTCTTTTCAACGATAGAATAGGATTCTGAGTAACTATTTGTGAAATATTTGGCTGGCATTAAGTTAGTCACTCTGAATTCCACATGACAGTTTGAAATGTTTCTTCATTTTAGCTTTACTGTTACATATTCAGCGTACCCAATTGCCTGATGTGACTAAATCATAATGTTATTGTATCAATTTGTTTTCATTAATTTATCTACTCATATTTGCTGCTTTAATATAAACAACTTAATTTTGATATGGTTTTGTGTTGTCCTAATCATCTAAAGTAATTGCTCTTATTGCGAGGCTGGTACCCAATTGCAAAATTTCGCAATCAAATTAGTCTTTATCATTTTATCTTCCATTTTCCAATCAACTTCCGTGGCCACTATTATATCTATTAATTTATTTTCAAACAGACCCAACACAAATTAGGCATGCAATTAATGTAGGATGAAATGAAAGACCCTTTCCTTAGTCTAGGCCTAAATTAAAGGGCTCCATTACCTGATTTAGCGACACCAGTATTCATTATCCGCTGCACCTTAAATGAAGTATTTATAGTTGATTTGTAGAGCCTCTTCTAAGCGGCAGATTTGTTTAAACTCCACAAGTACGCAACAGTAGTCGAGTAACGGTCATTAAAATAAGAAAAGTGCTACTTCCTCGACTTTTCTTTCAGCGCTCTGCTCGCTAACAGCTGTGTTCCATCCTTAACTCGTTTCATTTTACAAAGATTCTGTTTGAACGAAGTATTGTCAACCTAAGGTGTTCTCTGTTGGAGTTGCAGTACGGGGAGCGAGTCAAGTACGATATTCAGCATTAAATTGGATTTCACGGTCTTTTACGTTGATTTCTAGGATCATTATTAATTTCTCACTAGGAAAAGTAAATAATGATCTATAGATACAATTCATATTATAGTTTATTGTTCTATTATTATAAATTCTATAATTTGTTATATTTATATACTGTTTCATCTACATCTGCATACGCACCCTGCAAGCCGCTTTTCGGCGTGTGGCAGGGGGTGAAAGCAACGAAAGTATGCGAAAGGACTGCGAATTATTTGAACCATCATCAACGGAAGAGTCAATACAAGCGTCCAGGAAAAGCTGAAGCGTTTTCTCTGAGCAGATACGCATGTGTTTGTGTGATGCATTTATTCCATTGCCTTAACTTCAATAGTGCTCGAAAAGAATTTTAAAAGTAAAAACAGTTAAATTTGATGTAGTAGGATGAGGATGAATGAGAAAGAATCGCTTGGAACGGTGTTAAGATATGTACAATAGGGTGGATCGAAAAAACTTTTTTTTCGAAATCGGTATGCGGCTAGTGCTTAATGTTTGTGGTTGGTGGTCCTTATAAACCATAAGAAATTTCAGCTCGATCGGAATATGTCCTGAGGCTGCGAAATTCAGTCAAAATTTTCAATTTTTGTGAAAAAATTTCAAAAAATCGCAATTTTTTCTGATGATTTTTCGATGTTTCTGAAGTGATTTAATGGCAAAATATTACATGTATTGCTTGTACGTTGCTTACTGATTAACAATTTACTGAGTTTGAATGAGGAAAATTGATTTCTTAGTTCGCCAAAATTTGTCAAAAAACGCCAAATATACAGAGATGTTACGGATGTTGGGTAGGCGATAACCTGCTGCAGTAACTCGACCTAGACATGGGCGCCGTCTTGATTTTGGTCAGCGGCGGCGTAGAGGCAAAATGAAGCCGGCGGCGGCGGCGTGACGGCGTGAACGCCGAATGTTTAATCGGCGGCGGCGGCGCGGGGTAACCGGCGCGGCGCGTAAAACTTCGTTCGTATACGGCAGAAAAAAGATGAATAACTCGAATATCTCAGAGTATTTTATTGTAATTTTATCATACCTATGAAAAAATATAGAGCTACTTTGAATTCTACGCAGCACAGTGGGCTATAATCGAAAAAACCTGGTCAAAAAACCTTTTTCAAAATCTTTTTTTTGAGTGGGGACTTCAGTACTGGCCATTCTTGAATGAATCCTGCCTTTACAACCAAATTATTTGCGCTGATGACTACGCATTAAAATTCTAGAGGTGTCAAAATAAAAAATGCCGGTTTTTGATTTTCGCAAAATTCAGCTTCAAGCCAATACTGAAACCAAATGAGCTCAATCATCGGTTAAAAATCAATGCAGTGTTATAAATCATTCTTTAAGCTTCATTATGATTTGCCTAAGTGATCACAATTGAATATTTGATGTATTAATTCAACAGAATGGTGAACCTTCGTTTTACAGTTAACTTTCACATAATTCGAGGAAAATAGTAGTGACCTACCACGATGTACACGAGCTAACTTATATCAATATATCATCTAAGCTCTATGAACAGTAATTGAAATAAAAATCTGTGACAATTTGCGACGCCGATAAATAAACCAACTTTTCGTTGGGGCTACTTCCTAAATGTAGCCCGTACGATCTTACAGCAACTCAAGATCAACTTACTTCTCTGCCAGCATTGTACAATGTACAATTGTACAATGTACAATTGTACAATGTACAATGTACAATTGTACAATGTACAATGTACATTGTACAATGCTGGCAGAGAAGTAAGTTGATCTTGAGTTGCTGTAAGATCGTACGGGCTACATTTAGGAACGAATAATACAAAAGCGATCACAAAGCTACCGAATACTTCACCTTTAAATTTTATTACACCAGCTTGAGTAATCCAATAAGAGAGTCAAATATGAATTATGACGTCAAACTTGAAGTTATGGGGAACAGCAAGAAATCTAAGGTCAAAGAAAGGTCTAAATTGACAAATAGGAAAGATATGCGAGATTTGTCTCAGTTAGGTATGATAAGCTAGATAGTGTAATCCACTTATTGCGAGACAGGTTTCGGAAAGGTTAGAAGATGATGGGCAATTTTAGTTATATTGCAATAAGAGATCGGGAATTGAATTGTATAAGAAATTCCTTACCAAAGGAAAAGAGGCAGATTTTTTGGGACAGAGAATTCGTAAATATAGTTTTAGTATAACAAATAATTAATATCAGTGAATTTTGGTGTAATAAATTGCGCTGTTCAGTAATTGAACAGCTACCAGCGAAAGTTCTTCTAATTCTTCCCGAAATATGGCATATCGTAAACAAAATAGAGAAAAACTTTCCGTATGAGCAATCTTGAGAATACGCTTCGTGGAGCAGGGAATTGGAGGCTTATGTATAGTGATGTTCCGCTGAAATTAAGTGTAGGAAACAAAATCATTTCAAACTAGAATAAATGTTCTGCATCAGAAGTACGCATGTACATACGTACATATGTAGTGAATGGCTAATTCATAGAATGGTGATTTACGGCAGGAATTTGTCTCTGGTACCACCACAGCAGTCTTAGTAAAACCATTGCAAAACATGCGCGATTTATAAATTAAGGATACGTTTTTGTATACTGGTTTGCAAATTAAATTGTTTAGTAAAATTTTTGAAACTGATTTTTAAATTTAACGAAAATTGATTTAACTGAGTGTAAATGTATTTAATACGCTCATCAAACTTACTATTAGATATAATTGTTATTTATAATTTATGTAACTTTCAATGAATTTGAAACCTAACAGTTCACCCTGGAGTTGGTTATGAGAAGAAGAAAGAAGAATTACAAGATGGCGAATGGTCCGAATTAAGGCGGAGATGTTTATAACTTGTGTACTTCTAAGCAGGGAATAGGGTGAAAAATTTTCATAAGGCCCCCTCTTTCCTCCGGCCATATGAAAAGCAATATTATAATAAAGAAAGAATGAAGTTTACGTAAAAAATTACTTTCAGAAATATTGCTTTTTCTTTGCAAATTAAAGTAATTAAATTTTTGAATGAGGCAACTTACGCCTGGAAGCTAGGCATCCTCTCGACCTGCCCTGCTCAAGCTATATGAGCTGAAGAAGGTATGCTTTTCCAGTTTTACCGTACCGTATTTTTACCGTAGTGAATAACTTAAATTACAATACTTTCGTTTAAGTAAAGATAAGTAACAAATTATCACAATAATTTTTCAAAGTTCAAATATTAGGAAATAGGATTTGGCTTGTAAATAATCGATATATTTCATTTAGGCAAATGCATGCTATATGAATTGCTGAATATTAATTTTCATACTGATTTTCATCCGAACTGTCCCTCGTAGGTCGAATCTGGATCTTGTTTTATTAATTCTATAATTCAAATTTTGTAATTAAAAGGGTTTTATATGAGTATTGACGGTATTTACTGTGGAGATCGAGAGTTTGGAGCTATAGTATATCTAATATAAATTTTATACTTAGCATATTAAAAACTCATCAAGTGAATAAAAATTAGTTCGCTAGTCGCTAAATAAGCGCTGGACCATCAAACTTTATGGGAAATGTTGATTGTTTATCACCTAACATTATGTTTAACACAATTATGATATCTAATTCTTTATCTATTTAGTCCGAAAGACTATCAACGAGCTCTGTTCGTTAATAGAGAACTGTTCATCTATCGATTATTAAGGACCAATTCATACACACCGCATGTTTCTGCTTTAGCCGCAACGTTGCTGCGTTAGTAGGCAATTCAGATATCATCCTAATCATGACCGAAATTCAACTTAATTTTTTATCGCTTGCGCTTTTCATTGACAGCTTCATCGTAAAACATTGAATTTATTTTAACTGTAGAGAACTCTTCCGCAGGCGTTTTTATGCGACGGTTTATTTAGAAATTTGGTAACGTTATCAATTCAAATGTTTTGCAACTTGCGTATGAATGTTAATTTTCAGTTTATTTATCATGAAGATGTTAAATCTTTTCAAATTAGTGGTTTAGTAGAGCTATCTGTAAAAAGTTAGATGTTCATATGTAGCAATAACTAATTCCGATCCTTCAGAGCAGATATGCTCTATATTCTTCCTAATAGTTGTGCTTTTTTGCTCCTTATCTATGCCATTGAAGAGTGATCTTTATGAATTCGTAATTTCTCTTGTACCGAGCGGTTGCATCGCAGTTTTGACCCCACTTTACTGCAGTATACCTCTATAATTGTTGGATTGCATATATTCAGGCTATGTAGAATTGCAAGCAATATAAGTAAATTAGAGTGCTTGTGCACCAAGAAATAGAGGTCTCTCGGATTTCAAGCTGTGCATATTTTCAAATTTTGTGAGACTGAAGATAATAACTAAATATAACTTATGCTTCATTTTCCAAATTCTCTAAGGTTTGACGCCGAGTTATCTGAAAGGCAACTATATCGGAAAAGTTTGATGATTTTCTTTCAGTCTCCTGTGGTGTTCATTTCTTTCACAGATTTAAATTCAGAAGAAGTAATCATGGTATGTGGCCGAGATACTATTAGAAGTACCATTAGAAGGAAAATTCGTTAATGCTCTTGCTCTTGAATAAAGGATGTATTTGTAAGAACTTGAAATCATGAATGCTTTGATAAACATGACAAACTTACATTAAATTTCATCTGTTTCAAAGGCTGTCGTATCAGCAACCCTTTCTGTTGTCTAAAATACATTTCTCTTTGCTCTTTAGATTATTACTTACGATAAGATGTAAAAAATACCAGTAAGAGATCATTGGATTTTTTGTCACTGGATTGTGACTTGGTAAATTAATGATTTAGTCAATGTATATTTAAGCGTCTCCAATCAAGTAATGGATTTGTGAATTACAGGCACCCTTCATATAAAGACAGATTTCCTATTAGACTCTAAAGAGCTATATATTCTTTAATATAGAAATGTGTGGCAATATGAAGGCAGCAATTCTCAATCTTTGAGATACTGGGGACCAAAAAAATAATTAACCTCTTTACCAGGAGCACAGAGAAACATTTTGCTCTAAAACATGTGCTGCTTGCAAACAATAAGCACAGTAATACTCTTAGTTAATAATGTATGGAATGTATGAATATGAATAGAATGTAAATCTACATTATGTATAATGTCATTTTCTTTAATGTCCGTTTAAGTATTAAAATTGCAATTAATAACTTAAATCTGTGGAGACACCTTTGGTTATTTATCTCTAAAATTATAAATCTTTGGTTATTTATCTCTAAAAAGAAAGCTTATTCACAACTCATATATTTTGTATGTTTGGTAGTTTTTTTATCAGCAGAACATTTTGTTAGTTTATTGCCTAAGAGAAAATGTGAAGAATATTTTGAATGAGATACTTTGGCTTTTCTCATTACCTATAGATTCCCTATGTTTTCTCTGCATGATAGCAGCACAAATCAGGGAAATTAACAGACCATGCATAGTTATACAATGCACTAATACCACAGGCAACATATTTTGTCTATGGATTAGAAATATGAGAATTTATAATTTCTTTCTTTTTCTTCAAATGCTGAAGTGTTTCAGTCATCTACTGTGTGACATACCAGTCTTTCTGCATTATGCTATTTTCCTACGGAAAGACTGAACTCCACGGATCAAGTACAAACTATTATGCTTAAACTATTGTATGACCATAACCTCTTTCAGGTCAGGTCATTTTCTTACATGATACTAATGCCTGATTGAGGAAGTGTTATGTATAAGGTACCCATTTTAATAAAATCAAGATTAGGAGTAACTTTGTGGAAAGCCACAATAATAAATTTAAAATGTTGATAATTTTACACAGATTTTTATTATAACAACAAATTGTTTCGTAAGAAATTCTATAATAATGAAAATCAGTGAAAAATTACCAACCTCTTAATTTCTTACCCATTTTAACATTAAAAATCCTAGGAACAGATAGAAAATCATATTGCAATGTTGTGTTCTGAGTAAATTTTTCATAGTATGCTTTCTATAAGATATTTGAAATGGAACTATATATAGTAAATTGTGTAAGTGGTAATCTCCTCTATTCACATCTCAAAGTAATCCAGGTTTTGATGATGTTTATTTTTCATGTGCATTTCTCCTTGGGAATATTCCTAGCTGCATGCTTCATTACCATGCATCATACTCATCCCTTCCATATCATGTGGACTATAGTATGTTAGGAATGAAGTTTGTGAATGAAAAAATATATTGCACAGGATATATTTTTATGCTCCAATATAATCATCCAAAACTTCTAAGCATTTCAGGTTAATTGGAATGCTATATAGAATGCTAGGTTTGCAGACAATCCCTCCCAATTCCCATCCAATTCCTCACAGCAGACAATTGTTCGCCGCACATTGTGTGATGTCATTTTGGTACCAAAACTTTAATACTAATCTAAAACTTTCCAGTTTACATGGCCATATGGATTACCCATTTTTTCTTGAGTTACGTTCCAACTAAATAGTTTTTAACAAAGATTTGGTTGCTCTAAAATTAATCTCATGTAATTTTTATGCATTCAGATAATACAATGAGCAATGCAAGAAAAAATCAACATTTTATGTTGGATTGTAAGAGAGTAATGGCAGTTTTTAAAATGTTCACGGGTGAAAACTCGGCAATTCGTTCAATCTTCGCTTATAACTTTGTTGTTTCTGCTATAAATGCATAAAATTTTCGCTACTGTGTTGATCGAGTTATTTTCATTAAAATTTCATCAGAACATAAGTTTGAATCGGTCAATGTTAACTACGAGTCTTAATTATACCCGTCCGAATCCGTAGCTCCGCGTAAAGGCGACTCGGCGCGGGAGGCCTTTCTCCCATAAAACAATACTGACTGGAAGCTTGAAACGGAGAATACCAAGAGATTCACAGCTCATGTAATCTTCCTGTAACTATCCATCCTTTATTTCATTTTGCAAGGATTTTGCTAGAAATTCCTTCTATCATATTTAATTTGTTTACAAAAGACTTAAAATTAAATATTAACAACAGTTTTGCCACTTCAAAATGTCCAAACAATTTTTTCTCTCCCTTATTGCACTCTTCGATTCGGGTAGAGTATGATTCTAAGTTTTTACGAGGAAAATTTTAAATACTACGAAAGTTGCCGCATTCTATAAGGCAATTGCAACAAAAATTAATTATGACATTAATCTCATCTTTGCTCATTATTGTGACCTATCCTGATATTAGTTCGTAATTTCCTTAGACCAATATATTTTCCAAAATTAGTTAAACGATTCAACCAAGGGAGAAAACGTCATTTAAAAATTATTTAAATAGTGATATATTTAAGAAACAAACTTCTTCAAGCAAGGAAAATATCTGTTGCTTCTATTGCGAAATTAACAGTACTAGCTCAATTCACGAAATGTTTGCTTGAATTAACTAATTAATTATATAAATAGTTTAGAAGTATGCAATATCTTAGAGTAACCGTAATCGTTTGTAACACCCATATTAATTATGTTATAATTATTCTTCTAGAAAGTCATTCATACCTATTACAAGTATTTACATATTTCATAGGATACGCATGAGAGGAATTTCACGAGTAACATGATTAAAATGTTAATTAAAACTGCGTCAACTTGAGAAATAAGAGAAGTATGAAAGTAAAAGCAACTTATGGAAGTCTTTATTAATAATTCATTATAGAGAGAAATTGATTTGTTCTGAGCGGTATGTATGGAATATAGTAATAATACATTTTTATTTTGATTAGAGACCACATTGAACGTGAATTTCGATATGTATATAACTTGTTGTGATTGAATTTCATGAAAACCTTAAAATACAGGTTTTACTCGTTTCCTCTTTGGCAGTCTACTAAGATTTAGTATCGACATTGAATATCTTTCGTAGCATTTGAATAAATAAAGTCCCTGGTATTCCGATAGTTATAAATAATGTGGGCCGGCGAGTTGTTTGCACAGAAAATGTGAGTAAGATTATGGAGAATAAGAAACCTTAATAAAATAATCGATATTTCTTACAATTGCTTCATGACTGAATAATTAAGAGCCACAATTATTAAATCATTTTAACGGAAATTAATCTGCGTATTTCCCCAAAGGTGAAATGGAAGAATTTATAAGTGCTCCATATACTGAATACTGGATCCCTTTTACGATTTTTATAATTTTTTGAACAAATCCTCAACTAAGAAGTTGTATCAGAGCTGATTTTCTATTTGTTGATCTTGCAGGTGATCCATTTGGTCCAAGATCATGTGAGTGAAACAGGTAATGAAAAAGGAATTGACTTAAATCAGCCTTTAAAAGTTAAACTATATAAAGGCTATAGGTGCAGAAAATTGTTTAGTTAAATGATAAAAAATTCAATACTTAAAAAAAATCAAATTCTGTATCAAAAAGTCAGAAGAAAGTCAAATATTTCCTACATATCTGGATGCCTCTTTTGGATTGAATTATTTATTCGATCTCTCAGATTGTATTAACATTGAAATTCAGGGTATACTTCAAGCAGCGTTTAGAAAAACATTCTTCCCGGTTTTTAGTGGTGCTATTTTAGTGGTAGGTAGAAACACTAGCCAAAGACTGATAGTTTAGTTTAAGTGATTTGTTGATCTATCACTGGAAAACTACCAGTCACATTAAAACCTACAACAATATCAACTATTTTACCTTTCCAACATTTGTTTGCACATATGTGAATTAAAATATTTTAACCTTGCTAAATACAATGTATTTTAGCTTATTTAGTTAATAAAAATACTTTTTATAAGATTTTGCGGTATCATGATTTAGAAATAAAATTAAAACATTTTTTAAGTTGGGATAACTTTATCACAAGTATATTTCACCCCTTCAGGTGGTAGCAGTGAGAGAAGGAGGAAGTGCCGAAAGGAATATTTCTGTAGAATATCGAGAAGAATCTTTAGTTGATCAAGATAACCCCCTCTAACATCAGCTGGTACCATCAGGGCCAAAAGAAAACTATGATAGAGCCCTACAAAATAAATTTTAAAAAGTTTCATATAAATAATGAAAAAATACATAAATTCATTTTCACCTAATTGTTTGTATTTTTCACATTTTCCTCAAGTGTAATAATTAGTTTCTAGCAGTTTTATATTGAATTGTTATTACATAATTAAATGAAATTTATTACTGAATTAATATTTTAAGCAGTTCTGCCTCCATGAGGTGTGACATTGTCCTAGATCATATTGTATGAGTTTCATCTCATTGGCCAATGTTAGCCAAATTCAAGCTAACATTGTCCCAAAATTTAAAATATCTTTTGATTAGGAAAAAGAGTTGTTTGATATTTATAATAATTGTGTTCTTCCATATGTTCTTCAGAAATAAAATATTGATAGCATTTGAGTTTAAAAAAGAAATGATACAACAGTAACTTTAAAAGTGTCTTGAAGCCTACAAAATTGGGCCAAAGTTACCCCAATTGATGGAAAAAAATGAAGTATACTAATTTCATTTAGGTCAATATGTTATTTTACTACACAATATTATCTGTAGAGCAAGATAATGTATCCATAATATTTTTAAACCAAGTTGCATAGAGCTTCACAAATGCCTGGAAATGAAACTTCCTATCTTATTCTTAATTTTCTTTTTATATTTGTAGCATAATGCAAAGGGCAATGAGATTTTTTTGCCTAGGATTGTCAGACACCTTTGGACTGAGCCTGACTCCAAGAGACCAATTCATATACTATTACTGATATACTTTGGATTAAGTAGCTTTCATGTACAAGTAGAACATGCAAATTTTTAATGATTTTGTGCATAATGAGGAATTTATTGTGGATAATTAGGGAACTAATAGGATACTGCTTACTCCTAATAACAAATATTTAATTAGAGAGGAGAGCAATGAAGGATACCTTAGCTGACATGATCTGAAAAATGTTTTCTTTCCTGGATATGGTTGTCATATAATAATAGTTATTTTGAAATACAATTTTATTCTATAGATAGACTTCTGATTGCTACATAAGTAAACTTTTGGTGAAATTAAATGATTAAAAGTTCTCAACAAGCCTATATTTAGCTTTGTTCTTTTTGTTTCAGGGTTATTATGAACTCAGTGCTGGAAAAACTCTATTTGGTTCATTTGGAGTCAAACCAACATCACCAGCTCCTACTTGCAGCTGCAGTGAGTATTTCTAAGAAAACCATAGCCACTGTTTGAACAAACAATATTTTTCCACAAAATGTGAAAGCCGTGAATCTTATCTTCCAAATTATCTGTTCACTTCCACAGGTTCACATCTTTTTTAAGTCTTTTTTCTGGCAATACCTTAATTGTCAATAATTGCTGTTGTAATTATTTGCAATTTTATCTATGAAATCTAAAGAAAAATTGCTCTTTAATTGCAATGCATGCAATCTTTTTCCTATTCCATTGCAAATATTTTCATAGTAAAATTGTGATGATTAAAAGAACGAGGCAGCAGCTCACTACTTCTCCCATAATTTCAGTCCTGATAAGTATCAATGAATCAATGACATTGACATTAGCAAGCAACCATTATAAATTTTGAAGGATATTCATCATAATCTCTAAATATTATTTCTAAACATCTGTTTTCAGTGACTAGTGCCTTTCTCCCTTCACACTCCATCAAAATATATAAATGGCATACGATTTTAAATAGAGAGTTTCCTGTTTCCCACTAAAAATAGACCAACAAATGAAAAATGTCTCATTTGGTTAATAAATAGTTAAAATTTGAATTTGGCCAGAACTTTTATAAATTTTTAATTCAATATCATTTTGAGAAGATTGGAAAATAAGATTCTGTGCTTCCCATTTGAAATTATTAGCGGAATGCAAATGGCACTCTGTCATAGAACATTGTATCATTACAAAAACGATGAACTGTTATCACAATATGAGACCTCATGTTCCAGAATCTCGATGATTTTCATTTCCCTTTCTTTCCTCAATTTTATATTTAATTTACACTATGTATCCTTATGGGAAATTTTGGATTATTGGGGCATTACTGTTACATTATTAAGAGGAACTGGTTCTGGGTTTGAAACCAGGCAGTTCATGATGCCATGTGAAATGTACGGCGGGAAATTCAAATATTTCATGGGGCATTCCCCGAGTAGATAGAAATCCATAATCAGGCATGTGAACAGCAATCATAAAAATGTTTTACAAATGCAATTTACCTTTCCCCTGATGGTCTTTGGTGTGATGAAAGGGGACAATTTGCATTCCACTATAGAATTAAATCGGGAATACGGAATTACGTTTGAGGACCTTTCCGGTATGATATTGGTTTGAAATTCTGCGTATGGTAAGGGTTTTCCTTTTTAAATCATAAGCTGTTATTAGTAGCAGTTTGTCTCTGTCCTAATAATGACAGAGTAGTATCTGTCCTCGGAAGAACCCATGCAAAAATTGAGTTAAAATTTATTTATTTTCAGAGCATTCTCCATAATTTTAAAATATTCTGTAACTCCGTGGATACGAGACATTCATATCACAATTTCCTTACCTCACTTCCTAACTTTCGGCGAGGGGGAGAAGAGACCTTTTGTCACCTTTTTTGTCCTTCCAAAATATTCCCCAAAAATGTTTGAACTGCGAAAACAAGTCAATTTCATAAATACCTGGGTTAATATTAGATTTTCTCCTTTTTCCGTGAGAGTCCAAACACAGGTGTATAAGGCTGTGCCGACAAGAGCAGAGACACAGAAGGACTCACGGAATCAATGCCTCGCCCACATCGTTTCCCCCTGCGCTTACATTCACAAGTCAAAGAAAATCCTTTTATTTATTCCAAAACTGTTGTCGACCATAAATGTAATTCCCTATTTCCCTTTATAAATCTATGGTAGAATACAAATGGTCCCTTTGTGTTGAACCAAAGACTATCAGGGAAACGTTAAACTGCAAGTGTAAAACATATTCATGACTCCTGTCATATGCCTGATTATGGATTTCTATCTTCTCGGGGAATGCATCATAAAAATATTTTAATTTTCCACCATATATTTCTAATGGGAGAATTAGGACCAATTAAGACCGTCTGGTAACAAACTCAGAACCTGTTGCTGAAAGAAAATTGCATATTTATATTATACCAGAACAACGCTGACCGTTTCCAAATTTTCAGTTCAATATCATGTTGGAAAGATCCTAAAATAAGATTCCCATATCCTCATTGGAAATATATGGAGGAATTCAAATGACTCTGGCATCAAACCAAGGATCATTAGGGAAATGGTGATCTTTGTATATGAAACATATTCATAACTTCTCCTCACATTCCGGGCTCTATCTCTCTAGCTTATCTGGAAAGTATTTAAAAAAATTCTTAAAAATTGTCACTATGTATTTTAAAGGAGAGAATACACACAAGTCGAATTCATGCTTCTTTCGTGAAATTACTTCCATTGTTACAATAGAAGACTGCGTCATCTCTGGCCTTCATGATTTTGAAATCTCTATCTTACTGAGTGCCTATAAGAATTTTTCAAACATCTGCGCAATGCATTCTTATTGGAAAATTCCAATATTTGGGGCTTTCTGGTATCGAACCCATGGTAGCTAGCATTGAAGTCTGAATTATTCTGGCGGTAACCCAATAGCGCCACTATGTCATAAGAATTTCATGTCAATGGCATCTGTGGAACATGGTTAGAGTTTGAATCTCTTATATATAGGTATATCCAGAGAAATTAGCCATATGGAATAGATGAATATGTATATCCCGAGAAGTATCTAAATGTAATAGATATAACATATCCTGAATATCAATACTCCTAAACATTTATACTGTTAACTTCTGTGTTCTTTCATAGAGTATGTGTCTTGTGTGTGGTCTCCTTATCAATCTGTATAACAATCAAAACTGGAAAATGTACAAAGAAAGTTCATCCACCTGGTTGCTGTTATGCTTCATTATCCTGCTGATAACATTCCTTACTCTAATGTAATGGATTACATTGGCCTTCCAAAATTTCTGCAATATTATTGATTGTCCTCATCTATTGGCAACTGTGAATTTCAATGTCTGTCCATGTAATACCGGAAGTATGAGCTTATTTAACATTAACTCTAACATAGTAATAATTTTTTTCATTTACCTTTAGAAGGGCAAGTAACTCACTAAGTTCTAACTATAATTCTGTGGATATTTTTATGTCATTATCTCAATTCACATTGTATTTAAAAGGAAATGAATATTTTTTCTATCATATGTATAACATTGTTGATTTATTTGATTTTTAATAATTTTTGTTGATATGACATATTTTAAAAGTAATGTCAATATTTTTATCTTATACTCATTAATTTTTGTTATTATTTTTCTTTAATTCTTACTTTCTGTGATAGTGATTGAATTTTTGATGTTACCATAACTATTGATTTTCTTTCTCTTTTGTGATATCTTGTGCCTTAGATGTAATTTGGTTTTACTCAATAATTAACTTAGTGCTATTTTGTATTTTGTGCACTAAATAGGCTCTCAGGCTTGTTAATAAATAAATATCACATGTATTTTAACTATAACAGAATTATAAATATTTAGCAGAGCAGTTTTACATTTTCCATGAATTTTTCATTATGTTGCATCTCTATATTGAGGGTGTGGTGAGCGAAATGATGCCAGCAGGATAGTTGGTGGGAAACCAACTGGTGTCAATGAATTCCCTTGGATGGCAAGACTGTCTTACTTCAGCAAGTTTTATTGTGGAGGAATGCTTATAAATGACAGATATGTCCTCACAGCTGCTCATTGTGTACGAGGGTTCGTATGATTGTTTTTATTGTATTTTCTTATAATAGTAAAATATTTATTCAAATATTTCTCAATCTCATGTGATAGAGGAATTTAGGAAAGAAATCTTACCATCAGTCTTAATCATGTAATCATGTTGCTGATGCATTTGCTTAATGTTGAGCTGTATTTCTCATTCAATTTTTCTCAGCATTCTGATGAAAATATCTTAAATGTATTATGTTGGGAGACATCATCTACTGCAAAACATATCATTGATTGATGTGATGGTTTTAGAAAATCTAGGAAAAGGGAAGTTCAGGTGGGGATTATGCTTATAAGTTCATCTTCAGAGGAAGTTTACTCAGGCATTCCACAAACAGTTGGTATATGTGCAGGATGAATTATTTCAGATTCTCTGAAGAGGCTATAGAAGTATACAATAGGATGATAGGAATGATGATGAAGTATATCAGAATTTCTTTTATAAGAGATGAAGATGTTGCTAAATATCATTGAACCCATTTTTAATGATTAAAAAGAAAATGTTTAACGGTTCAATGGTTTATTTCTAGCAAACAAATTCTGAAAGCAGAGGAAATGAAAAGCACAAATATATAATAATATTTTTAATTAAATATTGTTATACTTAAATAAAAATTAAGGAAAGAGTATTAAAATTAAAATACTTGTAACTATGATCTGCTCTTAAGTTTGTATGTAATATTCAGAAGCATTATATAGATAAAATTATGCCCTGTAAGTGTTCAATATACAACCCACAAAATGGCCCATATCCTGTCTAATGTATCTAGAAACGCCCAATATGATTTCAAATTTGATGGAAATGATTGAAATTGAGAGAATATAGCTATTGAAGATGTTTCATTCTTAAATCATATTACTATACAAAATTTGTTCCCTTTGGTTCACAATCCTGCAATACCTTCAAATGTAGTCAAAAACAGTGCCTTGTTAGTTACCTCAGAGGAATGCTGGAGAACCTTCTCAACTTATGTTTTGGCAGCTTATGATTACAGATAAATATGTATTATTCATAATAATTATATAATGGTAATAATACTATCTTAAACTCCAAAATTCTTCAATTGTGCAATGATAAAGAATTCAATTTAGACCAGCTCTGTTATATTTAGTGACTTTTGTATGAGGGGTGTTTTTCAAAGAAGATTCATTTGTGAATGAGAGTAAGAAATACGTGAGTTCACCGCAGTACACTTGCTTGTCAGGTTCTGGCATTCTCTGCAATCTTCTCTGGTTCTGTGCAAATTTGCATACCATTTGCAGCTGTGTTGTCCATGTGTGTACTAACTTGAAGGCATTTATAATGTTTAAGAAAATTGAATCGCCCACCAACTGTAAGATTTGTTCTGTAATTCAATTTTTCAGTGCCAGATACTTGACAGCAGCAGAAATTCACCATCTGATTTGTTAAGTTCATGGTGATAATGGTATGACTGACAGTAAAGTTCAGACAATGCAAGGCCAAATATTTCTGCAAAAACACAAGGTCTACTTAATCAGATCTTATGGGTGGGAACTACTGGATCAACCACCTTTAAGTCCAGACTTTGCACCCAGTGATTTTCATTTGTTTTGGTACTTAATGTTCTTCCTTGGTGGTCAAACATTCAATGACGATGGCAAAGTGAAAGCTGCAGAGATGGATTGGTTTATCTTCACAGGCGGCAGATTTCTTTGAAGTCAGAATTCAAAAATTTGTAGATTGCTATGACATATGTTTGAACTAATGGAAATTATGTAGAAAAGTAAATAAAAGTACAAAGAATGCAGAAAAATATATTGCAATGATATTTACAAAGTTTTTCCTAAATGATATACAGACCTTATTTAAAAAAACTCCCCTCATATTTGACAGTAAGTTGTGAGAAGTGAAGAGAGAAATGCATAACTGATATATTTGACTATGGATTGAATCATATTTGGTTCTTATCATCAAATAGAATGGGAACAAGGGCAAATAATAGTTGATTATATTGACTGTTTTGATACAAAAGCAATTATACAAATGTTTCAAAACTAGTTAATCTAGTAGTTAAAACTAGTTAGTTTAAGTTAATCAACTTAATGTGCAGGTATTTTGCTCTGCCTTGGGTTTATATGATAAATTATTATGATTGGTTATGATGTATTTCAAGGAAGATAATCTTAATGCATGTAGAATAGTGGACACATTTATTAGCAATTGAACCAATAATCAGTTTCTTTGAAAAATGAAATTTTTATATTAGAATGTTATCATCAGTATAAATATAAAATAGATACTTAATGTTATGATTTATCATAGTAACAGATCTATAATATCTTCATATATGTATATTTTTATAAGTGGTTACTGCATATCCTCTGTTTAAAATATATTTTTCTGTATTTCAGATTTATGTGGTTCATGATTAAGGTAACCTTTGGTGAGCATGACCGTTGTGACATGAATATTAAACCTGAGTCCAGGTTTGTTTTGCGTGCCATTAGTCAAGACTTTAGCTATACAAATTTTGACAATGACATAGCATTACTGAGGCTCAACGATCAAGTACCTATTTCAGAAACCATACGTCCAATATGTTTGCCAACATCTAATGGTATGACATTTTGTTTTTACTCACCTGGAAAATATTAATTTTCCACTTTTTTTGTTTTGGTGCTTATGGCTATCTTTTTTTGTATATCATAAGATATGCTCGGATATAATTTATTTATATTTGCAAAAGTATGAAATATTTCTCAACAAGTTTCTCTTAGTATTGATGTAGGTAAAATAAAGTGCACAGTTATGAGCTTGAGGATAAATTCCTCCAGATGTTATGGGTAAATTTAAGTCTTGTGCTGAATATTATAATTCTTTAGTTTTAATATATTCAATGATAGTATTGATTGTTTTAACTCCTTTGTGTTTTTAAGAATTATTTATTTTAGGAGGTTTCATCATGGAAAAGATATTAATTTAATTAATGCATAAGAAAAATCATGTTGCTTTTAGGAATAATATACAAAGGTGGCCTTAATTATAACACTGAGAAAATATATCATTAAAAAATTAATATTTTAAGGTTTTGAATATTCTATTCAATATTGTTTATGGTTGATGGTGTACTTTTCAGAGGAACTGTATGTAGACAGAATGGCAATAGCAACAGGGTGGGGAACCTTGATGGAGGATGGGAAACCATCATGCATCCTTCAAGAGGTTGAACTACCAGTACTGAGCAATGAAGCCTGCCGAAAGACAAAATATAATGCATCCATGATCTCAGACAACATGCTATGTGCTGGTTATGCTGAAGGTGGTAGGGATTCTTGTCAGGTAAATTTTATCTTCATATTTTCTCATTTTGGGTATCTCTAATGTGCAATTCAAAATCTTGCTTTTGAATCACTAACTCATTAAGGAAAGGTATTTAATTGCATATCATGAGAGAGAAAGATAAAAATTCATCTATTGAAACAAACTAGATTTAAACCTAAATACTT
Source organism: Pachydiplax longipennis (assembly GCA_036926295.1). NCBI lineage: Eukaryota > Metazoa > Arthropoda > Insecta > Odonata > Libellulidae > Pachydiplax > Pachydiplax longipennis. The sequence continues at coordinate 382,025 of JAVFKF010000028.1, read as the reverse complement.
CATTTGCAGATTAACACTTAAAAATTGAGCAATTATTGCAAATTAGAAGGTGAAATACCTTAAGTTTGTGGAATTATAAAGGGATCGCATCCCCATGGAATGTGGTGTGTTCAATTCCTAATTCCATCATTCACTTATACTCTAGTTAATATTGGGTATTGAAAATTTTATTGGGTGATGAAAATTTTTGTTGAAGTTTTTATTAACAGACATTAAAATTGTTTCTGGGCACCCATCCTTAAGTGGTTGCCATTTATGCATCATTGCAAAAGCTAGTTGAATTATCATATAACTATTATTCACAGGGAACCTCCTTAATTATAAGTGAATTACTTTCCTTAAATTTGCAGATTGGGCCTATTTAATATTTTGCTCACGGATGTGTAAGAGAATACAAATATTCATATTTGCTTGAAGATGTTAACTCGTTGACAAAACTATTCAGGAAATGAACCTGTCATGGAATTTTACTCTCATTTCTTTCAACATGGCAATCGCCTTTTTGAGCTTTCTTCTCATTGTAAAATTCATTGGTTTCTTTGTGCAGTATCACAGAGGCTGTGACATTCTTATAGATGTTGCATATGAATTGGACTTACTCAGCATCTGCCTCTTGATTCTCCAGAGAGTGGAAGGAGTACTTACTGAGTTGAATGCTCTTTCAAGCAGAATACAAGTGTTATATTGTATTGACTGGTTCTGCCATTGATTTCTTGCTGCATGTGGATGTCATCAATAGAACTGAGCCCCTTGCAGTATTCAACATTTTCTCTGGACTGGGCAGATGCCAGGGCCATCTTCAGACGCTCAGATATTACTTACTTAAATGTTTTGTAAACAACAGGAAGGAGGCCAATGCAGTGATGGTTCTTCAAATCTTTCTGGATTCTTTTCTTTCACAAGATTCCATTATCTCCTTTCTGTGTGGCTAAAATCTGTTTTTTCCCCACTGCTAGGAATTGTCTGGCCTTCTTCATGCTTTTGTCATTCTGTATAACCTCTTGTAAAACTCTTTAATTGAGATTCTTCTGATAGACTCGCAAAGTTTGGTATCTTCAATGTCATATTTTTCAAACCTTTGAACTCTTGGTTTGCCTGAATTTTTCAATTTGTCTCAATATTTCATCATTTGCTGATTTTTCTCACCAAACTTCCTGTCATTGGGATAAAACCAGCAATTTGTTATATGTGGAACTTGCCGTAAATTCTCTCATTATGTGCTCCAACTTGAATGAAATAATGCTTAAACTTCTATTTGAGAATAAGTCAGTTATTAGGATGTGTATAATGTGCAAACTAAACAGGTAAGAGGATACATCCAAAATTGCTGCTAACATTAGCTAGCTCAAAGAACAATTTCAAAGTAAAAAAATTTAAGTTTTTGCGGATCTTTGGAGATAGTGAAAAGTGAGAGTTTTCAAATAATAAAGCATGAGTCGGTAAGGATGCATTGGTCTCTTACATGACAGTCAACTGAAGCCTATAAGTGCAATAACATAAAATATGAAGTTATGGATCCTATTGAACATCCTGCCTAGCTGTCCAGCATATTAAGGAATGAGAAGAAAATGTAGTAGCAATATCAACTGTAATTTCACATGAGGAAGATTTATCAGAGTGTCACACAAAAGAAGATTACAGAATAATCTGACAAACAAACCCATCTTTGAATCTGAACTGTTATCCAACCTGCACCAAGCTAAGTTTATTGGTATTCCACATTGCTTCTGGCTAGAAATCTCATGGGTGCAGAGCTGTGCTACAGGTGAGGACATAAGAATGCACCTAACAAATTTTCCAGGCAAAGACTTCCTTTGTAAAAAAAATCTAGGGAAATGAAGAACTCTATGCTTTAAAAGTAGGTTCTGATACTTCTCTCTATGAAGAAGTTCATCAAATTTCAGAGTGGCTTCATAGCAGAGCTGTGTGGCGCTTAATCTGTAATAACCAATCTTGAAGAAACAGTCCCTCAACACAAACCATGGATGAGCTAAGTGACAACTGTTCCAATGGTCAATTGCCTTGAAGTATGCTCCCTTTGCTTTATAAGAACATGTAACTCTGGCAAACGTCAGCCAAAACTTGTCATTTGTGGGGATTTTAACTTAGATATTCACTTTTCCTCACCTAATGTATTTAACTTCAAAATATTTACTACTTTCTTAATATTTATCACTCAAATGAAGATCCAACAAGACTTAAAGCTTGCCTTGAAAATATATCCTTAAATTTAGACAAATAGTTCGTTAAAACACGTCCTTGATCCTTTAATTTAAGATCATTCTCCCTTGGTTACTAGTATTTCCTTGTATAGTAGAAATATTACAGTCTGATATAGTGTATTATTCCAACAGACCCATCACTACATTAGCAATCAATTCTTTTAGGTACCATTAGAAAGTGATACTTACTGCTAATGGATTCACTGACAAACATGACAGCTCTTTTGATGAATTTTGTGAATTTCTATGGGAAGCTGCCCATCATATCTTCAAAACAAAATATATTTAACCCTTAAGCTGCAGAAGGTGAATTGCGCCTTCTTCAACAGACCAGTGGTAGCAGATATAGACCTTCATAATCTGGATAGACCCTTTTCCTTTGGTTCGGTCATCGGTTATTGTCGAGAAATTTAACTACTGGTGTATAGAAAATGCCATTGCCGATTTTTATTTACTTTATAATAATTTTTGATTCAATATTCAGTTCAGAGTTGTTTTCTAAGCAGTTTTTTGATTATTTTGATACCAAACAATATGCATATATCTCGATTTTTAACAATCATAACTAATCACAAAGAAAATAAAACGTGCTCAAAGGCAGTCAAAACTCGGAGAGTGGGTAAAGATGGAATCTTTTAAACTTGGGTTTTCCCAGGTAAGGGAAAACCCTATTGAGATATTCCCAACCCAGAACAATAGAGAGGAGCTACCGATCGGTACTGCATTGAGAGGCAGGGTCATAAAATTGAAGCAGCAGGTCAAACGTTTAAAAACGTTTTTCCTGCAGTTTAAGGGTTAAGTACCTACTAAAAGAAAGCAACTGGTTCACACCAGAGCTTTACCATAAAAGGTATGATTGTGTATAGCATCTACTAAATGAGATTCACCAGGCAAGGAAAACTATTTCCAATATAAAAAATACTATAGAAAAGAAATACCAAAAGGAGGGCATTTGACATAAACAATGCCATAAACTAATAAAGAATAGCTTGGGCTAATATAAAGGTAGAGACATGCCCATTTAAATCTTTAAAACTTTCTGATAATACCACAGGTGAATTTTATAACAGCTATTTGAATTCTGCGAATGACATAATTAATAATATTCCTCAGTTCACCTGTATGTACAAAGAGTACTTATCCCCCTATAGAGGAGTAAGGCTATTTTTCCCTCTGACATCATCAAAATTGTTTCTTAAATGTCTTGTTCCAAGTGAAAAGTTCTTTGAAATTACATGTACTTAACTTGGTTTTTGACCATGATTGCTCACCCACATTGTTGATCAATGAAGCATTATTTATTTCCCTTAAGGCAGCAACCTATTCATTAGAAAGGCCCAAGAGATAACCCACTCAACTATAGATGGATATCTATTCTGCCTATTATATTAAATGTTATAGAAACCATCCTGTTCACTCAATTTATGATTTATTTGAATGCCATAGCTTATTTGGATCATTGTAGTTTGGCTTTTGCATGGGAAGGTATACCTCACAAGAAATTGAATCACTAGTTGATGTTATCCATCAAGCTTTTGAGAAAAAAGAGTACACTTCAGCAATATTATGTAACCTTAGTAAGACTTTTGACTGTGTTCCACACAAAATCTTATTGTCAAAATTATATTTTTATGAGATAAAGGGTGACTCCTTGAAAATAATAGACACATACTTAGACAATAGGTATCAAATAGTTTGATTGAATGGTAGCAGTTCTATGAAGAGTTTAGTGAAATTTGGTGTACTCCAATGATTTAGAATTCTCCATACCTGGTAATTCCACTCTTTATGTAGATGATAATACCCTGGTCAACTGTGATAATTTTTTAAAAAAGTTCAGTCTAATTATGAATCTTTACTGCTTCTAGGTAAAGATTGGTTTGGTGCCAATGGCTGGTTGTCACGACGTTACCCTAAAAACCAAAAGTTCATGGAAAAGAAGGAATTCCTTGTGTTTTGGATGGTTCCCTGTGGACAGCACTCAAATATCTATTTTCCTCTTATAGTAAAAAGGATATTTTACTTCAGTCTGTATGTCCAAATTGTCTTGCAGATTAAGGGAATATGAAATGCTGATTCTTTGTCATAGTAGGTGCATAATTTGACAGATATGTATAAAGTATATAATAGTATGTTTAGCATGATAATTTGGAATACTATGTAGGTATTTAGGAATCTTTGACTGTTTTTATTGTTAATCTTTTGCCTCATGGTTAATATCCCTGTAGTAAAATAATGGAAACACTATGGCAGTATGGGTAGCTGAGTTCTGAAAACTACCAGAATGTATAAATCTACAATAGAAGAATGTCCAGTTAAATTTTATATGGGGTGATTAATAGGTATGTAAAACGAATTTCTTGCCATTTCCATGACTGAAAATAAAATCGTCGGAATTTCTTTGAAATAATGAAACCTGAAAGGAATTGTATCAGCAGTTGTGGTCATATAGATGTATAGCTTTAATATTTATATTTAACTATAGTTTAGAACTCAACCATGAAAACCATAGTTTGCTCAAAAACGAAAATTTTAAAATATCATAAGCCTACTCGTTATCAAGATATAAATCAAAATAGCCCGAAAGACGAGTAGTTATTGAAAATTTACCTCCAACGGGCTTCACTTTTAAACAAATTTCATTAATTATCCTCGAAAGCTTATAGTCCCTATCTAATTATTCACTAAATCGCTTCAATAAATATTTGCCGATAATTCCGCAAGAATTTTAAAGTGTCAAAATATTCCTTATATAATATTACGATGTTTGGTAAATCGTAATAAGCGGTTGCCAGACTAGCAGACCACAGATAATCCTGAGTGCGCATTCGTCTTGATGAGAATGTAGTAGGGCAAGTAAGTTGAAAACGTGAATAAATTTAGCTTCGCAACATCGTTTCGAATGAAGTCTTTCGTTTCGATTGTGGAGGAATTAAGCCACAGCACAGTACTCTGGCGAATTCCATTCCATTCGGAACGGAAAAGTTATGGCATAGGCCCCCTGATTATGGTGTTTATTCTGTCTGACGATGACCATACCTGATTTGTCATGTTCAATGGCTAATAAGTATTATTATTATACTTAGCTTTTCTAGTTCTTCTTCTTGCTGTAGTGCTGAAAACATATTTCTTAGTTTCAGCTGGAATTCTTTCTGGTTTTCTTCCAATTGTCTAATTCTTACTTCATGTTTACTGCATGAGACTAACTTCTTGTATTCCATTTGGTTGGTTGCTCTTCATTTTACAATTCTATGGTTACTTTTGAAACTGAAGTGATTAAAAATTCACAGTTAGTGACTCTGTGGACTTGTTGTCTTCTTCATTTTTGTTCCATTGCATCCTCTCCACATTCACTTCCTTGTAGAATTCTTCTTGAGATATATATTTGTGATAATCATATTGGTGCATTCTGTAAAACTAGGTGCTAACCTTGTTCATTTCTCAGGCCAAGTCAGTATTTTCCTGCAACAGTGTCATTGGCTTCTTGCTTACTTATATGGATGTTAAAATTACTCTAGTCTTTCAATGTTTGTACCCATGTAGTACCATGTCTACTATGTAGTAGAATTATTATCTTTACTTGAGTGTTATCAGTTCTTCATATTTTGATCTTGTTTGTCTCTTCTGCTTCATGCAGCAGCTCCAGGAGTCAATCTTTGCTCTTCAACAGTTGTATGCTGCAACGTCTAGTTGTTAATTTCTTTCTTCATGGTGGACCTCCATAATGCCACGTCCTCCCAGACATCCGGTGCTTTTGTATTTGGATATATTTCTAATATAGAAGCATCATCATGAAGATAATGGTAACATTAGGATAGTTAAATTAGAATGATTCACCAGGCTTTCCTACTGCCGGTTGGTGAATGCCACTTTCACTATTTAGCCAGAGATATTGTTGGAGCCTTCTTAGCCCGATTGAATAAGGCTATGCATTGTCTCCATTTACCCCAATGAGGCTATGAACTGTGACAGTGTGAAGAGGGATACATTCAAGCCATTCTGCATTGAGATCATTTGCTGCTTCATTTTATTCATGTCTTTTTGCTTTGGTCATAATAATTAGAAATATAAATAGTGCAATGATGTTTCTAAAATGAAAAACAGGAAGATGTTAGCATTGAACTTGGTTGCCACACCCCTGCATTTATATAATTCATTTATTAATTTTTGTCATCTAATTTATTTCACAAGCATCAATTTTACATGAATAAAACTTGACTCTTTTATTCAATCTAAAAGAATGATAATTGTATTTTCTTTTCCCCAGGGAGATAGTGGAGGACCATTGATCACTGAGAGACCAGATAAAACTTATGAGTTAATTGGTAAGTTGTAATCATGCTACCCTTACTATGGGTAAAAAGGATCCTCATGCAAAGACATATTCAATCAATTACAGAAGGTCCCTGACTTACAACTATCCAACATATAACCAGCTGAAGTTACAATCAACATTTTTTAACCCTTACGTAAACATTCAACTTTACCTACCTTAATATGCACCCAGGTACCCACATCCCATTTTTTCTTATTTCTGTATATTTATGTATTTGAATTAGTTTCTCTGACAGATCAATTCACTAAATAGTGATCAAATAAGAGACATTCTCAAAGCAGATGACCAGCTCTTGTTTGTAGAAAAGGAGGCAAACGAGGTGCTGTAAATGTTACTTTCTTATTGAAAGGTTGCTTGATGTTAGGATATTTTAATTCAGCCTTCTCTCTAATATTTTGAGGAATGACTGAATCTTTTTGATGCAGTGCAAATTGTGATTTTGTGTAGTTTTGTCTACAGAGAAAGTAGAAAATAACAACATTATAGTGTCACTTCCTTTCATTCTGAAAAATATCTTTTGCAGATCCTATTAATAAACAATGTTGTAGTAGTTCAATCTTTGTGATTGTACTCTCCTAAAGGATTCTTTTATGCTTCTTCCTTTTAAAAGAAAGCAATAATTATGAGTCTGCATAGCTAGCAAGACAAGGCTGATTAGATAGAGGAAATCATTCCCAATCATGCTTAAAAATGTTTATTTAATCTGATGTTTTGGTAAAAGTTGAAACATCTTACAATCTGAATTCCAAATGACTAAATTGATATCACTGAAACACTCCCGATTGTATTTAATTGTATGCCTTGTGCTAAACCAGTGGTTGGCAAACTGTGGCTTGCAAGCCACATGTGGCTCTGTGGCCTATTGAGTGTGGCTCTTTCACAAATACTACGTGTTGGAGAATTGGCTTTGGCAGGATACCAAAGATTAGACTTTAGGAGAGCAAATAAGTGTATTGATTCATGAAAAAAGGAAAGTAGCAGCTAGCGTGGTATGCTACAGCTGAAAGGGCTGCTTGTGAATTATATGATCTGACTTTTGCAGATTACCTTAACAATGAACCTTCTTAAGTGCAGTTATATTTACATTGTATCTTTCTTCACCCAGTGCACATATATCAATTAAAAGACAACATAGTTTCAAATTTTCTGGCTTATACATAGTTGTGGGGGCATTTTTATTTTCTCTGGGAGATTGAGATAACACATTCATCTCTTTAAATTTTATATTGTATTGGATGTATTGTCATAATACAAGAGGCTGATATATAGAATTAGTATAAAAAGTGCTACATCACTAAGTTGGAGACAATTTTATGCTTAAAAGGTTAGTAAATTATCGAAAATACCCACTGGACTGTCATGAAATTTTTTAAATATGTATTTGACTGCACAAGCAGTGTAAGATGTTTGAAAAATTTCATAAAATTTATTTGCATTAAGCATTATGTTTTATCATACTGTCATCATTAAGGATAATATCAAGTTTCATTTAATGTACCTGCAGTATAACCTAAACTTCAAATTTTAAATAAAATTTATTAAGTAAATTTTAGTGAGCCTTGTGGAGTGAAAGAAGATGTAGTGTAAAGGATTGAGAAAGGTATGTTGGTCATAAAGAGAGAATGACCAAGAGAAGATAGACAAAATAAGACCAGTGTGGATGGTCAAGTTGGAAGGGGTCAATCAAATTGATGACATTTTTAACAAAGGCCAGCTTAGGAGTACCCTAATTAATTAATGACAATGTACATATCTATATAGTTCAAGTTTAAAAAATTTGGATCTCAAAAGAAATTTCAATGGTACTGTAGATATTTAGCTTTTTTGACTCTCGAGTTTGCCAACCACTGTGCTAGACTATTTTTTTTTAAAGGAAGATGACCATATATATCAATAAAATTGCTATGAATAATCAAACGAAATATTATAAAATAATTTTCAAAATCAAACTCCATCTGTGGGTTATCCAACACCTCACAAAATATATCTGACTTCTGACCAATTTAAGGTAACAACAGATTCTTAGAACATAACCTGTTCATCAGGGAGTGACTGTGCCTTAAAAAAATATTTTTCTTCCAGATTGCCTTTTTCTTTTATATACACCAATAAATTTTTTGTGATACTGGTTATTTTGGTCATAATTTAATGAAAACTCATCACAAGATTTAATTAAACCTTGGATAAATCATGATGTCTGCCCTATTTCTTTCATTTGAACTAATTGTTAAATATTTTGGTATCAAGCTCTTTTTGCTTCAAAAATAAATTTAATTTTATAAAAATAGTAAAAATATCAATAGCCAATTTTTAAGCATTTTCATGGGTACACACAGGGATTAGCCGTTATGATATTTAAGCCTCTGCATAAATTTGTAATTCATAATTGTTTGTTTAGTATGCAAAAGATATCTATCATATTTAGCCTTCCACAAACTTACATTTGAAGCAAATGTAACATAATTTGGTTTGCTCAGGAAATCCTATGGAGATGAGGCATCACTCATATGTTACTGTATCTATAGTGGTTTTAATGATCTCTGTTAACTGCATTGTTTTTTAGGGGTTGTATCTTGGGGAAATGGATGTGCAAGACCAGGCTACCCAGGGGTTTACACAAGGGTGAATCGTTACCTCAACTGGATAGAAGAGAATACTAAAGAAGGATGCTATTGTAAAGATTGAGTTATTATAGCAGATTTTAGGAAAATGATATGATAGCAATCCTATAAGAATATTTATATCTTGATTATAACATAATCAGACACATTTAGGTCACATTTGCATTCCCCCTTACAAAGTGGAGAAACTAACTTTTGTTTCTTTATTTTATAGATCATGGTTTTTAATCAAAAAATGCAAACAATAAATTTGATTGAAACGAAGCTGAATTTATTTGAATGAAAATAAAATGGCATTGTTTTATATTAGCAGCACCCTAAATGCTGTGTCACATCTTGTGAGGAGATTCTTACCACATTGCTGAGTGAAAGAATGTTTTCAATCTTTAATATAATGTTAATTTATTAAATTCTCAGTTATAATCATATTTATCATGTATTTATTCAGAAATTTTACTATTTAATGACGCTTTATTTAAAAATACAAAGTAGTTGAAGTCATCTCTGAAGAGAGGTTGACCATGTTGAATAAAATGGATAAAATAAAAAAATATTATGCACAATTTTATATCAATTCTGGATCAATTATCTATGGTGATTTGCACAAAGGTGAATTTTCTGGTGAATTCAAACTCGAGGGTTCTTCTGATAAGGGCAAATTATCATGTCAAGTAATTCAATCTGTGAAGGTGATTTTTATACTTATTGCATCACCTACTATTCATAGAGTAGGTTTGGAAACAGTAGTGTTAATGAATGCATTCATAGAGCTGGAAAATTCTCTATGTTGAGGCAGTACTGGATTTCGATTAATGAGTCCTACTTAATATGAAAAATAAAGACATTTATAAATTTATTTAGAAAATATTAAGAGAGAATTATGAACTTTAGTACTTTAATTTAGGAAGTGATTAAGTAGAATGAATTAAATACATCCACCGAAATGACTCTGATGATTATCTTAACATAATTTTTACTCCAAATGCTTTTCACTTTACTGAAGAAGCATACTCCATTTAACCTAATGTTGTTGCCCAAAACCTTTTAGCTTTGTTTATCCTACATTTTGTTTTCCTGATTTTTTGTCTGTTGACATTACTCATTAACTGATATATCCCTTTCTAAACCTGTCTCATACAAAGAAAATGTAATAAAATATATTTACAGTTAATAGGTGTAAGCATATACATACATGTGAGCACAACTCATTTATTTTTTATAAGAATATTATATACAATGATGGACTATTGAGAGACAACTGAAATGATTGACAATGTTGTAATGAATGCCATTCACTCAAATTATAAGGAAATATATTCGTTGATGACTTTATAAATTATATAATTGTGTAAGGGAGTGGGTAAGTGTGATTTAGCACAAGATGGCATGCACCAAGGAAAGGAAGAATAGAAAAATTGCGTTAGGAATCAAACGTGGGTCTCCTAGTTGGGCAATTTGGACCAGCAATTGGAAGACTCACCTTTGATACCTGGTCATGGACTTTTTTCAAGTTTATTAAAACACTGTGTTTATTTTAAATTATAACTATTTTCAAAAATAGAAAATCAGGAGGTGAGAAGCTTTAAATATGTACTGAGTGATTGGTGGGCATGTAAAGGGTTAGTAAATGGGCATAATCTTAAATCAGCTTTCTTTGAAGTGGAAATTTTTTGAAAGGGGGATTTCAGCATTAAATTGATTTTTAAATAGAGAACAATAATTTTAGAGCAAAATGATCCCTTAATAAAAAATTTAAATCACAATGGTTAATATATTTTCAATTCCATTTTTCTCATTCATCTTCATATTTCCTTCATTCAAATCATCTTGAAAAATTTTTCACACCTCTAAGTTTCCATGATATCTGTTGAGTTTTCCTGTTGCTGTTCTGTTTTCATCCAGTTATTTATATATCCTTCTTTAAGCCAGAGCATTTACAGCATATGATTTACATATTCTACATACTTCGATTATTTGTATGGAATATTTTTCTAAACTTGCCTTGGCTAATCAGCAAAGGCATTTATACCCAAAAATATTCCTTACAGTGGATCCTTAGCTATATAATAATACAATGTCAGTGGAATAGTTTTAGTTCCATTTCATTTGAAGATAGTTTTTAAGACTTCCACTGCCCCAAATAAATAGTTGTGTTCATAGAAGGCAATTCTTAATAATCAATCCATACCTATTTTAATTCTTCTTTGCTTATTGGGTAAGAATGTTTTAAGCAGAAGTTGATTTTTATAAGAGGTCAACTTATACTATGACTTTAATTTGACCATAACTTGTCAGTCAAATACAATTCATGATTTTATAAGAATATTTAAGATTTTTGCTAGAATTTTGTTCAATATATTCATCGTAATTGAGGAAATGAAAATTTATTTTCTTTATTTTTGTGATGTTAGTCTCTCATATATGGAACAGACCCCCACCAGGAACCGCTAAAGTGGTATTTTAAATATACCACTTCTTTGATACTGATTTAGAGCTCTTTCAATGCATAATTTAACTGTATATAAGTTGGCTAATCATTAATTTTATAGCATCATGGCTCTATAATACCTATTTTACACTATGAAAATGAAAGAAACCATGGGTTGCAGGGCTCCCGGATACCCGACTGGGCAGCGCTTTTGTGTTTGATGAAAGTAGTCCTCCTTTCTGTTCTCAGTAGGAGCTCACAAGTACAAAATGACCTTAGCTGTCCAAGCACTTTTAACAGTACTACTACTACCATGGATTGCAGAATGGGCTTATTTAATAATATAATTTATTCTTTAATTGTGACCAATTTCATATTCTATTATGTAAAGTTCTTATGCAATCTTTATTTATATCCTTTTTATCATAAATGAAGAAGTAAATGACGAAGTGGTAATTATAATTTAACCTCTATGATATTTGCTGATAATTTTCATGCTTTTAATTTTATTTAGTTTAATTTTAATTTTTCACTTTTTTCTTTGTTATTTAAACAACCGTGTTTTTGAAGTACATATTATCTAGTTTGTTTTAGATGTTATCAGAGATGAAACAGTCAGCATGCAAACTGGTAGGGCATATCTCGGTTGCTTGGTTGTCTTGAGCTACTACATTTTAGTCCACAACAACCAGTCCTTCTAGGCTTTATTATCTTTGCAAAGGAGTTGCTTGTTCAAACATGTTGTACTTTTGGCTATAATATTTTAGATAAAAATATTAAAATGCCTGTTGTTAGATATGCTTCTGGTTCAAGATGAACTTCACTAGATGAAAGATAAAAGGAAAAGTTTCCTCCAGTTGTTTTATGAAATTTTTGTAGTTCATAATGAAAATAGATATGTTTAGGCAAGTGAGCATTTGGTGCTGATGCCTTCAGTTTCAGACTTGGGTTTTTGTAGAAAAATTTTAATTTCACATCTTCATACAGATATGACAAGTATAATTTAGGGATGGTAAAATTTCTTGATTCTCTGTCAAGGAAAGATTAGTATCAGGTATATTCTCTGGAATTTATGTTGTGCAGAGTGTTCATCCAAGTGATTCCTTAACGCTCATTTACTCCTCTTTAGGTGATACTTGAACACAATCCTGAATAGAATGGTTTGAGAGATTTCTAAATTTACATTTATTATGATCATTGATTTTACTCTGTTTAACTCTAAACACCATTGCCATTTTTAGGATTTTTCACACTAGATTCGAGGACTTAAATATTGAAACTTCTATTCATTCCTTACAGTTTTAATTTCCCTATTCTCTCTCTTATCTGTTAAACACACGAGGTATATCTTTTCCTTGCCTCCCTCTGATACTCTATTAAGAATTTTTATAGTATTTTCCCATTTCAAACAATCATTGCTTTTTGAAGACAGTATCAATATATGAGAGATAATTCTTCTTTGTGTTCATCGCAATTTTGCATTTTTAAATTTTCTTACTATCAGGAAAATGATGAGAGGGAAAACTTTAACCGTACCTGAATCAACTTCTAAATCTTCACATTTAAATACCTGTCCTCTGATTTTTGTTTTAATGGTTTATTGAAGGAAGGTACGGTATGATAGTATTGCATAGTACTGTGATACTTCAGCCTGCAAGTAGCCTTGCTAAAATTTTTTCAATTGATGACTCTCTTTCATTATTCTTTGGGCTTAGCTGAAGAAAATTTAAATTCAATCCTCAGTATTAACACTACCAAAATTATTATTACATACATTTGCTGCAATTAGACTACTGTCAGGTGGCAGTCCCTATACATTTTCCAGTAAAATTACGCAACACATATACATATACACAACCCCACAATCCCTGTACCCTGGATTCAATCCCTGGCTAGTACCCTGAATACCAAGATTCCCAAAACAACATCACCATAACCACAAATAGTATCAGAAAACATGCAAAACAGGTTTGTTTCGCTGGTTGGCATGATTCCAACCATACACCTTGTTTAGCTATAAAACTTTTTTAGACTCTAAATTTATAAGCTTGTGATTCTCGTCGAACAAGGCTGATTTTTGGAATTCAAAGATTTCAAATTCTGAGAATTGTTTAAACAAAAATCGTAAACTTATTTGAAGAATCGATATTTTTCAATTCTTTTAGTAATTTTAATAACAATATCAAAAATAACTCTTGTCGTACGATTGTCAGTTTCATTTCTTATATTGTAGGCAAGTTTCGTTGCTATCTTAAGATAAAATGTCACCCAGTTTCCAATATGCTTTTTCGGGAAAAACGCTCTCAATGTTTTAGGAAAACTTACTATATCATATCTGAATTATTTTCCATTAATCAGCAATTTCGGGACTATAAAGTGCGCTTTCAGTTACAGATTCAGCCGTTTTTACTGAATATCTGGGTTTATTTTAGCGATAAATATCCTGTTTGGTGGTATCATGCGATCTTCGGTGGGCCACGTTTCTCAGTGGTTGATGGTGTTTTCACTGAATTTAACGAAGACGATTACTATACATGATCCTGTTTGTCATACACTAAAGTGAACTGAGGGATGTTATTGTAAGCATAATCAAAAATGAATCGGGTATTTTTCTAAATTATTCACCAGTTAGCTTGCCGTATGCTAGCAACTTGTTCTCATATTATACATTTTTTTGAAGGACTTCCCGAAAATATGGATATGTATAACCTGGCAGGTGAAAAGATGCCATACATTTATTTTATATAGGCAATTGTTCGTTTCCCTAATTATCCTTATCCATTATCCTGAATGAATTTCAGCATTGGACCCCCTATGAAGATGGAAGCATTGTTTCCGAAATGCGCATCGGGATTCTGAATAACTGGTGACCGCTGAGCGATTATCCGTTTCCCGGGAATCGCCCTAGACGACTGCCGCTGTCGGCGCTTGGAGAACTTTTGTCTCTTAGTTGCTTAGGATATGTTTGTGATTTTGATACTGAGTGCTTCTTCACTCTCACTCTCTACAATACTGAAAATTTTCTTAGAAAATTGATAGAAAAAGCTATCACATTGTGTAATTTCTTCATTAATGAAATATAAGTTGTAATATTATGAAAATGGTGGAATATAGGGTAGCATTTTCTTCAAATACAAAAATTGCCCACATCTGGAGTTGTTTTATGACAGGCAGCTGCACTTTTTCCGGATTAAAGGTACCCTAAGAATTGCATGTCCACGATTTTTCCTTACAAGCTTAGGAATGGTTTAGTTCTATTTGAACATTGGATAAGAAGAGGTTGTGTTTTGTAGCTACGACAGTTTTGTGAAACAAGAAGTCTTCGACAGTATCCTGGTAGCATTCCTAGTGAGGTTTTAGATATTTCATAGGAATTCTATCTGGCGAGGTATTTTTTCTTTATATTTTCCCTTTTATTCAATGTATCAGAATATAGTGGTGAATAAGATGTATTTTCTGATCGTTTTAAAATGTGCTCACATTGTTTGAGTGCTCTCTACTCCCTTTGTCCTGCGTGTATTATGAAATTCTACGTTTGCGGAGCGAAAATTTCGGAGATGAACGATCTATCGGCAATTAGTAATAGAAACATGAACGCAGAAAATTTGTGTAGCATTTCTACGCCGCATGGCTGCATTAGTTTTTTTGGAGTGTTTATTACATATTTCTTTCCGACTTATCTTTAAGAAACTATAGGTGAGAGTACCATATTGATGAGTATGATGTTTTGTCATAAGACGTACCCATTGAACTTATCTTAATATTCTTTGGTAGGCTCGTGGTAATCATAAATTACTGTTTAAGGAGGGAAAATCTTACATTCAGAGAGAGTTTAGAAAAAAGATGGAACTGATTGAAGATGTATGTACCTAAACCAGGATATGGCTCCACAAATTATGGAAATACAACAAGGCGTTTCTTTTGAAGTCCGTATCTAGCAGCTGAAATAGCAGGTGCGAGGTTGAAGTTATTTTTATTAATGCATATTTTATTAAATGTAAAGATCAGGAAACTGAAATACATAGGGATGAAATCTTCACTTACAAAGATAAGCGTTCTGTATATGGTCTGTTTTGTATTATTAAGTTTTTCGTAAACTACCGTTTTCCAATGCTAATTTAATTAAACATTTCTAAAAAGGAATTAACGAAAATCTCATAAAAAGATTCGCCAAAATCTTGAAGGCAATTTCAAGTGGTTTTCCACTAACTGAATTAGCGTTCAAAGATTATTGCTGTGCTACAGCAGAGATGTCCGCTTATATCCGTGGTACTATATGGCACCACTATATGAATATATGCCAGACATTTAGCATTATTGCGCGAAAGTAAACTAATATGTGATATAAATATCGCTGACGTGGTCCCATGCTTTTAAAGCATAGCCCATTTCATCTTTTTCAATTATCACCCTAAAAGAATTGGTGACTTTCTAATGAATATTGATATCTTAGATATGTACGAAGTATAATAATGCTTAAAATATGCAAAAAGAACGAATCAGAATCGTATTGGTTCGTTGTTTCTCTCAAAACACGAGAGCGTAACGGAGGTCGGTGCTCTATCTACGCTCCGCCGCGCGAGTTTAGCCCTTGCAGAGTTGTCGAAAATTCGACTTTTATATTTTTGAGGCAAATTGGGGCAAGATTTTATTTCAGATTTCCATTAAGGAAGGTTTATAGCTTATCATGGTCTAAGTAATCTCGTGTCACACGGTGTCTCAAACTACTATTTTCCTCGCTTTATGTAAAAATTTGTTCCAAAATAAGGGTCGTACATTTTTCAATGTAAAGTATATAAATATTCAACAGAGCTCATTGAAACTAAGTCTTATGAAGGAACATATATATAATATGGAATCATATTTTACTCGATGATTTTCTTAGCTTGGGTTCACAATCGACTCGAAGTTGAAGAATTTCGCGAAAAATCGGAAACAGGAAAGTTTCGGAAAAATTGACCTCCAAACTTTGACCTCCTGTATAATTTGAATGCGAAGGATCCAACGTAAATGACCTAATAGTTGTATGCAGGATTTATTCATAATCAATAATAATCATAATGTAATAATAATATAATCATAATGCGAAGTTTCGAGGTCCGCACTCAAGAAAAGCGTTTTCGTATTTTTGGCCAGCTTTTTTCGATTCTAGCCCACTGTGCACTGCAACGTTAGCTTTGATATAAAAATTAAAAGAAAACATAGACCAAAATGGACGAAAGATTGGCTACTTAAGAGAAAAAACATTTGGCACATAAATTTATTGGAAGAGTTAAGACTAGAGCCGAGAGATTGTACAACTATTTACGAATGGACAGTCATTTTTTTACAACTTTATCTTTCGTCGCTTATGGTTCGACTTCCGATGATTTAATCCGCAGAGCTTCATAGACTATTTTTTATTTTTATCCGCATAATCTTTACTTTTAATTTTCCACAAACACGGATTATCTCTGTATATAGTAACAAATTCTCTCAAAAAGTCACGCGAAACAGTTCAAAAATCATACGTATCGCACATGATGATGACCTTCTCACAAAAAGGAGTTTGATAAGAACTGAGTAAACACAGGGAAGGAGAGATAATCTAAGAATTTATAAATCCAAGTATGGAAAAAGGGTTTAACATGATGCATTGTGTGAGATTCGAACGTGGCAAGTGTTCTAAACACGGAGGTACCATTCCTATGTCACTGTTCGGGATGCTTTGTATGTCATGCATCTCCATTTAGTGGGACTAGTGATCTACCGGGATGTAAAAAGAACTTCCCGTTTCCTGGGATAGTATATGCTGGTAAATCTGTTTATCGAAAATTGGAATTGGGTCTATGAAATTGCCTCTAATATGGGAGTTGCGTAGAAGCATCGGACCCCCCATGAAGATGGAAGCATTGTTTCCGAAATGCGCATCGGGATTCTGAATAATTGGTGACCGCTAAACGATTAACCGTTTCCCGGGAATCGCCCTTAGACGGTCGCCGCGTTCGGCGCTTGGAGAACCTTTGTCTCTTAGTTAACTCTTAATTCAAACCAATGTTTATACCTAAGGTTGAAAATATCGCGTTATAGCCACGCGAAATAGAAATAGAGGATTTATTTTAGAAATTTCATTCTCGCGGCGAAGATAAATACTGGGCTAATACCTTCTTAGTCGTTTTCGACAATTCATTTCGAACATGAGACAGAAAACATACTTAAAATATTAAATAAAAAGATATTCGTTAAATAAGTTAAAGCTGTATTTGAATCAAATGTAAAATTAAAAGAAAAAGTGTGCATCTTATTTGAGAGATAATAGTACATACATGCAGTCGATCTTATAGAGACGCGGTCGCCATGCGCTAAGATGACGGAAGAGAAACTATCAGAAATTTCGGCGCGCAAAGGGAATAAACCTAGAAGTGTTGAGGTGTATTCAAGTGTTATAAAAGCATTTGCGCCACGCATGAGGTTTGAAATATTTTCAAAATCCGCAGGAAAAAAGAACAAGAGAATAATTGAAAATTATATTCGAATTTAAACATAGAACTAAGCTCTCGTTTACATAGCCGGGACTCGCACTTTTCGGCCGGTTTCAGCCGTCGCCGCTTATGTCGGATTTTTGTCTTTCTCTAAAATGGAAAACATGCATATTTCATACAGTGAAACCAATCTTTGTATAAATAATGTTCTATTATAGAATACGCAAAATATCAATTTATTGACAAAGTATGGATATACATGTATTTACTCGTATTTATTTGGTTATTTTTGACTTTCAACATATATTCCTGTATTATGTAATTCTCTCCATTCCAAATTTTTTTGCTCAAAAATGTTGAATAAATCTAAATTAACTTCACGGAATTAAGAATATACAAATTATTTTCATCGTTTTAATATTTCATTGTATGATTGAATACTCCTGCTGCAATCGGATGATGGTGAATCAACATATTCATCCGACTCACTCTCTATTGTGCCCTTTCGACCATTATCTCACTTTCATCTCCATTACGAAAAAAGTTGTCGAAATTTACGAATATTTCTTTACATCTATCCAATTGCAGGATTGATGTTATTTAAGATCGGTCATTGTTAGATTCCCGATGAGAATCGAACCCGGAAACAAAACCGGTTCCGGTTGCATGTCGAATCATCATTGAGAATATCTATACGGATGAGTCGAAGAAGGACTGCTGTAGGAGCTAAAGACGCTTTTGGTTCAAATGGCTGAGTAATTAAGTCGAACTTCTAAAGGATGTACCATCCTAAAGCTAGATGTTTTCGCTTTCTAATAGGAAAAACAACCTGCCAGAGATTTTCGATGTGGCATGGAATCCAAGCAAAGATAACTTTTTGTAAAGATTTGAGGCGGGACTTAGGAATATAACTAAAAGAACCATATTGTCGGAGATAGATAGATTGTTTGATCCTTTGGGTTTTTTCGGTCCTACTTCCTTTTATGGAATGTGGCCTATACAGAATATTTTGCTTTGTGGGCTTGAATGGGATGACCCTCTTCTAAAGGAAGTTGTTAGAAGATGGCAACAATTCCCAGAAGAATTGCCCCTGGTTAAATTAAGTCATTGCTTGAAGTTGGATTTTGCGGTTGATATGCAATTGCATGCGTTTACAGACAGCTCTGAGGAAGGCTAAGGTGCGTAAATTCAGAATGTATTTTTTCTACCTAAGGGTTGATGGCCCCAATCAGGCGATTACCTCTCCCACCATTGGAACTATTAGCGGTGGTTTTAGCTACAAATCTTATTAAACACGCAAGAAGTATATTGCACCATCACTGTGTAATTTCCTATGTCACGGTTTATCTTTCTATGGTTGCGCTTTAGTGGGTTTCCCCTACCACTTTAAATCATTCATTACTAATGGAGTGACGATGATTCAAGAGAAATCATGGCTAATGTCGATATTCTGGAGTTTTTCTCAGGTATCCTTACCCTTAGCTATCTCCGAATCAATTGCACCATCCACACAAGCATCAAAAGGAGCAGTTTATGAAGGAGCAGCGGAGCAGTGGCCGCACACCCCAAAATTGACCACTCAAGTGGGACGCCTTTGAATCCACACGAAAGCAGAGCCTGACTTGAATGATATAGTTTTCCTCATTTTCTCCTATTAAAAGGTTCATGCCATATTGGCTTCGATTTATCCACAAATACCCAAGCATAGCCGTTGCGCCTATGCTTCGGTTGCCGGTCTGAATGCTTTCCATTTTTTATTTCAAATATTATTTACAGGTAGTAGTATCTTAATAATCTTCAATTAAAATCAATGTCAGTAATTGTGCTGTAGTTGAACTCTTGGAAAGGAAACAATTGTGCCAGTATTACCGGTAGAAAATAACGTGAACTATGTAATGTAATAGATTAATTTAATGTAATAGTAAAAATACCATAGATTCAGTTAAATGTTTGGCATTCATCCCCACAAATAATTAGAGCACGAATTTCTGAAAATCTGCGATAAAGTAATTAAATACGTTCTATCTTACTGAATCAAATACTCAGTAGATGAGAGAGTAATGCTAAATTATAATTCTTGTTTCACATAAAATGAACAGAATATATATGCGATCATGCGGATGAAAGCCACGGCGCGGTGGCATGGCGACGAAAAGGTAAAACTTGTAGCGCTATGGATTCTAATAAACTCCTCCAAAATTAGCTGCCAAAAGCATTGGAGAGGGTATGAGACACTAGGTTAGGTACTATGAGTAGATAAGGAGTAATGTTAACAGACATTGCTATCCACTTTTTGCCCAATATCTCCTTTTATTTCCTTTACAGAGAAAGATTAGTAGAAAATCTGAAGATACTGTACGTACATTATCTGCTCAAATCTATCAGCATGAAATCAGGAACATCGTGCCGTGCAGTAATTATGGATCGGAAAAAAGTGATGGAAAGGATTAGTACTATAGTATTTTGAGGAAAATATATTTCCCGCGAGAGGGCTCTTATTTGGAGATTAGGAGGGAGAAATTTAGTGAAATTACTTCACGTAAGCGTTATGTATATATTACGTACTCCCAAAAGGTAAAGTAAAATTTTATGTAACTAGGGTTTGATCCCATATTCTCCATCACCTTAGTTTATTTTTGGATAATCAATTTAGATTTTTGGATAGACTCCACGATAGTACTAACTGGACTATTAAACAAAACCCAGAGATAGGAAGGTGCAATGAAAATATAAATTAACACAATGCTGCTTTTCTGCCGTTTTCCTATGTTTTTAATTCAGTAGCAATGTTCTCCGCCTTAGCAGAAATTAGGAAATAAATCCTGGCATTCCCTAGTCATGGTTGGCTTTTCCGAGCCAATATCGTTTTGAACCAAAGGTTATTTTCGATTCGAGCGAAAGACTGATATTCTCTTTAATGGACATTAGGCACTGAACTTTGCTAAACCCAAATTCTATTATACTCTACGAATTGATTTACACCACAAAATATACTAATCAAGTATGAGGGTCCCTGTGTTGAAGAGATATTCTCAATCAATGTATTTCTCTTGGCTTTTTTCTAGCTCGCTCATGTCTCGTGGATCTGGTACTTCGTTTAAGTTTTCTATGTAATATGGTGTGTAATAATTATTAAACGTGACTGGAAAGCACTTATAAGTACTTTCCAGTCATTTTCTCATTATGATGGAGATCTACCACTGCGTCAGGTCGAATTAATAGATTCAATTATTCTGTCATAAAAATTTAATTTTTGTCTATTCGCCGTTGCCGCCTTGTATTTTAGGTTTACCTTTCTTTTAAGGATTAAATGTTTACCTATTCTCAACCTCATATGTAAGATATAACTTTAATGAAATTAAAATCAGGTTTCCGGTTTCCATCTCTCGCTTTCAGCGATGGCAATTTTAAAAATTCTGTAGCCCGTCGGGCAGCACGACCTGCAAAACACCCAGAAGGAACCAATTATTCCTTTCTTTTCTTTAATTTCATTTTCTTTTCTTTTCTGGTTGTGCCAGATACTTAACTGACCAAAACGCGACAACGCCAGCGCGGCTCCTGAAAAATCTGGTGAGGGAGGTACATGCGTAATTAAAATATAGTCGTTTCTTTATGACGCAACTAAATCTCTGCGCAAAGGATCGTTGCGGATGGAGGACATTCGTCTAATTGTTAAACAAATTAGATTTTTTTCCCATAGCTCATCCACAAACTTGTTTTAATAACAGACGGCCGAGAAGGCGGCGTCAGGAGAGACATCTTGCGCACGCTTGTTCATACTGATACCAGTTTTAAATATTCGGCCAAATAGTTGGAATATTGCGCGAGGTTTCCTTCCGAGATTTTTTAATATTTCGTATCACTTCATGAAAAATTGATTTATACTCGGTCGAGATCAGAATGTGTAACAGAGAGGTGAAATGTGGTAATATTGCGCGAGGTTTCTGTCCCAATACATCTTGTTCTCTTGTCGCAAACACACCATAGGTTATTATTCCAATACATGAGGCTGCTTCTACGGTGGTCATATTAGGGTAAAAGATTTCTGTATATTACATGGACGTAACTCGAGGTACATCTTCCATAATTTTCCTTGAAAAAAGAACTGATTGTCAAATATGTCAAAGGAAGAATGGAGTGCCAACCTTAGAACTACCCGCTTTGGGAATGGTTGATTCCATTAAAAATTGCAAGCGTCAGCCGATTGAAACATGCGACGTTTACTGAATTACGCTCGGAAGTAAGTAATATTCAAGTATATCCATTAATAATACTAATCTCTGGTGCCTACCCGAGGGGAGAATGCTAAATCTCTAAACAATTCAATTCCCATAACCAAAGCAAGAGACATTTGTTCGTTGGCGTTCATAATTAACCCTAAAAAACCGCGCAATACAAATAAATACTCAAGAGGTACAAATAATACGAATAATACCCGACAACAAAGTACTCAAAACAATTTTCATAAACGCTTTGGCTAAACAGAGTATACTTTACACAATAAATTCTAAATTTGACTATATTTTTCATTTTTTATTACTGATAACTTGTAGATCTTAATTAACAAGTATTAGATTACTAACGGCAGCACTCCTACCAATCATTCCAGTAATATTTTGTACATATTACAGCATTTTCCAATATTATTCTGAGTATGCCGACGCAATCCGGCGTGCTTCAATTAAGCCGTCGCAAAATTTTCTTTCCTTACCGCGCACATTCGAACAGTATAATTTCTCCATCGCCCACTGAAGCCCTAAGATAATTTACTCGGTATTTAAGGAATTACTAATACGAAAGTGGATATGAAAGACTATGTATAGGGAAGAAGAACATTTACATAATTCAAACAAATATGAATGTGTAAGCTGTTGATTTCGTCACGTTTACTACACAGTTGAAATATATTTTTCTGGAACACTTAAGTCCTCCTTTAGGTATTATCGTAATCAATCTCTGTCAGAAGGTGTTCGATATCCCTCGATGAAGTAATTCTCAGCCTCTACCAGAGTAATATATGTTGGTATCAGAAAATCTATCTTCCGCTGCTAGCGGTGGCATTTATAATTTAAAAATTCTGTAGCCCGTCGGGCAGCAGGACCTGCCAAACACCCAGAAAGAACTGATTATTCCTTTCTTTTCTTTGATTTCACTTTCTTTTCTTTTCTGGTTGTGCCAGATCCTTCACTGACCAAAACGCGACAACGCCAGTGCGGCTCCTGAAAAATCTGGTGGGGGAGGTAAATCCGTGGTTCAGCAGTAGCCCTTAATTCAGGACGCAACTAAGTTTTCGCGCAAAGGATCGTTGCGGATGGACGAAATTGGCCTAGTCGTTTCACGAAACTGTTGTTTTTTCCCATAGCTTCTTCAGAAAATTATCTCAAAATCCAGCGGCCTATCTTGCGGCAAGAGGAGCGACATCTTGCGTACACTTGAGCAAACCGGTTCGAATTTGAACTCTTCCGCCAAAATATTGGAATTCTGCGGGAAAGTTGAAGTAGCATATAGTATAAGTACATTCATTTCTTTCGAGAAATGCTGAAATTGATTAAATAAATAAATTAATATAAAGAAAATGGTGTTTATTATATAAAATTTTAGAAAGCAATCGCTATTTATGATTGCGAAATCCTAAATTACTTGAATGCAAGCTCCTTTTACGTTCTTAGGATAGTCGTTAACTACCTTCAATGGAAAAATATCGCTTACGAAGGTTACTTAACGGGATTACAAATTGAGCATACTATTTATTATTATTAATAAGTCAAGAGTAAGTATCAAGGAAAGAATTGAACGAACGAAAAGAAAAATTTAATGACAAATATACCAGAGAACATCGCGTTCTTTCATGCATACTCGGCTAGCATGGGCGTGTATTGCGGGGTTGCCTATACTCCGGTTGTCAATTTTCAATTATTTATTGCAGCGAAACTAAGGCCCATTCAGACGAACGCCGTCACACTTTTACATTACTCTACTTACTGCAACACTGCAAAAAGTTTCATCAAAATCCCCGGACAAAAGTGTGAGTCTCTCCTTGTTAGTAAAATAATTTTACAACCGGCCTGAAATAATATTAAGTTTCTTCATTAAATCTATAGGATACTGTTTGAGCTCCAGTGTCACGACCGTTCTATTTTAAAATATCTCCTCAATATATATCTTCTTAGCGTCCGGATACTTATTTTCAATCTACAGCCATTTCTATTTTTAACATTGCAATGAAATATTCCAAAATGTTTAGATAGTACTAGAAATTAATTATTCTCAAACTTTTCTGTTTATGCTTTTAATTAGCGAGAGGTGTATAAAGAGTTTCCTACCGGCTTAGAGCGAATGTAACATCCATTAGTTGCCTCACACATGTCTCTACACGCATATATATAGTCAAATATAAAAATTTTTTATTTCAAACATATTACTTGATTATTTTGACTAAAAGTTACTTCTCCTATAAAAATAAACTTTCCCCTAGTTTTCTTGGGGACAAAATAAAATATAATAGGATTCTGGCGAAAGATATGAATTAAGCTGAAATTAACATAAAAACCATTCATTTAAATTATTGTAAATATATCCCCTATGGATCTCCGAATGTTTTCCTTAAAACTTCAAAAATATTTTCAGTTGTAATGTAATACTATCTTATGAGAGAGATCAATTATTACTATTTCATTATCTTCTATTTAGTTCTTTCATTAAAATATTCCAGTTTCGGAAGGGAATGGAAGTCTTCATGTCAAGCGTTTTGTTTCCAAAATACTTATTATGTTGCAGCAGAAATCTGTTCTCTAGATAATGAATTTGCTGATCTTAAAAAGAGACCCGTCAGAGAAAATTGCAGATAATAGGCCATTACAACGTTGTCTACATATTGTTATTATTACATATTGTTATAATCTGCTCTGCTCTCGCCGTGAACGGTTGTCTTCGTCACTTCGCTCTAGCGTTTGAAATGCCGTCAGATTGTGCTGTATGTTGACAGGTGGTTAAACGTAACCAGAAGAATATTTCTTGTGGCGGATGTTCATTAACCTTTCATCCGGGGTGTGCATCGGTGACAGACGCCGATTTACAGACTCCTCAGGATCTCCGAAAGAGCTGAGCATGTGATGGATACAGATCTAAAATTCGGTCGTCACGAGGTGATTCTACCCCTATTAGATGTGCTTCTATTAACCCGTCTGATGATACGAGTTCTACGCTAAAGGAGCTTCTTCGATTGGTGAAGCAAATCCAAGTGGATCAAGCGGAATTAAAATCTACACTTGCGGGCACACAAAAATCTCTTTCTGATCAAGCTGAGGCTCTGGAACGGAACAATGCGTCGATTGGTATCCATACTCAACGGGTTAAAGAGATTTAGAAAGAAAAAGTTTCGTTGTTAAAACGCATCTCAACTCTTGAGGCTCAAGTTAATCGCATTGAACAGGATAATTTGAGAAATGTTGTCGAAATTCGTGGTGTTCCCTCTGTTGATGATGAATGTGCCGATGCTATAGTCTGTCAAATTGGTCAGGCTCTCGGAGTGAAAATTGAAGTAATTGACATTGATTATTCTTACGTTCAAAGAGTTCGCTCCAGTGGTTCCCCTGTGATTGTGCGCTTCCTTCAGCCAATTTAGTGAATTCACATAGAGTCAAAAGGAACTTATCGACCAAAGATTTTGGTTTAAACTCGCCGAGTGTATCTCCTATATATGTCAATGAGGCATCCATTAAATAGAAAGCTCTATGCTATGGCCAAAGGTCTAAAGAATGATGGGAAAATTAAATATTTGTGGGTTCGTGGTGGCAAAATTTATAATCGCAAAGGTGATGGATGCGATCGCATATCTGTTGTTTATATTGATGATATACACCGGCTGGAATAGGATTTGTCTTATTGTTCAACTGATAACTCTTATGTCCCACAAACTCGACCTCCGCATATGTCACCGTAGCTGTCAGTCCTTGTTTCCTCACATCGATGAGTTTCGATTGTTTTTTCAT
The DNA here is from genome assembly GCA_036926295.1 of Pachydiplax longipennis. NCBI lineage: Eukaryota > Metazoa > Arthropoda > Insecta > Odonata > Libellulidae > Pachydiplax > Pachydiplax longipennis. The sequence goes on along the minus strand of JAVFKF010000028.1, from coordinate 355,966 downwards.
GAAAATCATTATGACATTATTTATCTTTAAGAAACTTGGTTGAAACCAAATATACCTGATGATATGTTAAATGTTACTAACTTTAATTTTGTAGGGCTTGATAAACTTGGCAGAATTGGTGGTGGTGTTGGCGTTTTTATTAATGACAATCTACAGTATTTAGTCTTGGCCAGTTCTTCTGCTGATTATTGTTCAAAACCAGAATTAAAAATTCTTGAAATATCAAGCCGTGGTACATCTAAGTTGCTCCTTTGGTTGTTTTATCGCCCTCCAAAAATTGGCTACTTCAATGAATTTGAACAGGAGCTTTCCCGCTTCTCACCAACTTACAATAACATTGTTATTATGGGTGACTTTAATTCTGATCTTCATAAGGATAGTTTTCATAGCAACTGTATTAAGAATTTTGTGTTTTGTAATAATTTTTACAATGTTCCTTACGATGCTACGCATCATACTATTTCTACTCATACATTTCATGATTGTTGATGACCCTGGTTCTTGTCAAATCACGCATGTCTGAAGCAAAGCGCCATTACTACGCTACAAAATTTTCCTCCTTGCACGATCCCAATCAGGTTTGGCGTGAGTTGAGTCACCTAGGTCTAATTCGTCAAAAAAGCAATACTCTTCCCCCTAATATTTCAATAGAAGAATTGAATGGATACTTTAACTCGTTATCTTCTGCTGCAAATTGCCTTTCTTCTACATCTTCCATTCGTTTTGACCCTCAAGGTCCTTTTAATCCCAACATTTTTTACTTTCAACACGTGACACCCGAACTAATGCTCAAAGATCAATCGTATTCCAAGTCCCAGTCTCCTGGTTTTGATGACATTCCGATTGGTTTCATTGTTAAGGCTACTCCTGTGCTTGCGCCGTTAATTCTCGAAATCTTCAATTATTCCTTAACTTATTCAGTGTTTCCTTCCACTTGGAGAAAAGCTCCCATCAGACCTATAAAAAAGATAAACAAACCTAATTCCCCTGCTGACTTTCGGCCGATTTCCATTCTTTGTGCCCTCTCTAAAACCCTCGAAAGAATTTTTTAAATCAGATTTCCGATTATTTAAATAAAATCAAGAAAATCGACCCGTACAAATCAGGTTTTCGCCGCTGTTTTAGTACCCAATCTGCTCTAATAAAAGTAACGGAGGATATTCGCTTTGATACTGACAACAAGTAATTCACGGTCTTGGTCTTCTTTGATTTTATCAAGTTTTGGTCCTACTTAGATGGTAGGAGCCAGGTAGTTATGGGAACTCGCAATGACCTATCATCTTGGCTGCCTTTTACTAGTGGTGTACCGCAGGGCTCAGTTTTGGGTCCTCTTTTGTTATCAATATATATTCTTAATATTTCAGATAGTATTAAACACTGTAAATATATGCTCTACGCTGATGACCTGCAAATTTATCTCTATTCGACCTTAGATGACTTGCCTGATGCATTAGCTGCAATCAACTCCAATATCAAATCATTATGTGCCTGGGCAAGTGACCTTAACCTCTTGTTAAATCCCTCTAAAACGTAAAGAATAATCTTCGGAAACTCTGAATCCATCAGCAAAATTGATATTTTTAATATCCCCAATATTATAGTAGATGGTTCTGTTGTCCCTTTTAGGAATTCGGTCCGAAATCTCTCTCTTGGAATTTGTTAGTCTCTGAAATTTCGAATAAGGTAAACAAAACGCTATATCAGCTAAAAATGCACAAGAATAACCTACCTACAGCAACGCGTAAAATGCTAGTCAGCACTCTTGTCCTACCGGCGTTTGACTACTATTCACCAGTATACGACGACTTAACCGACGAGCAAGATCTCAAGTTACTACGACTACTTAACAACTGTATTAGATATATTTTTAATATCCATAAATATGAATACATCTCTAGTCATCGCCGTGCTCTTAATTGGTTGAAACCGAACATTAGAAGAAAATACATGCTGGGAACATTCTTGTTTTCCGTATTTCACCAATGTCAACCTCAATACATCTACGACCTTTTTACATTTAAACATTCTGTCTCTTCCAAAACTACTCGATCAGGCCCTAACCACCGTATATTTCCAATCCCCCGCACTAATGTTTATCTGAGATCATTTCAAATTGTTGCCTCTAAGTTTTGGAGCACACTACCAGATCAAATTAAAAACTCTACTTCGTTGTCATCTTTTAAACAAAAATTATTCAATTATCTTCCGGTTTCTTCGAACTAATTGTAAATTGCACTTTTGCATATTTTTATATATTTATGAGCAGTTTTAACTTATGAATTTGCAGATATTTTTTGTTTTGTATTTTGTTCTTGCTCTCACGGGACTTTAAAAGGCCCATAGCATAATAAAATTTATTGTTATTATTATTGTCGAAATCAGGATATCTCGATATTATTCCTCTTTCGAAGAATATCAAGCATTAGTTTCCATTTGAGCGAGTTTAGGGGGTCCTGTAAAAATATTGTCAGTATTATCAGTAAATTTTCTTTCCTACTTCAATTTATTTCTCCAATACTTGGTCTAAGGAATCAGTATTAGTAATTAGTAATCAGTAATTAGTAGAAACTAGAATCCAATAAACGAAAAACAATGAGAATAAAGAATAATATTTTACCAAATATTCAGGTAAAGATAAACAACTCTAAGAGGCCGATATTCCTGAATAGACAGGTTCCTTTGGTCCATCGCGAGAAACGGGTTTTATAAAGACAACATTTTTTCATGAGACCTTTCTCACTAATCTCTTGAGCTTCCTTTCGTTTGTTTCATCCGGTTAGTTTTTCCCTCTTTGGTCGTTTGATATATCTTTCAGATTTGTAATCTGTCGCAACCTTTACATCGCCCTTCTCAGTGCTTCGCTTTAATATTCATATGGCGAATTGCCAACACTTCTGGCGGGATAGCTCAACGGGCAGAGCACCCAACCGGCAGTAGACACGGGTTCGATTCCCAAACTTTTTTCCTGGCCTTATTTTCTTCTTTTTCTTGGGTACGCGCCATTCAACATCACCCTCCTTGTTGTTCATATGGCGAAATTAACGATATTGTAGAATTATATATTAGGAATAGAAACTGGCCATTTTATTATTTGACTAGGGGTTCGACCGCCCCAGGTTTCATCCCAAGAATATTATAGAACAAAGAAAATTTGGGGACGAGTGAGTGTAAGACAAGTGAAAAATCAGCCAATGCGAACCGCAACCGAAAACGCCATTATTTCTGCTGGAGTAAAATTCAACCTGAGCGTAAAAAATAAAATTTCCGAAGATAAACGGGAAACCGATATTTATCGGTGTTCTCTTAAATTCCATTTCACTTAAGTAGAAATTTGTTCTGAATATGAGAAGCGATGACTCGCTAAAATAAATATTTGAAATATTAATTTTCAGAAGTAACGTCACTTTTCTATTGCATAGGCTTTTCTCTGGAATTGAATATATTGTAATTCAGTCGAAGAAAGTTAATTATATCGAATCTCTTTGAAGGATTATTTTATTAAACGCTGAAATGGAAACAAACCGATTTGACGGCGGAGGCAAGAAAAAGAATGATCTGAAATTTGTCGTTTTCACCGAATTGGAGCGAAAAATACGACGCACCAGGGCGAACCAATATTCCGGTTGGTGAGGATATCTCGTTAACCTGAATGCTATATCCCGGAATTCGAGGAGGAAGTAATTTATGTCAAGAAGAAAAAACTTGGATTTATTTTTAAGTGAGTTTAATTTATAATGAGGTATTTAATGTGATTTATGATTAAGATATCGCAAGAACCTTTTCTGCACATATAAATTGTGGTTTTGATACATAGGAGAGTTGATTGCCAGTGTATTATGAGAAATAGAATGACGGCTATATAATATTATTGAAAGTATGAAAAATTAATGATCTGTGTTTATATAATTTTTCTTTGCCCTTCGGGTTTTAAATTGTTTTGTATGCAAAAGTGTTCTCGTTGGAAAAAAGAAAGTGAAAAGTACCGCTTTGAAATTCTACCATTTGATAAGGTTACGGAACTGTATTCATAGTAGCTTTACTAGTATTTAATGTCGACAGAGTTAACTCCCGTGGGAGCATTTACGAATAAATTCAAAGGCCATATTTTATATAGATTATTTTTCTATCAATCTTCCTGATTACTTTAAAGGCATTCCGTTGTCAAAAGTTGATTTGAATTATCTATTTTTTAACACTGTTATAAAATCAAATTTATGGTTCCTAGAATAAGACAAGCATTCAAATAAATATAGGTTCTTCTCATGCGAAGGAAAAGCATTAATTTAGCGAAGTGCATGTTAAAGGCGTCGTGAGGCTAAATAAGAGAACCACCCAATCGAAACACTCACTAAAGGAGGTTTAATTAATAAAATTGCTCAAAATCACAATGGCTTCACTAAAGTCAATTCATAACAATATCTCAAGTTGTTGCTCATGTCAGAAGGACCCAGATAATTATTAAATAAATGGAACAGTAATATTGGACTCGAAGGCAGCTTAGATTTTTTATTAGCTTCCAAATGAGCTCATGCATTAAAATGGCAACCATTCAGGGAAAACTAATTTTTGCAGCATCCAAAACGGCGTGATAAAGTTGGATTAGAAGGGAGGAGTGTTCGAAGGGTATAAACGTATAAGAAGTAGCGCGTAAAAGCGGAGGGAAGCGCATGGGGACGGAATTAGAAGTGTATTTGTTGGCGGCTGCTCGACCTTCACCCCACTCCGCATATTTGAGGATCGCGGCTTTCTCGATCACCAGATGACGTGACACAGGGACGGCTAAAAAATCAATCCCGTCCGTAGTAAGCGGTACGGGAGAAAGGATTGAAAATGTCCCACCGCAAGCGAACGGAATACCGAAATAAACCGGGGCCCCCCTCCACCACATTCACCCTAAATTCGGAAATGTAGGTCGATCCATATGCCACCCCTTCGATCGGTGATCGCGAGCGGCGGCTTCGGCGGCCGTCGCCGCGGCCTCCCGACTGCCCACGAGGAATCGATAAGCGCCACTGTTTTCCGACGGGTTCTAGCTCTCGCTCTCAGAGAGCAGCACTAGTCGCCATGATGGACGGTAGAGGGAGCGGAATCCGAATGTTTACGATCCATAAAAATTTGGAATGGTTTCGGTTCGAAAAAATAATATCTGGAATAGTTTAGGCGAATCGTATGGTTTATCGTGGAGCAGCAGCGCCACAGCGGGGCGAGCGCGTGCGCGGGAGAGTGAGCGGAGTGTCGGTGAGACGCCGTGAGGACAGTGTAGTGCTGGGTGGTGGTGGGGGCTGTCAGTGGCGGGGGAAGTCGTAGCTAAGATTGCTCCGCACAGCATGGCCTCGGTGGCAGCGTGGCTGCCGTTTGCCCGGGCAGCGGCAATCGGCTGGGTGCCCATTGCCACGCATCCGCTGCCCCCGCCACCCATCCCAAAAGACAGACGGAAGGCCGACGACGAAAAGTTACTTATCAATGTGTCCGGCCGACGTTTTGAAACGTGGAGGAACACTTTAGAAAAATATCCCGATACGCTGTTAGGCTCTAACGAGCGCGAGTTCTTTTACGACGAGGAGTGTAAAGAGTATTTCTTCGACAGAGACCCGGACATATTCCGTCACATCCTCAATTATTATCGTACGGGGAAATTGCACTACCCGAAACACGAGTGCCTCACCAGCTATGACGAAGAGCTGGCTTTTTTCGGTATCCTTCCGGACGTCATCGGAGACTGTTGTTATGAGGACTACAGGGATCGGAAGCGCGAAAATGCGGAGAGACTCATGGACGATAAACTCTCCGAGAACGGAGACCAAAATTTACAGCAGCTCACCAACATCCGACAGAAAATGTGGAGGGCCTTCGAGAACCCTCACACTTCGACGGCGGCGTTGGTCTTTTACTACGTGACGGGGTTCTTCATCGCTGTGTCCGTCATGGCTAACGTAGTGGAAACTGTGCCGTGCGGCCACCGACCGGGTCGGGCCGGCACTCTGCCTTGTGGTGAGCGCTATAAGATAGTCTTCTTCTGCTTGGACACGGCATGCGTCATGATCTTCACGGCGGAGTACCTCCTGCGTTTGTTCGCCGCCCCTGACCGCTGCAAGTTCGTCAGGAGCGTGATGAGCATAATCGACGTGGTGGCCATCTTGCCCTACTACATAGGTCTCGGAATCACGGATAATGACGATGTGTCGGGGGCCTTCGTCACTCTTCGAGTCTTTCGCGTGTTTCGTATCTTCAAGTTCTCCCGCCACTCTCAAGGACTAAGAATCCTCGGTTATACGCTCAAGTCCTGCGCCTCCGAACTCGGATTCCTCGTCTTCTCTCTCGCCATGGCCATTATCATTTTCGCCACCGTCATGTTCTACGCCGAGAAGAATGTGGACGGCACCAATTTCACCTCCATTCCTGCCGCCTTCTGGTACACTATAGTTACCATGACGACGTTAGGGTGAGTGCATTCCGATAACGCATACTGCCCCCCATTTATTACCACGGTTTAACTTTCGCTCGCGTCTCTTGCTTTCTCTTGTACGCATGCGGTGCCACAACGAGATGCTTCTGTGCTGTCTTTCGCAGTGTGTGCCCTCTTACGGCGCCCTCTTATGGGATCTACTTTTTTCGCTACATTTTTCCACATTTTCTGCTTCCATTTCCCTAAAGGTCAGGAACTTATGCGGTTCTATATTTAGAGTTCGGAGGGCGTGCCCCGAAGAGTTTGCGTCTATATTTTCCGAGAATTGGAATAGAGCCAGTTCGAAGGAGTTCAACGGTACACAAGCGACGACAGGTTTGTGGCGTGCGTTCTGCTGCTAAGATTGATATTCAAAACCTGAATGATCGGTCCTTTCTTCAATTACATGAATCGCTCGCCCCATAAATAAATAGGTTGAGGTCGTCCAACTTTCCTTGGGAACGTAAAAGCTTTATTTACGTTGACGAATCGGCTTGATTTGATTCTTGGTTTGATGGTACGGCTCCTATGATTGATGAACGGATAATCGAAAGAAGTCTATTTACCAATCCATCAGCCTGACTTCAGTTATTTCAGCTATCATCCCATTAGGTAGCCTTAGTTTTCACGCAATGCAGCTGATTCATTGTTGCGGTATTTTAAATGTCGATATAAGACATTTGTGAGTTTAATTTTAGACGTCTGATACATTTAGGAGAGAAGGCAGGGGATGAATTTTGAGCTGTAAATTCCATCGTAGTGCCCCTCTTTCATTTCATAGTACAGCAAAGCACACGTTTTGCTATAATAAATACGGAAGTATCAACTTTCGCTTTTGGAGCCTATCTTCCGCTATTTAAGAATAATGACTTATTGAGTAAGAGTTTTCCGAAATTTTTAAAAGTTACTCTAGGTCAAGCCATAGAAAAACATACGCAGAAACCGATATACAGCGAAATATTTCCTTTCTCGCTAAATAATTCCTAAATTGCAAAAATTAAGAACTCTACTGTCGGATGAAATTGCCGTTCAAGTCGCTGTACAAGAGATGGCATCATTATTTCCATAGAAAATGGACACCGTTACTTTTTACGTCAGTGAAAACACTTTTCGGTACGATTTCCGGGACAACAAATATGTATTCCTGCCGCAAGTCGTGTAATACGTTGGTTGTGAAACAGTTGAAGCACGTTATCCTCGTTGGATGGGTCGGGACTGTGTGTGGAAGGATGCAAACTCAAGGCCCTTCCAAACCATCCGAACCCATTTTTCGCAACACCTGCTTTCCTACACACTTTGCCACACACTTTTCCACCTTTTTTCGCTATATCCGGCCGAACATGAACGTTTGTTTCTGTGTAAATATCGGCAGCTCTATAGAAAGTGGCACAAGTAACTTCTTCCCTCGGTTGTCATCCCACAAGTACATTTAACGCCCAAAAATAATGTCTCTCTAAGATGTAAACTGAGACTCGGAGATGTTGCAAGTCTGTATTCATGAAAGGTGGTATCTTTGTTGTACTATGAGTCATATTTTACGTAAATTAATCGCTACTTAGGAGAGATATTTCAATACTGGTGACGTAGAATATTTAAGTGAAAAATAATAATTGAAAGGAGCAAAAAAGCTTTTTTCACCTTTATTTGCCCATAGCTCTGCATTTATTTACATAAAATGTGTCTTTTGACTACACGTCTTTGGAAACAGAATGTGAAAGATTGATATTTTTACCGCGAATGTATAAACAAAGAAAATTCAGAAGGTTTAATTTTTGGAATCTACTAAAAATTTGTGCCGAATTACGTTTCTAATTTCAAATAAAAACTACATACGTTTGATTTACTAATACCCTTGCTTTGACTGCAACAATGCCGTTAATCGAGAAAGAGAAAATAGTATTCTACGGAAGGAATGGTAACTGGGGAAGGTACCTTCTGGTTGAAAAAGGCCCATTTAAGCCCTGTAATTGATTTCTGAAGCGAATGAGAAAACTTTTTATATGGCGTGAAAATATTTATTAATACTTTTAAATATATACACTTAATAAAACTTTTCTTGTAATGAATCAGTAGGCCTTGCTTGAAAGAGTTTTCAGATGGTATGTCTATTTCAGATGTTATATGTAGAATTAAAACAGTAGTATGATTTGTATTGGTTGAAGAACTGATACTACCAAATTTAGATATATACTATACCTATGCAGGGTAAATTTAACTTTTGAATTTATATCTGCAACTTCTATTGAGATACTTATGTACTTAATGAGGGATATTTTTAAAGTTTTACCTCATTTGAAGTTAATACGCAGTTTTTAAGCAAAAATAAACATATTTAAGGTAACATCTGTTATAACTTCTTATATTAATGCGCTGCCTTCATTGCATCATGAATATATGAATTTAAGGAACGTTTTGTTTCATAATCACGCACATCATATTATTATTTCGTAATTTGAATGGAGTTGATTGTTTCTATTTGTAAAATACTCGAATGTCAAGAAAGAATTAATAGAATTTTAAAAGTATCAATGCACTGCGATAAGTTTTTTAAAAATGATGCTCGCAGTTATCAAGTTTTCGTCCAACTATAATCGTATCGTACAAACAGAATATTTGCATGCCTCGATAAAGTAGTAACAAATCGTTGGAGAATCATAGGCGCAGGAACTTTGGAAAGACGTCAGGAACGGTAATAAATCATCACTCTTTTTTTTTTTGTTTTAATATGTCTATCATTACCTAAGTTCGGATCTAATAAATCATATTCCTACTTGATTTCCGCCGATAGAAAATTACAATTCTGTTGCGCTAAGCCATTTATTCGATCGTTTTATAACGTTCAGCCGTACTTAACATTTCATTAGACGGAAAACAGGAAAACGTATTTGGCGATGAGTTTCTGATTCAGTAAAAAGAAGTGTGTCAGATTAAAATAGACGGAAGTTATATCACGAGGTTTTGATGAAGAGTAATGTTGGTTAACAACTACATTTTATTCACTCTGTAAGTCATCGAAACTTACTGAATGATACCCCACCGATATCGATTCTGCCAAATGTAATATTTTCAGATATTTTTTAGTAAATTTTTTGCAAAAGTTCTCTTTTTGTGTACACACACACACACACACACACACGAACAATTATTATGCATGGAGAAAGGATTTGAAAGCCTAAAACGTTCGTCTTATGTCTGTCGGCTCTTCCTTTTCTAGAACAGTTGGCTACATGCTTTAAAGTCAAATTAAATCATATCTGTATCTAATCCATCGCTCCAAGAGTTATCGAGTAAATAAGCTAATCATACAGCAATTGTTTCCACCCGGCTTATCAATTCATATGTTTTGTTAGTAATATTTTTCCGATGGAGTAGTACAGAATATGCGAGTAGACTGGAGAGTTTTTGTAACAAATTCTAATGATCTCAATGAATGCGTTTACGAAGAACACCTTATAATAATATCATCTAGTCATTTATAATATCTATTTGAATTTAGTGAAAGTTAGCAGTTATGACAGCAATCTTCTCCTAGCGGAAACTAATTCAATTCGATTGTGTGTTTAACGTTGTTATAGATAATAGTATTACCTGATTTTCTCTGCATAGTTCAATAAATAATAATAAATCTTTGGATAGCTATCATTCATCTCACACGACACGTTTTCCGGTGATATTCATCCATTCGTCGATATCCGAAAGTAATAAAATAGCCGCTAAGGGGGCAAACGATTCGAGAGACAGAAATCTACATCTTTAAGAAGAACAGTTATAGGTGACCGTGCTCACCTGTTAATCCCGCGATATTTCTCTTTCACATCAAACAGCTCCATTTCCTTTTGTTTGGAAGCTATTTCCATCAATTCTGCCTTCGATCCTTTGTCCTCCTCGGTTTAGGAAGGACGCTTCAACCGCTGCTCTTACTTTTGCCGTGTTTAACTAGCGTCAGAGTTCAAAGATAGTTAGCCGCTAAATCCAGTCATGCCTGTGAAGTGGGCCCTTTTTCTTGCCTCTATGCATATCCATGACAATCCTAAAAATTTGATTTGATTCGGAAGAATTGCAGGATAATGGACGTAAATTCTTCGGATTGATTTGCTAGTTTAGGATTTTACAGATCAATGAATCTTCGGTCGGAATAAATTTTCATGCGGTAAAAGATTTTTTCATCGTTGAAGAAGAAAAAATAAGTGCTTTTGTCTCAGAATGTAATGAAAGAACAAAATGAGGGAAAATTAGTATGGACAGTCACGACTATATTATTTAAGGAACCATGTTTAATTACAGTCTCAATACAAATTAGCTTACATTTCGATGACAATATTTCCATAAATAATGAATTGTTCGATTCTGCTGTAGAACTGCAGACTGTTAAAACTGTTCCGTTTAACGGATTATATCCGCGTTTCTAAGAGGCCGCCACAGTATTTTTCAATAAATCATCGTTGAAAATCTTCTAAGGAAACCTTTATATATTAGGATAAAATAATTTCTTAATTTATGCAAGCTTTGGGTCATATTTCTTTTATTCGATTGCTGAATCATACGCAGTAAACAATCAAAGAGAACTGCATATTGACACATTGCATGAAGATAAACTTTTAAAAAACGTCGATTTATGAAACAATAATTTATATATTGATTAGTTTTACCCTTTCACATATTTTTATTTCACTCGTTTATTTTTCCTGTCCTGAAAATTCATACATTTTAGCCTTGTATTCATTGCGCAATTTTTGGCATAGAAGGTATGTATTGTTTAAATAACTTTGTGAATGACGAGCAGCCTTTTTGTTATATATGTATCGATTTAGTATGCATAATATCGACGGGATAAATTATTTTAAAATTAGGTTTTGTGCGACAATCATAATATGATCAAAGGCGAGAAAACGTTGCTCGACTTCACTTCTCCAGGCACAATTTTATATCTTAAAAATATTTTACGAAGATTGTAGCGGTAATTTGAGTTTTGTATTTACCTTTTATTTACTCATTTATTCATATTATGGAAAATAGCAAGATTTCCTCCTGAAAAAATTATTTCCACTTTATTATTTATTTACGCTGTCACTTAAACGCTTCGTTGGAAATTCAGATTGTATTGAGTATTTTAGAATTTCAGAAGCGTGTATTTGGACTCTAAAAGTGGTGCAATTACAAAAATATACGATGGCGGAACTAGGGTTAACGTCACGCTATTGCGCAAATTCTATATTAAATTTCAGTTATGTCGAATATCAAATATTGGCGTTTTTATTTATATTTTTATGAAGAAGAAACACAGATATTTTTCTTTCTCTCGGTGAGCTCCTTGAACTGAAAATGTTGCTGTTGGATCAACTTGGGCTCACTGAATAGCTTTAAATATTTGTATCATGTTTACATTACTTCGCTCTAAGTGATTCATCTTCATCAATCGCAGACATTTAACTCATCTAACCTTTGCTGAACTTTACTTTCTGACAACTTCAATCTGTGTAAATTCATGTTCCAGACATAGTGAGGATACTGCATCGTATACAAAAAGTAGAGGTTAACTACTTTATATGAATCACTCATTGAAGAAAAGACCTAAAGCACTTCCTGATTTGATAATCGAAGATCGTAGTACCCCTGCATATTAGAAAACACTCCGTCCTAGAAGCGATCATCGCGAAGGACTTCTCTTCCCAATTTGTATTTTCCTACACGCGATGGTCGTTGGAGTCGCTAGCGTCGATCTCTGAGCGATTTCAGTCGTCTCCTCTGAGAGGAATCAAATCGCAGTCGGTAGCGATTCTCTGTGGAATCCGCACGTATCGATACTTTGAGAATGTCTTCTAATAAGAATGGAAATCTGCATTTTCCGCTGAGGAGGACGGAAAACTGACTGAGAATGTGAGAAAACATCTAGCCATATATGATATGCAACATACACTTCTAGAGATTTCTATTGTATGCTGTCCTCTTGATTGACCTTCAATTAATCTCAGAATAAAATTAAACTGTGAAGGGACTAATCAAAAGAATTCTCGAAACTTTTCAGCATCTTCCCTCAAATGGTTTTTAATCAGCTGCAAGAAACATCCCTCAAAACGACGGCAACAAAGTGTTGGAATTGTCGCAGGAGTAGCTTGTAGGAAAACACCACAGCGTTTTGTGCCAGCGATGAGCGATTATCGCCGGTCGATCATCGCTCAGTAAAAGTCGCGTCTAGGGAAAGGTACCTTTAGTCATTTGTAGCGTTTCCCAGGTATCGGAGCATCAGGGGAGGTTTCCTCACACCATTTCGTGCGGAAAACTGTTCCTTGTCTAAACACTGTTCCATGGAAGAATGATCAGGGGGAAACGGTAATTCAAACTCGATAGTCGTTCAAAAGCAAAAAATTCTCTATTGATGGACGGAGTTCTCGTTGGACTGAGCGTCTAATTAAGTCTAATGGAGTTGTATCAGTATTAATTTCTGATGCGGGTTATAGTTTAGGATCTATTGCGGAATAAAATTCTTAATTCTGACCTCTATCCGCATTTAGCTAGTTTCGAGTAAGGCTGGTAAATCCCGGAAGAAGTATTTACGACGTTGGCAAAACCGAAATGTTGCTCTTCCATGATATAGTTTATGTAGCTATGCCACCTGCTTCTGCGAGGTTATGCGAATATAACGTACTCTCTAATTTCCGTTTCTCCAATTCTTATTTGCATCATCCCCAAATTTTTCATTTTTGGGTTCTTGCTTGAGTCCTAAGATTGCGATCAGGAACTTTCTCAATCAGACTGACCTCTTAACTATCTACTACAATATTTTAATATTTTTAGAATTAGGACGTGTTCACTGGTACTTGTTTTTCTCTTCGGAAAAGAATTTTGAATGGAAGAAGTCTTCATAACATGATTAAAAATGTACTATGTTATTAATGTCACTCTCTAATGTAATGTCTATTCAATAATCAGAATATCTTATGGAATTACTACTTGTGATTCAATATTTTGTTTTTCTTTCCGTAATGCTGCCATTAAGGTTTTTATGGCATGTATTTTTATGTATTTTATAAAAAATGGAATATTTACAATATGAGTACATAGTGCACCCTGCACCCAGGGCATCTGATAGCCTGAATACGCCTTTATGTTGGAATCGTACTTTTCCAATTTGATTTAATTCAAATACGATGGACTAATAATTCGAATTACGTATCAAACTGAATGAATAATCGTTTCGATGATTTGTTCTTTTGTATCTCTGAATATAACTGGAACCCCATTTCCGTTCGGCTCCTGCTTATCACACGCTTTTGCTTGCAAATCGCCTGATTTGTTCAATTTCTCTCAGTTAATCAGCAATATCTCCCTGTTCAAAGATCCCTCAATCGAATTTCCCGGTGAAATATCTTTCTTATCAGTTTTCTGGAATATTTACTTCTTTTTCCTTTCAAATCCCGAAAAATTAGCCGAGAAATCGGGAATACCTATTTTTTGATCACCTTGATGCAAATCTCATCCATGGCACTTACAGAGAATCATTTCTTATTTACTAATGTACCCCTAAAAGATTTCCGTATCTCTATCATCACGGGAAATGTCTCATAAAAATATTTGAATTTTCCGCCGTAAATTTCGTATGAGAGAGGTAGAACCAATTAAAACTAGTAATAGGGAAAAGCGCTCTCCTAACCTCCCAGATCCTATCAAAGAAATTGACGAAGAATCGTATAAAATATTTATTGATCATCGCAATCCAAATTTCACACTTGGCACATACAAAAAATCTTTCTTTTTCTACTAATCTACTACTAAAAGATTTCCGTATCTAGCTGAATTACTGCGAAATGACACCTCTCGTCAGCACGGAAGTAAACCGGCTTGATTAACGCCATGAGCCAGAATAAAATTACATTAATGGAATTCCAGTCCGATTCTATTTTGTGCCAATAGTACATACATCTTATGTATCTCTGAGAGCCCCCATAAGCGTGGCATTTCCGGTGCTTTATTTCCTATGTTCCCACGCACCCGAACCTAAGATACACCCAAGTTGTACAAGTAATACATGGGGATGAAAATATTGTAGGACGCATGCTATTCACCGTAATATATTTCTCAATAGGCTTGTAATAGAATGATCTTCATTACTTAATAGTAAGCATTAATTTCGCTGATCCTTAAATATGGCACGTTGTCATAAGAAGAGTGATTTTTTTAACTCTGACAAAGGGCAATGCGAAAGTTAAAGGTTGCTTACAAAAAGGATGTTGATAGCACGGAGAAAATTGAATCATATCTTTAAAAATTATAGTTGCAGTCTATTTTTTGCAATACCTTCCTTCCCTACAATAATGCATGTTAGATGCATGCAAACCTAGGAGACACTCCATTTTCGGAAGATCGAAAACTGAAGAAAAAAATATTTTATTCAAGAATATAGGGTATGTTGTATTCTTTTTTTTCATGAGTCAATATTCGGTCTCAATGTTTATGTTTTCCATTGTCTCTGTTCTGAGTATCCTTTGTTGTAGTAAATCCAGGCACCAGTTTATACTTTAATCAAACATTTTTGCTCAAATGACTTGTCAATCATGCTCGTTTCCTTCTCTTTCTATGCTATTTTTAAGCTTGAAAGCTCGCTCAGTTAAATTTCTCTTCCCATTCATTCTGTTATCTCAACATGGCTACTATCGTTTAGTTCATCTGTTAAGTTGCCGTAAAAGAATTCGCTTTCCTCTGCCAGCCGAATATTCCGAAATTCATGTTTTTGTGACTATAATAATAATATACGAATTTATCACGGTCTGGGGTTATCCCATAAAAACGTTTGTATAATCCTTCTTCGACTAATTCAGTGCAAGAAATGTATGTTTTTTGTGCCTTCCCACAAAAACTAATTATAAAGATATTATATAAGGCAAAGAGCAGTCAAGTAAAGCACAAAAAATTTACATCGAAGGTATGTTGAAAATACTGTAACCATTAGCAAAGAAGAGTAGTTATTGGATTGAGTGTGCTGAGTTGTGGCGGAAAACAACGGAGAGAGATGTATTTTTGTATTGGAGCGTAATCACAGAGGAGAGTATTGAAAATGTATATGATTTTGGGTCGACCATTATTTCTCCTGTTGATCAGCTTTACTTGCTATCCGTGAAATAGGGAGAAAATCGTTAGCCATAGGTATTTGTATAAACTCAACGGATTGGCAAGTGACTTAGTGGTATTCTTAACGATGGAGGAAATATAAAAGGAATCACTTAACATCAAGTAAACTAGCTCCTAATTCATTAAAAATACAATTCTGCAAAATACCATCGAACATAAGGAATCGAAACACGACAGGTTTCGACGCACCAGCGTAGTGACATTTTCATAATTTTTTAAAAAATAAATTAGGAACTAGCTCCCTTTGTGACAGACTAGTGGTTTCTTTTTATTTCTTCCATAGGCATATATTTTTTGGTTCTTACGCTCATCCAGATGATCTTTTGTAGTAAAAACGGTAATAATTCGCTTCGCAATTAGCGAGGGGTCATTTCCCCTCATAGTGCTACCTCTTTTTCTCGCATATTTGCTACCTTATGAGGAACTGTTGTAAAGACTGATAAACCGGTGAAAAATTATTCTTATTATTTCAGTAAAATCTCGTTAACTCGAAGCGGTCGGAATCTAAAAAACCGAGGTTCGACTTGCGCGATTACGCGTTACACGTAAGCACACTGATACGAGTTTTCGCGCATTTTTCTTCAGAAGAATCGTAACGCGCTTCGTCATTCCGAGTTTGTTACTGTGTTCAAACAATGATGTTACGTTACATTAATCTCGAAGCAAACGAGTATCGAGGATGTTGACTGCGAAACGCCATATTCGGTCAGAAAGCTGTTGTTTGGCATAGAAAAATGGCTTTCACTTCGAGTTACATGTTAACTGAATTTCGAGTGAAGCAGTTTAAATTATATTATAGTTTCTCTAGTGTAAACCAGGAAACGATGGGCTATTCGAATGATGGAGCGTTTCCAGATATCCAAGTTCGAGTTAACGAGATTCTACTGTAGATCCAACTGCCGTCAAATTATGGATATAGACGAACATTCCTAAGCATGTTTACTAAGTGAGAACGAGAAATTAAGCTTTAGGTATAGTCAGAATGGACAGGACGAAGGAGCTTCGTTCAGTGGATTTAAGTTTGGCCGGCGAAAGATTTCGATCGAAGTATTTTTTCTTCGCCGCGTAAATGCTCGCCATTTTAAGCAGGATTCAATTAGGATGAATTTTATTAAGACAATGAGAGAAAACATGAGCGAATTAAAAATAAATTGGTGATGAATGAACGTGATATGAAAGAACATTGTGGTTTTCGATAGCGTAATGAAAAGGTGATCTCTGCTTAAACTGGAGTAGATTATCTAAATGCGATGAAAAGAATGAGTGCTTCCGAAGGGAAAATGGTGAAAGGGGTAACTAAGTGAACTAGCTTTTCCAAATCATCTATACTGATTCAATTCCCATCTTAACAGTTATTGCAAACCGCCATGAAGCTCGTATTAAATATTTTTACGATTTTACCCTTTGATACGTGTAGCGATCTTTTACTAATTTCGTTCAATTGGATTTATCTATTATATGAAACGAACTCCTTTCTACCACATATTCATGTTTAAATTTTTCTCTGAGACAGTTTTAGTTACCTATCTGAGATAGGCACAATAATATACATTCTAGTAATATACGTGATAATAATACGTAACAACTTTACATACTGATACAAAACCGTCTCACATAAGTACTCATCGTAGCTGACAATACATTATAATAATATATAACAATTCACGCTTCTCATACATAACAGCTAAGATATAATTAATTAAAATTTCACAGTTAAATGTTTAATTCACAGTTTAAATTTGGTTTAGAAAATTTTTTCTCTTACGTATCATCTGTCTGCAAGGCCCCTGATTCGCTTTCGCATCTACCGTAGTTTTCTTTATTAACGTCAAAATAGTTGGTATTTGCCAAAATTCATGCCTTAGAAATGTTTCAATGAATATAGATTCGCAACACTCGTGTTAATTACTAAGTTAATAGTTTGAAGAATATAAGTGAAATAGGATGACGGACCGAGTGAAGGGTCAGATGCGTGCAGAACTGAAGGTTGCGTGCGTAGGGAATTAATTACGTGAAAAAAGTGTTTTTCAGAGAATTGGAGATGAAAGAAGGAAATGTGGGCGCTAAAGAGTAGTGAAACGAAGGGAACAAGTATAAAAATGAACAGAATAATTACAATTTGGAGGACAATTTCCTCGGATTATCGAAGTTCTGCAGTGGTAAATAGAAGGAAAGTTAAAGAAAAGGAAAAAAGCAGTTTTTGAGGGTCCCATGAGGATAGGATAACAAAAGAACTTGAATTGTATATTCGGTTGCGTAGGAGGAACATTTCTATGCTCATCCCGTATTTAAAGAGTTTTCGTTGTATATGGGGGACTGTACTTGATGATACGTCGTGTAAAGGCTTTCATTTCAACATCTTTTCTGCAAATATATACTTCTCTCATCAATGCTTTTAATGAAAATACTATCAAAATTAACCCAAACCCAAAGGCAGAATTTTCTTTCGGGTACCTGCACATAAATCTTCTCCCCTTCTACGGACTACACCTTGACGTGGTGAAGGGGCTTGCGTGCTCCTAGAGAGCCATAATGGCTGGAACTTTGTTCCTGGGAGTGTCACTCATGCCAGAAAGTTCAAGGGGCCAGACGAAAGGTAGTCCACGCTGCGTCTGTACCTCAAGTGAGGCGGCTGCAAAGGCGTCTCTACCCCAGTGGGGCGATCTATATAAGTGATGATGTCACGTTAAAATCACTGTCGAGGAAGGCAAGGGGAGACCACCTCGACTATCTATCTCACGATCATGATGTCCCACACTACCGATATTGTCTTTGGCAAATACGGGGCTCAGCCCTCTTGGGAGAGTGTCGTGACCGGCAGGGATGGTGGTGATAAGGCCATCCCGGTCGTCATTCTATAAAATCCATACCCAACGGCCAAAGAGAAGGAGATGACCAAGGAAACTAGGTTCGGAACCTGGAATGTCAGAACCATGCTAAGGAGAGGGAAATTAGAAAATGTAAAGTTAGTAATGAAGAAGTCTAATAAAATAAACATTCTGGGGCTATGCGAAGTACGGTGGAAGGATGGGTGAGATTTTTGGAGGGATGATGTAAGAGTCATTCTGTGGGGGAAGTGATAGCCATTAGAGGGGTTGCTTAGTGCTAGGCAAGACAGCGGGAAAGCTGTGATAGCCACCGAGCTAATGAGCGACCGGGAAATGTCTGTAGAAATTGAGGATGAACCAGTAAACACTGTTATAGTTCCAGTCTACCACCCTACAAGGGATTACAGTGAGGATGAAATCGATTTAGTTCACGAAGAAATAGAAGAGGTAATAGGAAGGAAAAAAAGGTAGTAAAATTCTTATTGTAATGGAAGATTGGAATGCTGTGTTTGGGCAGGGAAAAGATGGGGACGAATGGGAGAGTTCGGGATAGGAAATAGAAACGGCAGAGGACAAAAACTGATAGATTTTTGCAGGAGGAATAACCTCTGTATCATCAGCACCCTATTTCAACACCATAACAGACGGAGGTACACATGAAAAGAGCCAGGGGACACGGACAGGTACCAAATCGACTATGTTTTGGTAAGGAAGAGGTTTAGAAATAGTGATAAAAACTCGCGAAGTTATCTAGGTGCTGATGAAGACTCGGATCATAGCTTAGTAATCATGAAAACCGGACATAAATTTAAAATAATCTATCACGCAAAATGGCACCCAGATGGAAATTACAAGCCCCCAGGGGTAGAAAAGCTAGAGAGTTTCAAGAGTCAGTCAAGAAGGCTCTAGAAGATTACGAAACAGAACTTACCGTAGACGAGGGATGGGAAAAGATTAAAAACAGTATCAGAGATAGTGCCCAAAGTACAATTCAAGGGAGGGTCAAGCAAAACAAAATCAGGAAACCATGGATGACGGTAGAAATTATAAATAAAATTGAGGAAAGAAGGCAAGGGAAAGGGGTCAACACAGAACACGGGCGTAGAATGAACAGGGCAGTGAACAATGAACTAAGGTGGGAAACAGAGCAAGAGAATTTTGGTGGAAGGGACAGTGTAATGAAATAGGGAAGATGATAGAATGTGGGAGGTTCGACCTAGTGTATAGAAAATTGAAACATTTGACGGGTATTAAAATTAGCAATAAAATGGGCACTGTAAAAGAAAGCAGGGGAAATCTTAAGGGAACCAGCTGGTATAAGGGGACGGTGGAAAGAGCATGTTGAACAATTCAATGATAAAAACATGAGGCCTATTTACGGAGCGATAGGAAGTGCCCAAGAAGTACTAGATGATGATGATGTTAGACCGAGTATATTGGATAATGAATTGATAGAGCGCTCCGTGATATGAAAAAAACAAAGCCAGGGGTGTGGACGAGATTCCAGTGGAATTTTTTAAAAACCTGGTGGGCAAGGGTAAGAAATATTTCTAAGATAAAACGATGTAGGAAAATATACGATGAAGGAAAGTGGCCAGAGCATTTTGATGAAAATTTTTGTGGTTGCGCAGGAAGTGGAGTTTTGAAAAAGTGTAACGGCACTCGTCTTAGTTTCTCTGCAATTGACTTGATTGATTGAATAATTGAAAATGATAATCGGAGTATACCGGAGCAACCGGACGCCGGACCGCAGCTTACACACACCCATGCTTTCCGAGTTTGCAGCAAATAACGCGATGTTCTCTGGTATATTTTTCATCATGTTTTTATTTTCATTCGTTAAATTTTTTCCTTGATAATGACTATTTGACTTTTCACTGTTTATGATAAGCAGACGACAAGGCTATTGCGTGCGATTCTGAAAGGGGTTTGCAAATCCTAGTAAGTACACTAAACAATAAAGCAAAGGAATTCGCGATGAAAATAAATATAAGAAAAACTAAAATAATGAGATTTTCTAAGGGAAAGAAAGCTAAGTTAACGATACGGATGGATGGGGAAAAACGAATACTAGTAGATCAATTTCCATATTAGGGCAATCTTCTTTCTTTGGATAGAAGATGCTCAACAGAGATTAGAAAAAGAAAAGAATTAGCGAAAGAAGCATTCATAGAGCGAAGGGGACTGATGAAGAAGGGCCTCAAATCAGGAAAAGATTAGTAAAATCCTTGGTGTGGAGGGTAATGTTGTATGGGTATGAAACAGGGACGTTAAGAAAAGAAAATACAAAAAGATTAGAAGCTCTTGAGATGTGGGTATGGCGTAAAATGGAGAAAGTAAGTTGGGTCGATAGGAAAACGAACGAGTGCTAGAGATGTTCGTTCGACGCTAGGCGGTCTTTCGCGCGAATTTTCGAAAATTGTTTTGAGTCCTGACTCGGAGCGATAGAACATTGAAAATCACGGGGGTTGGAAACGCCGTGGTTATGTATTTTATTAACTGAAGAATTGTTACCAATTGACCGTGAGTTCGACGCCAAGTGGGTGCAAAATTCTCCGGTATAAAATGCATGGCGGGCAATTATGACAATTATTTTTAATACTTATCCGATTACCGGGAATGATATAAAATGGAATGTAGATAGAGGTAATTCAAATGTTTCTTATACGCTGTTTGCCGTTTCTCTGACGGTTCTTGGTTCCATGACTGAGCGTTATTTCTATTCCACCGTACATTTCAAAGGGGGATAGCGTAATCGTATTTTAGGACCTTCCCGATAAGATATTGAATTTAGACTTTGGAACAGGTCAGAATGGCACTTATCTAATATTAATATGCAATTTTTTTTGCACGATTGGGTCCTTCTTTCGACGTCAGGCGGTCATTTGCGCGAAATTTTATAACATTGTTTTGAGGCCTTTCTTGGTACGGTACTGCATTCAACTGATAGCTTGCACTATGCAAGCAACTTTTACTCGTATGTATGTATGTATATATATATATATATATATATATATATATATATATATATATATATATATATATATATATCCGGAGTATATATATATATATATATACTCCGGAGAACTAGTGCCTATAGCACTAATACACATGAACAATGAAAGTTGTTCCTTAATATGCAAATAATATCAATAAAAACGCAAGACGTTCTTTCGTTTTATGTCAAAATGTTGTTTTTGAACTGTTTCTCTAGTGACATAATCGCTATAATTATTAATTCTTCATTTTCTGAGTTTTAATGAGTATTTTATTAGTTTACTCATATTTATTTGCGTGTGCTAAGAGTCCTCGATCAGTCAACGAAGAGAAGAATCGTTCCAGTATTAGCCTCCATTAGAGATAATCCATAAAATGGAAGCAATTTAAATATGCTGTACTATCAAAAATTAAGTACGAAAATTAAGTACAAAATAAGTACGAAGTAGCTTTTTTCATTCTGTTGTTCTTCTTTTATGTATTATTGTAGTGTATTATCTGTCGAGCCTCACTCTGATAGGTGATGATATTTTTATTGTTTCATGCATGTTTCATCTCATTTATTCTCACTTTTTATCATTTTTCATGGTTTCGGGTATCTTATTATGAGTATATGGTTTTATTTTTACTCCTCTTCGAAAAAATATTGACGAAGTTGTTAAATGATAGTGATTTTTTTATTTTATTTATTTTTTTCTTTTTTCTGTATTCATACTAGTTTTTTTGCCATTTTCATTTATGACATTCTGTATATTCAGTGTTTTTTTATCTCTTATCTCATGTTATCCTTTTTACTAACTGTTATTCTTTTATGGACTATTTCTATATTGAAGTGTAAATATGTTCCTTTCTATTTGATTCCAGCCTTTTCTATAAATTTCAGTTTCTTATCTATCTGTAGGTTTTGCATGTTTTTCACACCCTCTTCTGGGGTGTTTTCCTGCTGTGGGCTATTTTTCCTATCCTAGGTTTTTAAGCCCGCAGGATAAATTTCTTCCGTGCACTTTTTTCCGCTATCTCTTTCTTACAAATTGACGAAGGGTTAGATGTAAGAAGAGACTTTTTCAGTCTCAATCTCGCCCGAATAAAGACGTTTTATTATTATTATTAAAAATAAAATATAATAAAATACCATGATTTCGTATCGGATTTCTAATATTTAGTTTTTGTTACATTTTGTTAAAGTTTATGCTGTGCATCTAAGTCATGGACGCTGTGTATTATTTCTATGCCTTTAATAAAGAACTCATTTAAAAGCGCTATTTTTAACTTGGCGAGAAGTTGATTTCAATTGGTTCCACAATAGGCTTTTCCCTATCTTTGTAACTTCTTTCAGAGTCCAACCCTCGAACACAGAAATAATCAGCGTCATTTCCACAATTTCTGTTCTGAACTGAAAAGGCATACTGTTGCGCGAGTTCCAATGGCTGGAGATGGAGCGAATCATGTCATTGCAAGAAATTGCTCCGAGGAAATAGTCGAGCATTCATACTTCTTTAGCGAATTTGAGGTAGCCTTTATATCTGTCACAGCGTTTAGAGACTGTCGCATTACTTACAAATAAACAACTTCGTTTCTTTCCACGTCTTGCGATTTGCTGTCCCCTTGAGAGACATCTTTAGATACACCGATGGGAAATGTGACGGTATATAAACTCATAGGTTTTTATCTAACAGTCACAGGATTATAAAGCCAGCATTCGCCCTTGATAACTCTCTAAAAGTTATATTACATTACGAGAGCTTTCAAAGATTGTGAGTTTACTGAGAACTTCACGTTTGGTTTACAACTGAATCTAATAGTAACCATGTGAAGGCAAGCTTCTTAGGGAAACTTCACCTCAGCATTTGTCATTATCATGACTTCGATCAATGAAATCATCTTTTAAACGCTTTAGAGAATGAGATAGAATCCCATCGATAATAGAAATGAAACAGTTAAACCGTAAATGTCAAAGGTAATGAAGCGTTCAAGGGAAACATTAATGAAAAGAAATTATGTAATTTACCGTAAATGGCATAGATGTAGAATGTTATTATCGCGATATATATCTTTCACGGACCCATCTTTGATTTGATGGGAGGCGATTTCAAAAGTGAAAGATATTTCAAACGTTGTCAGAAAAAAGAGTCGGTCGTAGTTACGAAGGTGAGTGTAACAGTGAATCTGGTGCACTAGTACTGTTAGCATGACTAAAATCGTGTTTATAGCTGAATGCAAATATTTCCTGCTGCATTTATCACTTTAGTATCTCTATTCATATGGAGTTTCGTAATAGATACCATAGGTTATAATTCAGCATAAGCTGAATTTATTCCGCATTAATCCATTTTACAAATTGATAAGGGAAAACATGCAAGTCAGTTACTCATTTTATTTTTCTACAGTGTTTTTCAAGATAACCAATGAGGCTACAGAGAGGAAAAACTTTAACTGGTTGAGACAGTCAGGAATTTAAGTTTTTTTCAGTTCACTGTTTATAATATTGCAAGGATAAGAATTTAATTAATGTGTATCGATTATCAAACTTAATGTTCTTCTGTGGAAGCACACTTGTTCAGTTAAGTAATCAAGTGTACTGTAAAATATATTTCGATATTTTGGTAGACGGCAGAGTCCGTGGCGCGATATCCACAGCGCATCGTCTCCCACGATCAGCCTCTCTTCATTCAGACTCATATTCATCACGGTGGGCACCAATAAATGTTTGCCCCACAATTCTGGAATCGAACCCAGGACCGCTTCCACCGAGTGCGAACGCGTTGCC
This sequence comes from Pachydiplax longipennis, assembly GCA_036926295.1. Lineage (NCBI taxonomy): Eukaryota > Metazoa > Arthropoda > Insecta > Odonata > Libellulidae > Pachydiplax > Pachydiplax longipennis. Next base: position 331,803 of record JAVFKF010000028.1, on the reverse strand, counting down.
AACTAGGCTATTTAGTAGTCTTAACTCTCACGAGTAGCAAATATCAATTTATGTGGGAGGATAACCCGAAATATATACCTCATTTTGACTTCGAAACAGCACTCGGAGAGATTTTAAAATTGTTTGTTAACAATTAATTCAACGGCAGCGTACTTGCACAGTTCTAGCAAAAGTCATCTTTGAATTCGTTAATTTTTTTCTATAATCGTACAAAAGGACGCTAAGTCATGTTTTTTTCGGATAAAAGTTACGCATACGTTGTTATGCAGGCTATTCTTCCTCCCCATTTTAACCTTAAAGACTTCGTATCCTTTTCAAAACCATCTCATCCTCTTTCGTAACGGCCAACAATGTACGGTATTTGTAGTAACGGATAGATAAACATAGAAGTCCGTAACCTGGCATGTGAAGAGCGGTCGTGAATATGTTTCACTTAAGCAGTTTATCGTTTCCCTGATGGTTCTCGGTTCGACGCCAGGGTACCATGTGCATTCCGCTATACAATTAAATGGGAAATACGGAATTGCATATGAAAACCATCACGATATGATATCGACTCGAAATTCATAAAAAGGGGTCACGCTCAGTTGTCTACATTTCTTCCATATATGGAAGTATGACTCTATGGCGGCCTCCGAAGATGACGCATTCTCTATCCTACGAAGAAAGGCCACAAAACAATTTTCAAAAATTTATAGAAAAGTCCGCCCGGCGTCCAACTCAGAACTCGTTTGCGAGAGGTAGTTGCATATTAATCTTTGATAAGTGTCGTTCTGTTCCAAAGGTTCAAGTCAATATCTTATCGGGAAGGTCCCAAAATAAGATTGTGTTATCCCCATTTGAAATGCATGATAGAATCGAAATGACGCTCTGGCATCGAACCAAGGATAGTTAGAGAGACGTTGAACTGCGAGAAAGAATGTTTTTAAACGCCTATTCCCATTCCAGGTTTTATCTTTCCAGCTGATCGGGAAGCATTCTAAGAAAATCTTAAAAATTACCGCAATGCATTTCATACGGGAGAATTTCGCACCCACATGGAGTCGAACCCACGCTCATTCGGTAACATATTTTTCACTGTTAGTGTAGAAGACAAATGCAAATTCCGTGATTTTGAATCCTCTATCTTACGGTTCCTCAAATAAGTTATCAAAGATTTCCGCAAAAGTCCGCCTGATGGTCGGTTCGTCGCCAATCGCATTCTACCATACACTTTAATGGGAAATCCGGAATTAAATTTCAGGACCTTCCCGATATGACATCGACTTGAAATTCAACGCATAGTAAGAGGAGTTTTCCGAAACTTATTGGGCGGCGATGTATTCATGGCTTACTTAGAGATGATACAAATGCAATCTGTGTGATTGGCTGACTCTTGAAAGCTCTCACAGACCAATTTTGCCTTAAGAAATACGTTGCCTCACTTTCCAAGGATACGCCGATTTCCTTGCTACGCAAATGTTTCATCATTTATTGGATTCAGTTGAATTCATATGTTTAACTATAAACGAAATTTTGACCTCTACATATAAGTTATCTTTTTTATCTTGCTTGTATCAAAATTTTCGAATAAACATTTCAATCTAAATACACTTCTCTAGTTTCATACGATATGGATTTCCATAGAAACAATTTAAAATTAATTTTAATAAAATGTTACGTGAAAAAAATCGGGTAAACATTTCCTCAAGTTAATCATAGAGAACGTTAATAACACTTCAGATAAATGTCTGTGTCATTTTAATATTCGGATTTTAAAACCGTACTTTATTATTGCAAGATTTGTTCATTGTTGGAAATGCCGAGTTAAAGCAAACATTTGAGTGGAATGCGAATACTCTCCCTTTTCCAAAGAGGTTAGAGTGTAGTTCATGGAATGATTCTATATCCAATCTAATGGAAAGAAGTCGTTGAAGCTGCGTTATTCACTCATTATCTTCCAAATGCTATTTTTTCCTATAGAAAATATTCTCATTTGCGATGGATCGTTTTCAGAAATAGAGCCGAATGAAAATTTTCTCTATTAGTCGAGTTCTGGTGGTGGAAAACAATCGTAAATTTGGAAATCTTGCCCCCCTGTTTCAACGGAGACCCTTCATCTCGCTTGGGTAAATTTCAATAGATCATGAGGAATTGTGCGCTTGCTGAGGTTGTGTTCTGACCATTTCTCTGTTTTTGAAACTGCAATGTTTGATTAAATTTCACGGGAATATGGATCTTCCATTTAACATATTTTCGCCTGTCAGTCCTATCAGACCGATAGTGTGCTTCCTTCTTGAGGCAATTATTTCTTTTTCTTCGATGATTATTTTCGGTCACGAACGTTGTAATATTGAAGCCCGCGTGGTGGCAGAAATAATGTTAATAAAGCCACATAACTTGGGAACGTGTTTTATTTTGTTTCATGCTGACGGTAACTATTTTTTTGTCAAAACAAACGTTTTGCATATTATATTTAATTCTTTCATCATTCATTCATTACGAGGAGAATATTAAATTTTTTCATTCAGTTTACTAAAACTAAGTTAAATTTTTAAGGGTTACTACTGACTGCTATGTACATAGCTAATCAGTCGTTTCATTTCATTTAGACGGGCTCTTTGATGGAGAAACCCAGGATTAGTTTCTATCCTATTTGCTGTTCTTTTCATTAGTTAATTCATTTATATTCTTTGAGACTGTTCAGGCTCATTGATCTGACGTACTCTTTAAAATTTTTAACCGATTATCTTGTCGAGCACTTGCATCGAAGTTCAATTTTATCGCCCCACCCTTATCTTTGCCTTGAAGTGCTTTATATTCACTCTATGATTTTATTCGTTCATGTGTTTGAATACATTTCTTGCTATTGTCTCTTGGTTAGTGAATTTTAATCATATTTTACAGAATTATCATTTTTCTAGTAATATCCATTGAAAAAAGCGCAAAATTTTACAGCTTTGCTCCCATAATGTAATTAACGTTGAATAATTCTTCTTACAGTGTATGTTATATTTATAGAATTTTTATCCATTATGCACGAAAAATATTTCCTAATGACTTTTCTATTTGTATTAACTACAGAGGACTTTGTTTCGGATTGGAATATCTTCGTATTAAAATATCCGCGTCAATTAAACACCCCATAAAGAATCTTTATTTTATATATTTTATATCTTACTGTGTTTTTGTTTCTCAATCGTCAAAGTATCAGTAATTAATTCCGTATGGTCGACCCTTTTGAATGCAGCGTTACTATTCTGTTCTACTCACATTTCCCGTTATGGAATCCCTATAAATCGTATTATGCAAAATTGCGCATTAAAAATGATTGAACTCCGAGATTTTGGTTCCTATATCTTACCGATAGGTGCCTCAAAAAAATTTAATCGCAATTTTCCCATAAGAATGCATTGCGCGGATTTTTGAAAATTATTTTGAGGCACTTATCTGTAAGATGGAGGAACCAAAATCTCGGAGGTTGAAGTTGAGGTAGACATCTTCTATGGTTCTTTTGGAAGAAATGTTGCCAAATGATCGACGACCAGAGTTCGATGCCAGGTGGGTGAGAATTTCTACCATAAGAAATGAATTGCTGCAATTTTTGTCATTTTTTTTCAATGCCTTCCCGATAAGCTGGAAGGATAAAACTCGGAATGGTGACAGAGGCGTTTGAAATCCTTCATTCATAAGGTTCACTGTTTCTCTAGTGGTCCTTGGTTCGATGCAAGAGCGTCATTCCGATTCCACCATGCATTTCAAACGGGGAAAACGGAATCTCATTTTGGGACCTTCCTGATAAGATATTGAATCGAAACTTTGGAACAAGTCAGAATGGCACTTATCTAATATTAATTTGCTAATTTCTGTCACGGAAGGGTCCAGACTTCGACGCTAGGCGGTCTTCTGCGCGATTTTTCAATATCTTCTGAGGCCGTTCTCGATGCGATAGAGCAATCAAAATCACGGTGTTTGCAGATGAGATGGTTATCTATTGTACCAACTGAAGAAATTTTACCAAATGACCGTGAGTTCGACGCCAAGTGGATGCAAAATTCTCCGGTATAAAATGCATGGCGGGCAATTATGACATTTACTTTTAATGCTTATCCGAAAACCGGGAATGATATAAAATGGAATACACATAGAGGTAATTCTTGTGTTTCATATACGCTGTTCGCCGTTCCTCTGACGGTTCTTGGTTCGATGCCTGAGCGTCATTTCTATTCTGCTATGTATTTCAAAGGGGGATAGCGTAATCCTATTTTAGGAACTTCCTTATAAGATATTGAATTGAAACTTTGGAACAGGTCAGAATGGCACTTATCTAATATTACTATGTAATTGTTTTGCACGATTGGGTCCTTAGTTCGTCGCCAGGCGGTCTTTTGCGCGAAGTTTTCAAAATTGATTTGAGGCATTACTTGGTATGATACTGATTTCAATTGATAGCTTGCAGTATGCAAGCCACTTTTACTCGTATATATATAGGTATATCCGGAAGAAATGTTGCCAATTGACCGTGAGTCCGACGCTAGGTGGGTGCGAAATTCTTCCCTTAGAAATGCATTGCTGCAATTTTTGAAAACTTTTTTTCAATGTTTTACCGATAAGCTGGAAAGATAAAACTCGAAATGGCGACAGAGGCGTTTGAAAACATTCTTTCATGAGGTTCACCGTTTCTCTAGTGGTCCTAAGTTTTGAACATTGTTTTAAGGCCTTTCTTGGTACGATACTGCATTCAACTGATAGCTTGCACTATGCAAGCAACTTTCACTCGTATATATATAGGTATATCCGGAGTTTTAGCCATATATAATAGATATATAATGGCCAGAATAACCATCTTGATATTTGAAACTTATTCACGTACAGAAATTGAATTTCGTATTCACGAGTACAAGTAATTCTCGTTCTTTTTTATCTTCTATTTTCGTATGTTCAGTTACTTACAGAACAATGTTTCTGTAATTTCATTGTCTTAAATATTGGATGAGATTACCCTTATTAAAATAATTCAGTTGTTTCATTCCTCATCTTAACATTAGTGTTCATTATTTATCTCGCATTTGTAACGTCGTGAAAAATGTCTTCATCACAGCGAAAGTTTCAAATCCAGGTCCATGTGACAAATACCAAAAGAGCAACTCTCCGCTCCCTCTGTCTAAAAATAAATCCCCTCGCTCTTACGGAATTTAGATATTACTACTCTTTAATCACGTGATGTAACCATTGGAATAGAGAAGCGAATACCATCGCCACCTTCACATGACATTACATTCATATTTCACTAAGGCTATTCCCTTTTTGAGAAAGCAAGTTACGTACCTCATTAGTTCGTCTCTTTTATGCTTGAATAGATCTTCACCCTTATCCATTGATATTTTCATATATTCCTTTTTGACAGTTAAGCTATGCACATTTTCTGGTACTTCATTCACTGCATCGAATATCTATAAATCCAAGTATTCTCATTCTTGTTTATCTTTCTCTGTATGTCAGAGCCTCTCAAATTAGTTGCCATCCATTTTTTATCTTTTAGTATTACCTTTACTATGATCATTTGCGAGACACATTGAATGCTCGTAAGAATATTTTAAGCCAGGAATAACTTTTCCGGCATTAAGATATTATGAGCGATGCTAACTAACGAACATTTTTACTTGTAATTAAGAAATTGAGAAATCGATCTTGACATAACTATCGGAGTTTCGGTTGATAACGTAATTAATTTTAATCTCTTCGATTGCATAACTTTGCCCCCTCCGAATGTGTTACTGATTGGCCGCTTAAACTGATTATATATCTGAAATTTAGTCATTCAATCGACGATTTTATTCGGCTGAAGCGAGGACATCGGATTCTTCGACAGCTAAGATTGAAAATATTTTATTGAGGTCATCGCTGTCCTTTGAGATACCATGAGGATTGAAAATTGCTAGGCGCGGTGTTTTTCGTTCAAGAAATAAAGATGAAAATACTAATTGCTAGCGAAATTCCGTGCTTCGAAGTGCTCCAACATGATGAAATTATGCCTTATAACATACGAAGTCTTACGATGCGAAGACTAATGATTGAAGAGGTTGAAAGCGTTTGTTTCTATTCTAGTCGTAAGAGAAGATGTTTTAATCGAGGTAAAAGCCTTTCCATTCATCGGAAACCGATTGGGTTTCCAAGTGCTGTTTCCGTTGTATACAGCGATTACTGAGGATTTGATTCTTTTCTGGAATACTTTTCTAATCTATCCTGGCTGAGCTTCAGATACGTAGAAACATATATCAGTACACTTACCACGATTAGATTCCTCCTCATTGTTTGTAATTTTTTTTGTCAATTTATATGTAACGGGATAATAATTTCTGATACACTGTCATTCGGGACCTTGTTTGCTATTTCATCCCATTGAAACTGAATTTTATGATGGTGACCCATTTGGGGTTTTCTTATTTCCCAGTTTAATATCTGTTTTTTATTTCGCATTAATTATGCATTATTGTTTTCATTACTCGATATGCTACACCGGAGGATCCAAACTTGTTGCTTTGGAATCAGCACTTTCGAAAGTTAATCAACATTTTGAGAATCTTTCATGTTCCCCTGGCATCGACTAATTTCTTTCATCGCAACTTCTTTTTAGTAACTAACATAATAAAACCCTTCACATCAGCTAAACGTGAGCACAAAGTGATCTTATATTTCCATCTCATATCTTGAGTTTAATACTGCTTAGACAATCGGAACCAGCTTCATTAGTTTTGAATTCACTGAATTAAATGTGGAAACGTAACTAAATTTGCATCATCAGGCTGCAAACCAAGAAATGTCATGTCACCAAAGGTCATCTTGAATTTTTCACGTTTAAAGTTCCGAATGCAAAGCTAATAAAAGAATTTACCAAAAATTTTGTTTTTTTCTCATATACCAACACTAGCATCATAATGCTAGATGTTATTTCCATTAATAGTAGGCAGTGATTTAAATAGATTACGTATGAATTAAAAGGCCTATGGTCTCCTTAATTTTTCATTCCAATACATAGAATTGTTTAATTGGGATTTCGTTATCCTATTTGTTGATATTTATAATGATTTTATTGGACATTACCGTTTATGGATAAAATTTAAAATAATTTATTGGAATCATCTCCGTCTTCCAATTATTTTAACGATTTCCGTGCTCGTAGAAGAAATTTCGATTTAATATAAATCTTGGGCTCCCTATAAGTGCTGTGTTCTCTAATTGATGCTCACCAATATCGAGAGAAAGAAACACAAGGTAAACGATTTAGTACGTATCATTCTCAATGTCTTCTACTGCTGCTTTTTACAGTTCTGTTTACATTTGGCCCATTGCGCTATTCACTTATTCTTAACGTAATAGGGAAAGGAACTCCTTGCCTATAGTAAACCAAACCATTAAATAACCGTGTATTCGCTATGTATTTAACTACTTAATTATTTGTTTCTTTTAGCCTGCTATGGAGCTAGTTAATACTCGCAGCGAAAAATGACCAGATTAAAATCTGCGTCAAACGCTGCTGCATCGAAATAGTAATTTCGTTTCCATCGTTTAATAGCGATATTAAAAAATTAAGTACGCGTTAATGCCCTCATTGGGACAAACCGAATTCTTGTTGTTTCTGAATAGTATTTTTCATTGCCTACATACGTATTATTAATTGTATTTGCAACAACTTGAGGTCGGCCGTTCAAAAAGCTAAAAAATGATATACTGTTCGTATGATGTCGAGAGTGATTATTCTTTAATTCTATTAAGAAAATGTTCTTTTATTTGTTTTATAAACTCAACTGTGACTAAAACCGCTCTCCTCCCCTTAACAAATTGAGGTGCTCCTAGAGCCGATTTTTTCGCGCGTTTCCTGCAAAATACTATCCAAAGGATAATATAAATATTACTATGCAAAAGGATAATATAAATATTACTATGCAAAAGGATAATATAAATAATATTATTCAAAATACTAACTGAATTTGATGTAGGAAAATTATTGTTGGAAGGATATGTTATGTCATGGTTTCCTTTCGAATGTTGAATACGCCATATCACTATTGCGATAATCAAGTCCCACTCAGAAAATGAACTTCGTAACCTCTTCGCTATACACCCCTTGAGTATAAATAATCGAAATTAATCCCAAGGAAAATGAACATGAAAAGAAGCCTAACATGACCGGGACTAGAAGTCGGGTCTTTCATTTATCGGGAGACTGCTATAAACACTGAGGTACCTTGCCAAAACATTCAGTCATGCCGTTTTTGGAAATTTTCCAACAAGCGGGAATGATTCTATTTAGGGCAAGTGGTTCGTCTCACTAAGGTTATTTCTTAAGTGCATTTGTATAAACTGAAACAATTGAGCAGTAGAATTTTACGAATTACTGACTAATATTTCCTGAATGTAAAGACATTTGAATAGTTTATACGCTCTTTTATGATTCTACTCTACATCCGAATTAGTACTAAAGGTGCAACGCAATATATACAGCTCTTAATTTTCTACTGCGGCTATCTACCGAAGGAAAACGATTGTGATACATTAATGTAGCACCATGTTTCCTATTGTTAAAACAAACATGCGAAGGTGGTCGTCAGACAAGCCTTTTCCTTTGTCCACTGCGTTTCTTTGGAAGATGTGATTCTTTTGCCTGATGTTCAGTCAGGTCAGAAAAGAAAAAAGGGGCAAAACGGTAGTCTCATTTTCTTATAAAGTGGAATTAGGAGCCGTGGCGAAGATTGAAAAGGCAAAAACTGAAACTGCAGAGGATTGAATGAAATGAATTAAGTGATTTAGGTAAAAAACAGATAAAAAATAAAAGGGACAAACAAAGAAAAGATATAACAGGAAAGCAGGACGAGGAAAATTAAGAAAGCGAAAACGATGAAGATTTTTTTTTTTGGAAAGTATTATATACTCAGACGAAAGGGGGCTTTTGATTCAGCTGCAAAACTGTACGCATATAACGTTAGTTGGTTTTGACAGCGATGATGATGAGTCGGTGTTGAATTTTGTACGCAAAAATAAGTGCTTTTATCGCCAAGAGATATACTTCATTCTGCCCCACTGTGCGGCGGAAAATCAATTTTTTACGAAATTTTATTATTTTCTTAAAACTTTTTTGCTATTTTTATCTTCAAAATTTCCGAGTAAAAGATATTTAAATAATTTGCGTTTGTATTCAAGTAACCGTGATATCTGACTAAAGAAGATGGATCCTTCCCCTTTCTCTTGTTCATCGAGAGTCGATCGTCATTTGCCTGTGTTGAAAATTCAGTTTACTAATCGATTATCATAGTCCTGCTGAAATGGTATTTACGTATGATGAGCCCAACCAAACGCAATCCCCTCGTAATAGAGCAGTGAAAGTTTTGCGCAGCATCAGCCGGAGAAACTCAGCTTGAAGTAACTCGTGGGAGGCATTTTAAAAATAGTTCGTAAAGATATTCCTCCTGCAAACTAAGGAAGATGGTCTTTGGAATTCTTCTTCGTGACTCAATATATTCTTGTCACGGCTAAAGAACTCAATAAATAAGTAAATAATTGGATGTTTCGGAGAGGTTTTGGAAACAGAGAACCCCTCCATAGTTTCTCTGTAATTTTCGTGTTCTCCCAAGTCTTGCTTCGCATCTATACATACACTTTACCGCTTTGCTCCGTACTTGCGAGTGGATCTTTGCAATTAAAAATTATATCGAATCAAAACGGACTAACAAGGTAGCGTATGAAATTGTTGATAGGTCGACCTACCGAATTTTTGCGAAAAATCCATTTGTTTTATATTGCGTAAAATATAATTGGGTTATTTTCTTATATTTTGTGTTAGATAAATTATTATAACGAACATTTTTATAATTCGCTTACAACGCAGCGTCAGAGCAATGGGTTTTACTGTTAACAGCAGTCCTTACAATTGACGGAATATCAGTTAAGGCATAATAATATGCAAGATAAAAATAGGATTGAGAGTTTTCTAAGTGAGAATCCTCTATATTTAAAGGGTTAGATGTAAGAGGAGACTTTATAGTCTCAATCTCGCCCTAAATAAAGTCTTTTTATTATTATTATAGTGATGCTCAACTTTCGCGTTGCGTATTTTTCTGAAGGGAAATTTTTATTATCTAAACAGCACTGAATAATGCGTACGTTGATACACGGAAGCTAACAAAAAAAGCCCGTTTTAAGACAAATTTATCTTTAACATTTTCCGGAATCCGTTTTCTGATATTTTAAAAAGTACGGTTTTTAGGGCGATTCTTAATTGTTATGAAGCTCATTTCTTAGACGTGGGCGTTCTTGCGGCCTTTTTTTCCAGCTCTTTCATCTTTCTATCGGAACGGAATTTTCAAATTCGAAATACTGGATTTAAAAATACAAAATAACATTTACTTCACCTAGTTAACTTTTTAAACATGTGATTTATATCAGTAAAGATCCGCACTTTCATTGTATTATTTTCAGGTTTTGTTTAGGCAGCCTTTTTTAGCTTTATATTATTTTATAAACCGATGATTTTGATCAAAACATCGCAAAAAAGGATAGTAATTTAATTTCAATATAATTTGCAGAATAATTTGAGAAGAAAAGCATTGCATTCAAGGTTCATCCTCTCCAATGTTAACATTCAAAATGTCACACATATAATTTAGTATTTTGAAATTTTAACTGTTTTAATTCAATTTCAGCTTCACTATTTCTCTTTTCATACATGAATGTGAATTGACTCGATATGATGTTTGTTTTCAAAATGTTTTTCACATCGATTCTGAACAAATAATAAAATGCGCATTATTTCAGAAGTGATAGAGACCGTTAAAAATTTCGTTTCATATAATGTAATATTAGTAAATTATAAAAACGTTATGAATTAATTTAAAAGTAGAAAGGAATGCAGGGCAGGGAAAGTGAAAGGGAGGAATTGGAATACTCATCAAATGCAAGAAATAATTATGGGGCGGATGACAGATTCTCGAAACAGTCGATATAAAACAAAATTAGTTAAAAGGAAGAAAATTAATGAAGTGCATGGGAAATGGAAGGTAACATGAAAGAAGCGGGTATTCTCAGTCCGAGAAGATGGCTATTTGCATAAATTAACAAACGAAGTATAGGAGAAATTTCTCTGATCTATTTGTATTATCATGGAATATCACAGGGTTACTCCCGATTGCACTGACTTTATAAATGAAATATGTGATGAAATTAAATATGAATCGAGGGATGCTGAGGAAGCATCACTTGAAGTTTTTGATGCAATAAATATTGTTACTAAAAGGAGAAATGCGAAAATGATGGAATCAATATTAGGGAAATCCTGCTTCTCATTCTCACACACTTTTTGGGAAGTCTACTTCCAATTGTATTTTCGATCTGTTTTCGGTTTAAGGGGCCATAGGATCGACTCCCAATTCCATGGGACTGTTTTCAATTTTCTACTTGCACTCATTTTACACCCACGATATTCCATTCAGACACTCAAATAAGTTACGGAAAATACACACATTGTATCAGACGGCGCCTTGAATTAGTACAGGTGACCTCCGCAATACTGCAGGGTAGCGCGTTCATTTGTTTGTGGAATATCGAATTGACGTAGCTGCGCTGCGATCCCCGATTCGGTATAACGTGTTTGCTTAATTCAAACTTGGAGGATAATGTACCACATGGTCTCATGTATCTCCAAATGAATAGAAGATGAAAAACGAGCTGCATCCAGTGCTATTTTAAGCCTTTTTAAATTTTCGCGAAAAAGGAGAAGAAAAGTGCTGTCGTATGATAGACAAATAAACACAGTTCTGCAAATGTGAGTGAAATTAGCTATTGGAGGAGTACTTGAACAAACTGCAATGCTTTCGGTCTCGGTAAGAAAACGCTTGCAGAAAATCACGAAAAAGAAAATCTTTGTTTCGATTTCATGAATAGAAAATAACTGTTTAGTTTTTACGACGCATTCTTATAGCGTAGAAGTGGATCATTGTGAATTAACCATTACTTTACATATGAAATACTTTGAAAAGCATCGATTTTGTTTGCTTCGAAGCGAGTATCAACTCAAATGTTGTTCAAAATACTTCTATATCAAATCTCGTGTGACCTATGTACTGAAATAAAAATTTAAAGAATGCCGTTTATTAATTTTATTCTGTAAAATAATATATTAGTTCGTATAAAATCCTTATGATTTCCGGCTAAATAAAGTTTGAAGACATTTTCTGTGTTCATTTGCAGATCTGAACGTTGCTTCGTCGTGTAGGAATATTTTGGGAAGGAACTTGTATGAATTTGGATCGGTTGGCACAGTGTCATATTTTTCTCATATGTTATCCAATTTAAGCATGCTTATTACCAATGCAATGTTTCGGGTGGGATTCGCTCATGGCGGAAGTTACTCTAATATTTCACAATACTGATCACGTCGATGTGATTTTGTTACTACAGTTAACAACGTTCGCGAGAGAAAGAGTGTTACCAGGAAATAATCGCGAGAAGAGATAGCTACTTCTGTTCGTTTCTTATTTATTTATTTATGAAAAAACGCTGCAGTTTGGTCTTTAGACCAGGTGGCAACGGTGGAGGGGATGCAAGGAATTACAGTGAGACGACTGTCCGGCATTCGCCCTTAGACGGAAGGAAAAACCCTCCAAAAGCCTCCCGCTGACAGTATACAATACATATCACACAAAGTATACACACAGTATATAGTACATTACAAGCGTTTAAGCTTCTTTCTAAATTTTTTTTGTTTTTTTTAGGCATAGGAGTGAGAAGTTCTCCAGGTAATGCATTCCATTCCCTTATACCTCTGTTAATAAATGAATATTTCACTACATCGGATTTCTTTTCACGTTCCTTAATTTTTAACTCGTGGTCCGATATAGTTAGGGGTATTGAACCTCGCTCGTAGTCCCTCCCAGCCGTGATTAGAGTTCCACGTATTAAATATGCCCGTTAATCTAAATGTCTTCCTTCTAGACGATGACGGTTTCCATCCTAGCTCATCTAACATTTTACTGACACTCTCATCTTTTTTATGCCTTCCGGTTACATATCTAGCTGCTTTCATTTGAACTCCTTCGAGTGTCTTACTAAGGCCTGATTCGTGTGGGTCCCATACATTTGTCGCATTTTCAACAATCGGCCAAACCAAAGATTTATATGCTCTTTCCCTTCCCACTCCGTCTTAGATTTCTCATTACGAAGTGAAGATTCCTATAAGCCTTCGAAGTAATATCTTCGATGTGGCTCCACCATTTAAGTTTTTCCGATACCTTAACACCTAAATATTTGCAGTCAGGTACGGTGAATATGGTTTCGTCGTTCAGTGTCTAAGAATTTATTTCAGGAGTTTTTCTTCTAGAAAATTTAGTATGTTTACATTTACCTACGTTGATCACCATCCCATTTTCTTTAGACCACTCAACTAACTCTTTTAGATCACTTCGCAAAATTTCTCGATCCCGCGTCTCCCTTGTACGTCTATATAATACGAGTAAAAGTTGCTTGCATACTGCAAGCTATCAGTTGAATGCAGTATCGTGGCAAGTAATGCCTCAAAACAATTTTCAAAACTTCGCGCAAAAGACCGCCTGGCGTCGAACTAAGGTCCCGATACTGCGACACAATTGCACATTAATATTAGATAAGTGCCATTCTGATTTGTTCCAAAATTTCAATTCAATATCTTATCGGGAAGGTCCTAAAATAAGATTACGCTATCCCCCTTTGAAATACATGGTAGATAGATATGACTCTCAGGCATCGAACCAAGAACCGTCAGAGGAACGGTGAACAGCGCATATGAAACATATGAATTGCCTCTATGCACATTCCATATTATATCATTTTCGGTTATCGGATAAGCATTAAAAGTAAATGAAATAATTGCCCGCCATGCATTTTATACCGGAGAATTTTGCACTCACTTGGCGTCGAACTCACGGTCATTTCGTAACATTTCTTCAGTTAGTAAAATAGATAACCATCTTATCTGCAAACACCGTGATTTTGATTGCTCTATCGCACCTGGAACGGCCTCAAAACAGTTTGCAAAAAAATGCGCAAAAGACCGCCTAGCGTCGAACTCAGGACCCATTTCTGAAAGACAATGGCATACGAATGTTAGAGAAGTGCCACTCTGACGTGTTTCAAAGTTTCTGTTCAATATATTATCGAGAAGGTCATAAAATAAGATTCCGTTTTCCCCGTTTGAAATGCATTGTGGAATCGGAATGACGCTCCTGCATCGAACCAAGGAACACTAGAGAAACGGTGAACATCATGAAAGAATGTTCTCAAACACCTCTGTCACCATTCCGGGTTTTATCTTTCAAGCTTATCGGGAAGGCATTTAAAAAAAACGTCCAAGATTTCTGCAATGCATTTCTTACGGAAGCATTTCGAACCCACCTGGCGTCGAACACACGGCCATTTGGTAACATTTCTTCCTAAAGTACTATGGAAGACCATCTCATCTGCAAACATCGTGATTTTGATTGCTCTATCGTATCGACAACGGCCTCAAAACAGATTGCAAAAAATCGCGCAAAAGACCGCCTAGCGTCGAAATCAGGACCCTTTTGAGAGAGAAAGCAGCATATTAATATTAGATAAGTGCCATTACAACTTGTGTCAAAGTTTCGATTCATTATCTTTTCGGGAAGGTCCTTTAATAAGATTCCGTTTTCCCCATTTGAAATGCATGGTGGAATCGGAATGACCCTCTTGCATCGAACCAAGGACCACTAGATGAACGGTGAAATTCATGAAAGAATGTTTTCAAACGCCTCTGTCACCATTCAGGGTTTTATCTTTCCAGCTTATCCGTTAAACATTGAAAAAAAAATTCAAAAATTGCAGCAATGCATTTCTTATGGAAGAATTTTGCACCCACCTGGCGTCGAACTTACGGTCATTTGGCCACATTTCTTCCATAAGAACCATGGAGGACTACCTCAGCTTCAACCTCCGAGATTTTGGTTCCTCTATCATACCGATAAGTGCCTCAAAATAATTTTCAAAAATGCACGCAATGCGTTCTTATGTGAAAATTGCGATATTTGGAACATTCTGGTATCGAACCCATGATAGCTAGCGTCGAAGTCTATTATCTATTATACGTATATAGCTAACTCTCCGGATATACCTATGTATATATATATATATTTATAGGGGATACGAATTCTGACCATGTTCCACGAGCGCCGTCGACGTCAGATTTTTTCGACGTACTGGCCCCACACTCTAGATGCCAGAATAATGCAGACATCGATGCTAGGTGTCATGGGTTCGATACTAGAATGTCCCAAAAATCGCAATTTTCCCATAAGAATGCATTGCGTGTATTTAAAAAAATTATTTTGAGGCACTTATCGGTAAGATAGAGGAACCAAAATCTCGGAGGTTGAAGTTGAGGTAGTCTTCTATGGTTCTTATGGTAGAAATGTTGCCAAATGACCGTGACTTCGACTCCAGGTGGGTCCGAAATTCTTCCATAAGAAATGCATTGCTGCAATTTTTGTCATTTTTTATCATTGCCTTCCCGATAACCTGGAAAGATCAAACTTCGTGTGGCGACGGAGGCGTTTGAAAACATTCTTTCATGAATTTCACAGTTCGTCTAGTGGTCCTTGGTTCGATGCAAGAGGGTCATTCCGATTCCACCATGCATTTCAAACGGGGAAAACGGAATCTTATTTTAGGACGTTCCCGATAAGATATTGAATCGAAACTTTGGAATAAGTCATAATAGCACTTACCTAATATTAATTCGCTATTATCCCTCACAGAAGGGTCCTGAGTTCGACGCTAGGCGGTCATTTGCGCGAATTTTTGCAATCTCTTTTGAGGCCATTCTCGATGCGATAGAGCAATCAAAATCTCGGTGTTTGCAGATGAGATGGTCTTCCATAGTATCAAAGGAAGAAATGTTAGCAAATGACCGTGTGTTCGACGCCAGGTGGGTTCGAAATGCTTCCGTAAGAAATGCATTGGTGAAATCTATTATGATTTTTTAAATACCTTCCCGATAAGCTGGAAAGATAAAACCCGGTATGGTGACAGAGGCGTTTGAGAAGATTCTTTCATGTTATTCGCCGTGGTTCGCAGTGGTCCTTGGTTCGATGCAAGAGTGTCATTCCGCTTCTACCATGCATTTCAAACGGGAATAACGGAATCTTAATTTAGTACCTTCCCGATAAGATACTGAATTGAAACTTTGAAACACGTCAGAGTGGCACTTCTCTAACATTCGTATGCCATTGTCTCTCAGAAATGGGTCCTGTGTTCGACGCCAGGCGGTCATTTACGCAAATTTTAAAAAATTGTTTTGAGGCCTTTCTCAATGCAGGAGACTATTCAATATCACAGTGTTTGCGTTTGAAGTAGTTTTCTATAGAACCAGTGGAAGAAAGGTTGCATATGACCGTGAGTTCGATGCCAGATGGATGAAAATTTCTCACGTAAGAAATGTATTGCGGCAATTTTTAAGAATTTTGCTGGATAAGCTTCGAAGATGATACCCGTAAGGGAAACTTATTGTAAATTTTCACCAATTAGCTTGCAGTATGCAAGCAACTTTTACTCGTATCTATTATATATAGCTAACTCTCCGGATATACCTATATCTATTATATATAGCTAACTCTCCGGTTATACCTATATATATATATATAGATATATATATATAGGGGATACGAATTCTGACCATGTTCCACAAGCGCCATCGACGTCAGATTTTTTCGACGTACTGGCCCTACACTCTAGATGCCAGAATAATGCAGACTTCGAAGCTAGCTATCATGGGTTCGATGCCAGAAATTCCCAAAGATCGCAATTTTCCCATAAGAATGCATTGCGCGGATTTTTGAAAAATATTTTGAAGCACTTATCGTTAAGATAGAGTAACCAAAATTTCGGAGGTTGAAGTTGAGGTAGTCTTCTATGCTTCTCATGGAAAAAAGGTAGCCAAATGACAGTGAGTTCGACGCCAGGTGGATGCAAAATTCTTCCATAAGAAATGCATTGCGGAAATCTTTTTAAATGCCCTCCCGATAAGCTGGAAAGATAAAACCCGGAATGGTGACAGAGGCGTGGGACCTTCCCGATAAGATATTGAATCGAAACTTTGGAACAAGTAAGGATGGCACTTATCTAATATTATTTTGCTGTCTTCTCTCACGATCGGGTTCTTAGTTCGTCGCCAGGCGGTCTTTGGCGCGAAGTTTTAAATTTGAACTGAGGCAGTACTTGGTATGATACTGTATTCAACGGATAGCTTGCAGTATGCAAGCAACTTTTACTCGTATATATATATATATATATATATATATATATATATATATATATATATATATATATTTATAGGGGATACGAATTCTGACCATGTTCCAGAAGCGCCATCGACGTCAGATTTTTTCGACGTACTGGCCCTACACTCTAGATGCCAGAATAATGCAGACTTCGACGCTAGCTATCATGGGTTCGATGCCAGAAATTCCCAAAAATCGCAATTTTCCCATAAGAATGCATTGCGCGGATTTTTGAAAATTATTTTGAGGCACTTATCGTTAAGATAGAGTAACCAAAATTTCGGTGGTTGAAGTTGAGGTAGTCTTCTATGCTTCTCATGGAAAAAATGTAGCCAAATGACAGTGAGTTCGACGCCAGGTGGATGCAAAATTCTTCCATAAGAAATGCATTGCGGAAATCTTTTTAAATGCCTCCCGATAAGCTGGAAAGATAAGACCCGGAATGGTGACAGAGGCGTGGGACCTTCCCGATAAGATATCGAATCGAAACTTTGGAACAAGTAAGGATGGCACTTATCTAATATTATTTTGCTGTCTTCTCTCACGATCGGGTTCTTAGTTCGTCGCCAGGCGGTCTTTGGCGCGAAGTTTTAAATTTGAACTGAGGCAGTACTTGGTATGATACTGTATTCAACGGATAACTTGCAGTATGCAAGCAACTTTTACTCGTATATATATATATATATATATATATATATATATATATATATATATATATATATATATATACCGGGTCGATTTTAAATGCCGATCGACGATTTTAAATGCCTTCCCGGTATATATATATATATATATATATATATATATATAGGTATATCCGGAGAGTTAGCTATATATAATAGATATAATAGATGCAGTTCTCCGCAAAAAGCCTTACCTCGGATTTAATGTTCTTTGGGAGATCGTTAATATAAATTAATAAGAGCAATGGTCCTAAAACACTACCTTCCGGAATACCCGAGGTTACATCAATCTCTTTGGATTAGAAAACACCTTCTCTAACTCTCTGTTTTCCATTTTTCAGAAAATTTTCGATCCAGCTAACTATCTTAAGGTCGACATTTAACTCACGTACTTTCGCAATAAGTCGGTCGTGTGGTACTTTATCGAAGGCCTTAGTAAAATCAATGACTACCGCGTCAACTTCATCCCTTACATCCATAGTTTCGGCAATGTCTTGAACTAGTCCTAGGAGCTGCGTCTCGCATGAGTATCCCGGTCTGAATCCGTGCTGCCTCTTACAAAGCCAGTCGTTTTCTTTCCAACCTACAGGAAGATAATCAGCTATAATTTTTCCATTATTTTGCAGACTTGGGAAGTAAGACTAATCGGCCTATAGTTATCAACTGATGATTTGATGTATTGGTATCACGATTGCTTTTGACCAGTTGTCAGGGATGCAGTTATTGTTTAGAGTTGCTGTGAATTATTGATGATTATATTATCTATGATTATATTATCCACCACTATTACATAATCTCCCAATTTAATTACATCACTGGGATTTCATCTGGTCCAATCGATTTACTATTTTTTAATGAACGAATCTTTTTTAAGATACCAGAATCAGAAAATTGGATATATTGAGGGTTACTCTCTGACATTTGTGATCTATGGTTCCCTTATACTGTTATGCCTGCTCTCTGGGCGTTATTTCTATAAACCGGTGAGAACAAGCCATTAAATGCCTCAGCTACGTCCTGTTCCCGAGTTAAATTTTCGTCTGCGTTAGTGGGTCCCTTTTTTTTGGGACTGGCGACCGTTTCCGAATATCCCACTTTGGATCGAGTTCCACTGCATTATGATCGCTTATTCCCGGAATAGTTTTAATAGAAAAACATAGTAGACTTTAGTAGAAAAACATCAAGTATGTTCGACCCCCTGGTGGGCTCCACCACGACCTGAGTAAAATCCCCTTCACGAACAATGCTGTTTACGAGCTCTTGTGGCTTACCCACTCCCTCCGCGTTGCCTTCCCAACAGACATTTGGTAGGTTAAGATCCCCTGCTATGACGGTAAGATTATTATTCATACTCCTAGTGCATAGGTCATGTAGAATGCTTAATAAATGAAAATCGTCGCCAGGTTTTCTATACGCAGTAATTGGTATGAGGACTCTCTTAGTTAAGGGTTTGCGATTTTAACGCCTAACATCTCGCAGTCGTCACGTATCCATTCAAGATTACTATTCAGTTTATCAGAAAGGCATGCAAAAATACCCCCACCTCGTGAACCGAACGATCCCTTCTATAAACCGTAAAACCCGAATATCTCGCCTGAATAAATGTCTTTATGCAACCAAGACTCCGTTCCTAATATTATATCCGGATCCGAAGCGTCAAATAATGAAGAAAATATTTTCTTCTTATTGTAAAGGCTTCTGCAGTTCACCTGGAGAATTCTCAAACCGCTATCATCGTCATAAGCTCTTATATCATATACCGTCTCCCTTGGCCTCTTCAGATTTTTTTCGGCGGATTGATAGCACATTCCGTCAATAGTCTTACTTGGGGCATCAACTCCGCAGCCACCACTGGATTTGTCACATCTGAACCCATCATCTAGTTTTCCTGCTTCAAACATCTGCTCCCCGAGTATGCAAAACATTTACTTAATCTGTAGTTTCCCTTTCGATTAAGGTGTAAACCACCCCTTCCCAAGTCCCTCTGATTCACCCAATTATTAGAATTAACAAAACACAAGCCCCGGCTTTTACATACCCATTCTATTCCCCTGTTTATGTATTTAATTTTCCCTGGTGCCACATCCCTCCTTTCGACAATTCCACTGACAACAATTTTAGCTTTATTAAATTTTTTAGAAACAACTTTGTACAAATCCCAAATCTCCCCGCCTACATGATCACTACTCATTGCCCCTTTAATATTATTTGTTCCCACATATAGCAAGACAACTCTCTCATCCCTTTCCTCCCCCATTCTTTCAATGTTATTACCTAATTGCTCAGCCCTTATACCCGAAAAACATTACACAACTCCCCCCTTACGCTTGCATTCATTTCCACTTTATCTAACCATAGAATCCCCTAAGACCAGGACATTTTTAAAAGAATCAGTATGAAATTTTGGAGCAGGCATATTCACTTTCTTAGTACTTAGCTTTTTCTGAAGTTCTTCATTTTCTAGCGTCAGTTTCTTCACCCTTTCCTTCTCTGCTTCCTTAACCTCTCGATCAGCGCGTCTTCCGTGGTGCTCTTCTCCCTCTTCGTAGTGCATCTCCAATCATCCCTTTTGCAGTTTTCATCTCTAAATTGGCTACAGTTAAAATGAAATGACTTTATACAGTCATGACAAAAAACTCCGTTCTTAACCGACTTCCTACACACTTTGGTAAAGACATAGACGGAGCATTATAGAATGTAGCAGCAGATAGAGATACCGGTGTTTGTTCAACCCCTAGCACACGATTTTCCAGGATCTGACCTCCTACCGTTGTAAAGTTAATCTTCATACTTTTTACAGTGGAAGTATTCTGCTGATAGAGTTGCTTCTAACTTCGAGAATTAATCACATGTAGTATAGCTCATCTCAAAGCAGATTCTCGATGAAATTCATGCTCATTCAGTCTATTTTATTTTTTTTATGTATCAAATATATGGAGTCAATTATCTCATTATAAAATTCACCAGGCCCCCGAATAGGCATGTGGGTACCCCGTTCGTCTTTTGGTGAAAACAGTCCCTCTGGCGAATGACCTCAATTATCGAAATTAATTAAAATAATAAATTGGATCACCTAAGTGTCTAACTTTGTATGTCTAAGTAGCCTAAGGATCACATTTATTCCCGGTCCCTATATAAAATACGATTATTGACTGCTAGTCCTTTGGAATTTTCCTACAAAAGCTCTAGGCAAACCATTTTTTCAAAAATTTCACGATAAACTTCAGTTTTCAACCCTAAGACGTACCTCAAAGCAATGCGAGAACATTTTTATACACAGTTTTAAATACTTGATTTTCAGTGAGTCTTTTTTATTTTTTCGTGAAATTCCTTTTGAATGCTTTATTTAATTGCCCAATCCGATGACGTAGTTGTTTTGGAAGAATAATAAAGGGTAACAAATAGGGAGACGTACCCTTGTATTCAATTGTTTTTCTCAGGGATTTGATGTTCATTTACTGCTCACTACGGAATGTTACATCCGCTCACCAAGTGATAAATGGGAGAAAACTTTCGCCTCCAAACGATGTTAAAACGCACAAAATATGACCGTATTCAGAGTCTATATTGCTTTCATTAGCAGGTAAAGATAACCATTTATTTTACTTTGCCTCGGTTTATTTGTTTCATTTGAAGTGCCAACATGTGTTTCTTACCTTCTTAGTTTTAAAAAATAATTTTTGTTTTAATATTTTGAATGCTTATCTCTCTTTTTTCTCTCTTCTAACCGCTGTTAAGACCTCATTAATTTAACGCGACCTGAAAAAGTTGAGTCTTCACTAACTCATGTCGCACTGTTGCTCGAACAAAGAAGTAGTACTTTCCAACATTACTTACATGAATTTGAGTTCATGGACAGATACATAAAACGAAATTCCACGGATAATTACAACTGAAGACCACAGTCCACATGGCTTTCATAAAATTTGAATTCTCCTACCAAATAACTCGAATTAAATAGCCCTTAAAGCCGAATTATCTGGTTCATTTTGCATCGCCAGTGAATCTAAAGATTTTACTTTAAAATTATCTCAGCCATTTCTTCATCTTTACAGCCCTAAAATATAAAATAGCGGATATTTTATGGTATTTGTGAAACTTTTCTTGTTTGTTGCTATCTTGGTGAGAGCTAGGGCTTTTTAATCTCCAAAATTTCGGAACCTACGAGAATTGGGAAGGGAAAATCATTTCCGAGCATTCTCGATGATTCCCGAAATAATCTTTGAGATTAATGAATCAGTAACAGCAATCGGAATTAAAGAAAAGCCTTAGAGGGAGAATTTCGCAGTCCATATAAGTCTTTCAGAGATTTTGAAACATTTTTTAAAGTAAATCTCGATGTAAAATGTACGTATATAAAATAGGCGACTGACTTCATGACTGGAAGTACATTCTTACATTGTTTATCAGTCTAGTATTGTTAAGAATGTGTTCATTTTGAGAGGAAAGGCTTATATTCGGTCGTTTCTTTCCTTTAATAAGCAAATATTTTGTCAGAATGCTCATTCACTCAATTTCACTCCTGATTATATATTGCTCATTAAAGGTGGCTATTTCAAAATTTTTGTAATTATAACTGCTATTGTAATCAGCAGTAATTAACTATCTAGCCAATCTATATTGCTAATCTATGTAGCCCATCTAAGAAATGATTATAATCAGCCTGATGAACACAATTTTAATAAAAAGTGCATTTTGTCGCATTCAAAAACTATACTGAATCCACTATTGCTGCTTAAAATCACTGAAGCGTCATCTCTCAAGTTTGGGTTATAAAATCCTTTTGTTACAGCGCATGGTTGCATAAAAACTATTAAATATTCGCCGATGATTTTCCAGATTTTTCGATAAGAACTGCACCAACACCAATACCGTACAACTTTCAAGTTTTAACTTAAAGTATTCGAGCCATTCCTAAAACAAGGATCTTCCACCCTCTACTTGTTAGTCATCCGATTCTGGTGTTATCGTTCCATTTGGTGTAATGTGGGTATGAGTAATGTTAGAAGAGCTTCGGCCTCCAACGGAAATCGAACTCGGGACCGCTTTTACGTAAGTCAAACCAACTGCCCGTTTGGGGGGAAGCCCCCGTGTAACAAAATTTATGAATAATAATAATATTTTTTTACTTTCATATTCACCTACAGTAATAACGCCCTGTCAGACTAAAAGCCAGTCGACAGGACGGAATTTTGATAGGTGTGTTAAACAAATCTAAGTGATATAATAATAATAATAAATAAAATAGATAATAAATAAATAATATAATAATAATAATCGTCTTTATTTAGAAGATAATGAGATTAAAAGTCTCCATTTCCATCTAACTGAAGAAACCCAATTCACTGATAAATAGAAAAAATAAAAGGATACATTAGAGTTCCTGTTGATATCCAATTATATGCATAACCGGCTTACTTACTTACTCAATCTAAGGTTTATGTCTAGCATACGAAATCATTATCAATTGTGTAACAATAACCTTTGTAGTCACAAGTTATAATGAACCTTAGGCTGAGTGTTATATGGTTAGTATATTCCCAGAAACGTGCTCAAGATGAGTTTACACTCTCTCACTTTATAAGGCTTCGAAAATCCGAAGATTTAACTTCGAACTTGAGTTCCAATTTGGATGAATTCGAGGGTTATCGGACATTATTAAACCGATTAGCTAATTCATCGGCTTTTATGCAATAGAGTCCCAATCATCTTGGCAAGGCGGAATATTATATCCCCTGGATAGTCTGTAAAGAAAAAATTAAATATATTCCTAAAATGTATATTTAATGTGCAGAATGTTTAAAATTCCCTTATTTTTTATAAGGATGTATATTTTAGGCAGGCATACTATATATTTACGTAAAATTGTCTATATCATGACCATATAATAGGTTAACATCAGATTTAATGATTTCGTATCAAGAATAACTTGTTACATTCATGAAGAGATCTACTGCTACCATATAATGATATATTTGTATATTTCATAGGAGAGCTGGATGAGAATGTTTTTTATCTTTACTCTGGCATCAGTCTGTCGCATGATTATGATAAAGCTATATGATAAAACTGAAATCTCTGAAAGCTACTGAGGTTTGAATGATTCTGAATAACGGCATTGAAAACCAACTGCCATTAGGTGTCAAACACCAACGCGGCTGAGAGAGAAATTTATTCGGCATTTACCTAGGTTACGAGGAGGAGACTTAAAAGCCTCAATTACGCTCTTAATAATGACGAAATTTATTTGTTTTATTGAAAAATGTTTAAATGTTTCTTATAGGATCAGTGTGCTATATTTTTCCTCTCAGGGTGGAGAGCCAGAGGAAACTAAATCACTTTTCATCTTGCGAAGAAAACCTCATATCCTCCGCAAAATTTTTGATAGCTATTGATAGAAGGATCCACCCAGACCCATGATTTCAGATTCATAACAATGCTTAGTAAGCAGCTTCGAAATGGTGGTCTCATGTGGTGGTGGAATCCCTAAAGAAATAAAAAGCTTCCTAGAAGTGAGAGAACTTATCTAGAAAATCCAGTACGTGGTGTGGGAGTCTATGCGGTGTTATCTGCTAGAAAGATCGTTTGAATATGCCCTCCTTAAATTAAACGTTTCAGAGTGATCAACAGTTTCTGCTTTTTAGATGAGTGTGAGGAGAAGCAAATGAAAAAAATCGATCGGGACTCAAACCCGATTGCTGAGCGACAACTGTAATCGAGTGTCTCCTTATTTCTTTACGGGATTAAAGCAAATGACGCTGAAACAAATACCGTGTCAATCCACAGCAATAGGAAATCTAAAGAATGATATTAAAATGCTTATTAATTTACGATGGGAATGAATATATCTTTCCCTCCTAAAGAAAGTAATTGGGAATCTCTTCCCATCATTTCAATGTCTTTTCGATGAAGAACCGCGAACTTGGATGTCGAGGATTTCCTCATGATGAAAACTGCCGGATACTATTTTCCTTCTCATCCCTCACATTAAATCACGATTTTCGTACTCTCTACGGAATGACTAAATATAATTCGAGTTTCTCTTTTCCGATGTATAAAGGATATGAATGCCTTCCAAGCAGTTTTGCTATTATATTCAGCTCCTTCATTATATATAATTTATCTTATGAAAATAATTTATCTTATCATCTAAATATTCGTAGGTTGTTAATGTGGATGCTTGAAATTATTTCTATCATATCCTATATACAATCCTTTTTATTTTATAGGAATATTATTTTTATAGGGAAACATTTTATGTAATGTGGGTATTTAAATTATTCCTATGATATTTCTTGAACTTTCATTTTAGGAAGGAGCAGTTTTCACAGGGTACCAAATACTCTGAATGATTTTTTCATATTACTGTTTCCAGTTTCCTTACACAAACTGATAAAATTTGATTAATTAAGAGGAAGAAGAAATTATGATCAATAATAGTTCAAGCAAAAATTTAATTTGATGGTATATTTATTCATAAATTATAAATCAGCCATTAAATGACTTATAATTAACCATTTAAGGTAGCATTTCTCATCTATAATATGGTCTCAACTACAATTTATGCAAAAATTGTAATATTAAAGTTTTGGATCTCATGATTTTCTTGCATTTGAATCGACTTAAATTTTAATATCAATACGTACGTTGCGACTCTTGGTTAAGACAATATTCACATAAATTATGGAAAACAGACTTAATTTTAGTAATCTTAAACTACAAAGTAAAAAATGAATAACCTTGACTTTCTTTTTTGCCTATGACATTGTTACCTATTTGAGACCGTGGGTCGGACTAGCGTCGTCCCCTTGCGGAACGTTCCAGTTTTTATTTTTTTACACCTATTCTAATTTTTCTAATCTGTGCCAAAATTTTCGGAAATGAGTCATACATTAATGATTTGAATTTTTGAAGAAGATTATATAAATACATCTCTTATAATTTACTTTATGTACTGCGTGGAACGCCATACATAACAACTGGTAAAGAATACTAGACTTTATAAGTTCCACAATAGTTTAAAAAAACATTGTGGAACTTGCAGAGGTTGGTGCTTTCGCTCGTATTAAAGATGAACACGCACGTATCCTTACGTAAGAGTGGCCGAATTACAAGACAGAAATGAATTATTCAGTCACCGTGTAACAGCAGTTAAAAAAAAAGTAGGGCCCGGAAACCAGAAAAATTCCTGTAAGAGCTATTGAAAATCTTGCCAAAAAAAATCACTCTTTCGTTTCTGAAAAGAATTCTCTTCCAATTTAATGCACTTAAAGTAATTGGAACGTGATTTCATTCAATTCAAAAGGAAATATAAAGAGTGGTCTATCTCATTGAATTCCATATCGCATAAAATAGTTGAGGATATAATTGTCCGTCTTTCGATGTGATTTCCCTACGTTTTCACGCTAGAGACTAGCCAAAGGTAATTCGAGCACGTGGATGCGGAGGAGAAAATTAAGGACGATTCAGTCTCATTTTTTGGAATTCTCATTGGAATGCAACCGGAAATCCGGTGAACGTTGGCGTGGTCCCTAACTTAGCACTAACTTACAAAAAATATTTTTCTCGATGATTTGCTGCAACTTAAACCCGCAGCAATCTCATGCTTCGTGATAGCAATGAAGCGTCTTCCTAAATTCTCCTCAATATGAATAATTTCAGAAGTTATGGCTCTCTCTCTTATTGCCTCTCTTATTTGAACTGAGTTGCATCCGATGAGATCTAATTTTACGTAGGCGCAGATTATTCAGCTTATAGTCCCACGAGCTGAATGTCAGGATATTAGTTACTAAATATTTAGAAAGTAGCTATTAGCAAAGTATTAGTAAACTTTTATGAAGTAACAATTAGTTGGTAAAGATTAGGCTAGACATCCTTTACTAACCTCAGGCATCATTGAAAATTTTACTAACTGAGAGTACTAAGTACTAAGAGGTTTGATGACAATCTTCCGATAGCCATGTGGGCAGGGCGCGGTTCGATGTTCGTTGGGAACCTCAGCTATCGAATCACTTCTGACAATACTACTACAATCTACCTTTCGTATTCGAATATTTATCTTTATTTTCCCATAAATATTATGGTGCACATTATTTACGCTTAGAATCACAGGTATGTAAGCGAATACATTGATATGCCATTGCAGGTATTCACGCAAGCTGAGTGATAACTTTTGCCGTTCATAAAATAAAGGTCGAGACGAAAACGATTTTAATGGGAGATTGTGGTGACACTTAAATCTAATTTATCTACTAACCTATCATTGCAGCGTACGACTTTACTTGCTAATTGTCCTTTCAGCTACGAACGTACATCTTTATTTAGTTTCTCGATGGAATGCGGAGATGATCTAATCTGTGAGGAAGAAATTGTAAGGTGCTTAAGACATACCAATAGTTGAAAAGATAGGTAACGCAAATTATAGAAACGAATCTATCAAATACAGTTAATTTATTATTTTATGATCAAATAATTAATTTCTAAGCATTATATATTTGAATTCTGTAAACTTTTAAGCTTTAGATGGGTTGAGTATTAACGCTTGAAATAACTTGGGGTTACTTTCACAGCAAGTCACAAGCGGTGAAGAATACGCTTGAATAACATCTGCTATATATTTTACCAACTTTCCAACTTTTTTATCGTAACTTATTATAAACCAACTTGTTTTATAAATTTCTTAATTCAGATTTAGCAATTGATTCGTTGTCAAGACTTTTATTTTAAATTCCACTAATGCAGTCATTCCCAAAATTGGAGTTCATTAATGTGGTCTCTACTTCACCTATATTTTTCTAGGATTTTTCCGGATTTAATTCACATCTTTCAAAACTTTGAATCGTTTAGTATGTTCCCACCATTTAGAGAGTATGTACTTAGTGTGAATTATCGTCGAATTTTACTTGGTTATTGTTGTGAGTGGCTCGAACAGAAATCAGTTTGAATTTGTCAAAGAGAAAAATGGCTCCAATGCATGTGCTTGATTCGAGTTTCTCATTTATGAATTTTGAATTTTCTGTACCTGAAAATTCACGCTTCTTATATAAAAACAGAAGTCAATTAAAGCTCTTTTCAATGCTTGTTTTCGGGCAACCCAGGCAGTTAGCCTTTATCATGTGTGGAAGATTATGAGTTTGGAAAAAATCATACGACCACCTTCAGAAATATCTTCAAAAGATTTTTTGGAAAGAATCAGTAATTATTAATGTTCGATAGCAGCGAACTTATCCTAATTCGTATTCAAATATTAAATAAATACTAAGGGCTTCATGTGTGCATGCCTATTCATTTTTCTTTGTTGTGTTCATCTATAGCATACGTGTTACCACTGTTTCGGTTACAAGTTGAATTCACGTGGGCAGCACACTATTAGTTATGATGTTACCAATGCCGCTTCTCAATTTTCAGTTTTTCGATATTTATTCAAGGCAAAATCAGATTTATCGAAGATTTTAAAAGTAAAATCAATTAGCTTCGTTCCACTATCAAGAAGCTATAATTTAGGTAACGTAAAGTATGTAACTAATAAATAATCCAAGAATTATAGAGAGTCAATAATGAAGGAACATATAATCAATGATATACGAGT
This sequence comes from Pachydiplax longipennis, assembly GCA_036926295.1. Classification (NCBI taxonomy): domain Eukaryota; kingdom Metazoa; phylum Arthropoda; class Insecta; order Odonata; family Libellulidae; genus Pachydiplax; species Pachydiplax longipennis. The sequence continues at coordinate 303,232 of JAVFKF010000028.1, read as the reverse complement.
AAATTGTTAATTGATTGAAAAAACTTATTATAGAGTTCATGGCATTTATTGCTAAGTTATGAACATGATTGCTTCATTATACATGTCCGGAAATTTGCCATCATTTTCCTCTAGCTAACGTCTCTAGATCTGAGGAAAATCTTTGCGATTGTACTTAATGCTGGGAAGATTTTCAACTATGATCCATGAGCTGATACATTTTCTGCTCTTTCCATTTTCTCGCTCTCTTAAGTCACTTCACAAATGAAAAATAATGAATTCAGATTACAAGCAACGCCTCATAAATATGACAACCTATGAAATGCGCCAGGATTGTTTATACCCGCAAAAACACACATTTTTCCTCGGTTTTGTATGAATTCTTGAATGAACTCGAAAAATATATCACAATCAAATTGAGACTCTTTATTCAATGTCTTTTATAATGGGTTCGATACCAGAAGGTCACAAAAATCGGAATTTCGGCCAGGTGGGTGCGAAATTCTCCCGTATGAAATGCATTGTTGAAATTTTTAAGATACTTTGAATGCTTTTCCAATAAGCTGGGATGATAAAACCCGGAATGGGAACTTGGGCGTTTGGAAACATTCTTTCATTTATTTCATTGTTTCTCTAATGGTCCTTGGTTCTATGCCAGTGCGTCATTTCTATTCTATCATGCATTTCAAACGGTGATTACGGAATCTTATTTTAAGGACCTTCCCTTTATTAAGGTTAAGATATTGAATTGAAACATTGGAACTTGTCAGAATAGTACTTATCTAACATTAGTATGCAATTGTCTCTCACAAATGGGTCCTGAGTTCGACGCCAGGTGGTATTTTTGGAAACAGTACTGGGGTCTCTCTCGAAGCTAAAGAGCCGTCAAAATCACGGAGTTTGCAGATGAGGTGGTCTTCAATAGTACCAGTGGAAGAAAGGTTACAAATTACCGTGTACTCGACGCCAGGTTGGTTCAAAATTCTCCTCTTTAAAAAGTATTTCGGCGATTGTTAAGAACCGATTGGAATGCCTTCGCGATAACATGGAAAGATAAAATCGGGAATGTGAACAGGGGTCAAATATACGCATTGGAGAATACTTGCACTTGCTTACGGTTTGCTTGCAGTATGCAAGGGTTTACTCGTAATACAGTAAGGCGTTTGTGTGTATGTATGTATGTATGTTCGCCTAAAACTAAACTATGCCTAAAAACCATAAATGACACAACTTTGAAACTTTCACGATTGTTAAATGTTCTTCCTGCGTAGATAATAGGCTACTATTTATTTACCTAAAAGTCCCCAGTTCTAACCCAGACGAGAAAAACCGTTCTGATAAGAAATGAAAATAACCTTTTTATCGGTTGCAGGCTACATTTATTTTGGAAATTCTAATCAGAAATAATAGTTGTCCGACATCGGGATAACCAAAAGAAAGAAAAATGAATAAAGATTCTTCTTTCAGTCGTGAATGATCGTTATCAAGTCGAAATGGGGAAAATTCGCTTATAAAAAACGAAAATTTTATGAAATGTTAAGGCTATAAATAACCAATCCCCTTGACGACCGAAGTAATTGTTGAAGCCGAGCTAAGGCTTTATCCTGTAACAATAAACGGAGAAGCTTTCTCCGTATGAAAAAAATGGTTAGAATGAATGATACATGGATGTGAGCCAATTTTCTAAAATTTTGTTTTGTTCTAAAAAGAAACATTGTCTCCGCCATTCAGAAAATGTTACACAAACACAGTAGATACAATCGCGATTTTAAAACAGCAATTGAGAACTATCAGTATGAAGAGATTCAGGTTGTTATAGAAGCGGATAGAATACCAACAAAAGACACAAAGGACATTTCAATTCCCCAACCATGATTGAAGTTGCTGTATTAATCGCCAGCCAGAATTTTGAAATGAGGAATATTATTTTAAAGTCTACAGACAGTAACCTGCTAAGGATTAGTGAAACACACTGGTCCTGCGATTGTTTGCAATATTCTCTTTTATTCTGCCCAGGTGAAAATGGATATAATCTTCAAAATTTTCAAGTGAATCCGACAAACGACAAATCCGACAACACTCTAACAAGCGAGTCAGTTGCATGAGCTACTACTCATACTAAAGCCGAAATTGCGAAAGTAATCATTTGCACCACTGTCGAAGTTTATTCCATCAATACATATTTAATATATATCTGAAGGTTGAGACCGAGCAACTGATGTTTATCCGCTTGAACCAAATGAAGTTATATCTACCTTTCGGTAGGTTCATGTGCCCTCACATTCCCTATTTAATTCCCTCTCCTTCAATTCCCGGTAACTTATCCCACCCCTTAATTCGTCTAACAACTTCTGTCTTTGTCTTCCCCTCTGTCTTTTACCTAGCATTCTTCCCTCGATCGCTTTCTTCAATAATCCCACTCCTCTCAATATTTGACCCACCCATTTCTTTTTTTAATTACTTCCATCATTACTCTTTTCTCCCCAACCATCTCTGGAACCTTCTCGTTCGTTTTTCTATCGACCCAACTTACTTTCTCCATTCTACGCCATACCCACATCTCAAAAGCCTCCAATCTTTTGACATCCTCTTTTCTTAACGTCCACGTAACTTTACACTCCACACCAAGGATTTTACCAATCTCTTGCTGATTCCTTTATCAAGTCCCTTTGTCATCAGTTCCCTTCGCTTCATGAATGCTTCTTTCGCTAATGCTATCCTTTTTCTAATTTCTGTCGAACATATTCCATCATTAGAAAGAAGGCTGCCCAAGTATGAAAATTCATATACTTGTTCTAGTTTTCCCCATCCACCCTGATCGTTAACTTAGCTTTCTTTCCCTTTGAAAACCTCATAATTTTAGTCTCCCTTCGATTGATTTTCATCCCAAGCTCGTTTGCTTTATCGTTTAGTGCATTTACTAGGATTTGTAAACCCCTTTCAGAATCGCACACAATAGCTTCATCGTCTGCATATCTTACTGACTTCACTACTTCCCCACCAACCTTTATTCCCTTATCTATTTCATCCCAAGCTTCTTTGATCATTTCTTCTGCATATATGTTAAAATGAGATGGCGATAAAGGACAGTAACTTTACACAACAGTCTTACTCCCCTCCCTAACTCTGCCCATTCCGATTCCCCATTAGCAACTCTTACTCGCGGTCCGATTTAAATACAAATTTTGCACTAAACGCCTATCTTTCAAGTCAAACCCAATTTTCTTTAGTATCGCCATCAGTTTTGGCCATTGAACTCTATCGAAGATCTTTTCAAAATCAACAAAACATACACAAACGTCCCTTTTGAATTCTAAGCTTCGTTCTACGAGAACCCTCATTACCCCAATTGCATCCCTCGTCCCTTTCCCTCTCTGAAAACCGAACTGGTCATTTCCTATGTGTTCCTTAGTTTTCCACTCGATTCTTCTATTCAAGACCCTTAGAATAACTTTTGCCGCATGAGATATTAAGCTAATTCTGCGGTAGTCCCGGCATTCTAAGGCATTATTCTTTTTCTGTAATGGAATCAGAATAGACTTGGCAAAATCCTCCACTTTCCTTCGTTGTAAAGTTTCCTCATAAATCATATAATTGCTTTTTAGCCTTTTTCCCCATATTATTAAGAAATTCTACTGGGATCTAGTCTATAGCCGTTGCTTTCTTCCCCTTCATGTCCCGCAGTGCTCTATCAAGTTCACTCTCTAATATGCTCGCTCCAACATCGTCTTCCTCTACTTATACTTTCTATCTCTATGCAGGCTTCATGTCTTTAGAATACAGGTGTTCATCATACTCTTTCCATCGTGCCCTTATGCTTGCTGGCTCCCTTAAGATGTTTCCCCTGTTATCCTTAATAGTGGCCATTTTATTACTAATTTTATTCCCCGTTAATTGTTTCACTTTTCTATACAATAGCTCGACCCTCCCACTTTCAACCAATTTCTCTATTTCGTTACACTGACCCTGCCACCACGGTTCTCTTGCTCTATTTGTTTCCCTCCTCAGTTCGTTGTTTAGTGTCCTGTACATTCTACGCCCGTGTTCTGTGTTAACACTTTTCCATTTCCTTCTTCCCTCCATTTTATTTATCACCGTCATCCATGGTTTCCTAATTTTGCTTTCCTCCCAGTGGTTCTTAGGGCACTGTCCTTGATGCTGGTTTTCATCTTTTCCCATCCTTCGTTTACGGGTCTCTACCATCTAGAGCCCTGTTGACTGATTCTTGAAACTCTCTAGCTTTCCTACCCCTGAGGGCTTCTACGTTCCATTTGGGTGCGGTTTTTGCCCTATAAATCTTTTTGAATCTAATATCGGTCTTCATCATTACTAAATTAATATCCGAGTCTACATCAGCACTGGGATAACTTTGCGAGTTTTTAACACTATTTCTAAACCTCTTCCTTACCAAAATATAGTCGATTTGGTACCTATCCGTGTCACCCGGCTTTTTCCATGTTTACCTCCTTCTGTTATGGTGTTGAAAGGGAGTGTTGGTGGTACAGAGGTTATTCCTCCTGCAAAAATCTACTAGTTTTTGTCCTCTGTTGTTTCTTTTTCCTAGTCCGAACTCTCCCCTTTCGTCCCTGCCCTGTCACAGCATTCCAATCCCCCATTACGATAAGGTTTTTATTGCCTTTAATCCTTCCAACAACCTCTTCTATTTGTTCATAAACTAACTCTATTTCATCCTCACTGTAATCGCTAGTAGGGAGGTACACTTGTACTATCACTGTGTTTACTGGTTCAGCCTTAATTTCTACAGACATTGCTCGGTCACTTATTAGTTCGTTGGCTATGTTGCTTCTCTCGCTCTCTTGTCTAGCACGATAGCAACCCCTCTCTGGCTATCACTTCCCCCACTGAATGTGAATCTTACATCATCGCTCCAAATTCTCTTCCATTCTTCCACCGTACAGCCCCAGAATGTTTTTATTGGACCTCTTCATTTCTCACTTTACGTTTTCTAACTTCCCTGTCCTAAGCATCTTTCTCACGTTTCAGCTCCCTATCCTGGTTTCCTTGATCATCATCTTCTTTTCTTGTGTCGTTGGGTAAGGATTTCGTGGAATGTCGACAAGGGTGGCCTTACCACCATCCCTGTCGGGCACGACATTCTCCCTAGAGGGCTGAGTCCCGTATTTACCAGGGACAGTATTAGTATTTTGGCACTTAATATTCATGGGATAAATAGTCGAGGTGGTCTCCCCTTGCCTTCCTCAACAGTGTTTTTAACGTGACACCATCACTGATATCGGCCGCCCCACTGGGGTACAGACGCCTTTGCAGCCGCCCCACTGAGGTACAGACGGTGCGTGGACAACCTTTCGTCAGGCCCCTACCTATTGTTCTTTCTGACATGAATGACCCTACCAGGAACAATGTTCCATCCAGTATAGCTCTCTAGGTCATAGGAACTCGCAAGCCCCTTCATTGCGTCAAGGTGTAGTCCGTAGAAGGGGCAAATGAAGTTACGTGTCGAAAATTATATTCACTTGCAAGACGCTATAAACAGGGATGGACATGTGGATAAAGTTGGCCAAGTATTCATTTTACCATTCAGTTTCACAGGCTGACCCACGCATGAAAGAACGCAGGTTGCCAAGACTTAGGCCAGAAATTTTGAGAGGCCAGATTTATTCATTACATTTACCACCAATCCAAAATGGAAGGAAGTAACATAGGCCTTATATGCAGGACAAACCGCTCAAAACAGACCAGATATCGTCGCCAGAGTTTTCCATTTAAAAGTAAAAATGGTTAATTGATTTAATAACCAATGGCCGTATATTTGGTGCTCACCGATGCTTTACTTGTTCTATCGAATGGCAAAAAAGAGGTCTCCCACATGTACTATACGTCTACTTTAATGGCTGTAAGTTAGAATACGCTCACGAAATATGGATGAAATCATTTTGGCAGAATTCCCTGATCCTGATGACGACCTAGAGCTGTTCGAGTTTCTGAAGCCCAGTATGGCGCATGGACCACGTGGAAATATTAACAAATATTCTGCATACATAGAGAGTCATGGTACTTGCACCCCCTGCCTCACGCCGAAAGGCGGCTTGCAGGGTACATATGTAGATGTAGATGCATGGCTAATGGGAGATCCACCAAGAATTTTCCTAGAAAATTACTCCAGAACACACAATCGGATAATGACGGGCATCCACTATATCGAAGGCGAAGTGTTGACGATGGTAGTTTTTCGGCAACAATGAAAAAGAAATCTGGAAAGATAAAAATCGATAAACAGTTGGGTTATACCATATCGTCCAGTACTGTCCAGGACTTATAAAGCTCACATTAACGTAGGTTTATGCCAATGGATAAAATCCATTAAATAGGTTTTTAAGTACGTAAACATTGGTTGTGATTAAGCTACATTCTGTTTAAAAGAAAAAGATGAAGTGGGATTGTACCAAACTGGTCGTTACGTTAGCTCTTCGGAAGCTGTCTGGAGATTGTTACAATATCTAATACACCAAAGTTACCCGCTCGTTACACATTTACAGGTTCACCTAGAAAGTGGTCAAAGAGTCTACTGCACAAAAGAAAACGTTCACAGCAAGCTGTTCACACCCAAAAACTACCATCACGTCATTTTTCGAATGAAGCGCTAATTACGATTTCGCTAAAACACTTTATTATCATGAGGTTCCGCAGTATTATGCTTTTAGTAAGAGAAAAGGATTTGAAGGGCGAATGATTGACAAATCTGTACCTGGAACAACTGCAAAAACTGATACTTTCGGAGAAGTATGCATAGTGCATCCGGATAATAGTGAATGCTATTACTTACGGTTGTTACTGCATGACGTAAAAGGACCCACCTCCTTCGAATATTTGAGCACGGTTGATGGACGGACTTATGAAACGTACGGTGCAGCATGCAAAGCATTAAGGTTGTTGGAAGGTGATCGGTAGTGGTACGCTACTCTACAATAAGCCTCCTTAAGCAATTCCCCAAGATTATTACGAAATCTATTTTCCGTTATGCTAATCGCCTGTAACTTAATCGACCCACTCGGTTTACGGATGGCATTCAAGGAAAGTTTATCGGAAGATGTTTTGCATGCCTTTAAAATATCAAATCCCAATATCGTATTAGAGTACTCTAATGAGATTTTTAATACAGCTCCCTGTCTTCTGGAAGACACCATCTTAAACATGATATTTAAGAGATCGACGTTGAAGTAAACTTTGACAGAGATATTCTCAGAGAATAAGTTACGATCTGGACCAACTGTTACATTTTATCCAACAGAACGAGCCAAAGTTGACCGCAGACCAAAAATCGGTTTATTTAATAACAATTGAAAGCGTCAACAATAATCAAGGTGAAATATTTTTCATTGATGCTCCTGGAGGCACGGGAAAAACATTCCTGATAAACCTGCCTCCTACGAAAGTCCGTTCCGAGAGAAAAATTGCACTTGCCCTTGCTTCCTCCGAGATAGCTGCTACATTGCTTCATGGCGGAAGAACTGCCCATTCGACTTTTAAATTTCCCTTTTACTTAACTAGGTCGAATACTCCATCATGTAATGTTAAAAAGCAAAGCAGTTGTTGACCGAATGCCGGTTGATTGTTTGGAATGGCATATAAACTAGCTATCGAAGCTTTAAACCGCATAGTGCAAGACATTCGAAATAATAATGGGAAAATTGGCAGTTGTGCTTTCGGGTGATTTTAGGCAATAGGCCTGTAATACCAAGAAGCACAAGGGCAGACGAGATAAGTGCATCCATAAAATCTTCATTCCTGTGGAGGGATGTTACGCTTGAAAAAGAACATTAGGGTGCATTTACACGGAGATGACAAATCAGATACATTTGCCAAATTGCTTCTGAATATTGGAGAAGGAAAATTATCAGACGGAAATGGTATGATGGAAATACCCGAGGGCCTAGGTAAATTTTGGTAAGCTCAATGAAAGCCTTAGTGGAAAGTGTGCACCCTGATTTCTACATCTACATATGTACCCCGCAAGCCGCCTTTCGGCGTGTGGCAGGGGGTTAAAGCACCATGACTCTACTTTCCTTGTCGATTACTTTCGCGTATCGTTCTCGGAAAAAATGAATTCTTGAATCGACTGGTTCTAGCATGTATTTTTCTCATCTTTCTCGCGGTATCAGAACGGCCTGTATAGCAAGGAGGGCGCATAATATCGGCTACATCTTCTATGAACGTACTCTGTCTGAATTTATCTAGTAAATTAAATCTCTGATTGAGCCTTCTTTCTTCTTAAGACTCCCATCCTCCTTCCTGAAGCATCTGAGTAACATTTACCGATTTATCATAGCAATTTTTTACAAAACATATAGCCTTTCGTTGTATCTTTTCTGTTTCGCGAATGCAACACTTTTCTGCAGGGTCCCATACAATGCATGCATACTCGAGGTGAGACCTAATTAGCGCAAAGTAACATCGCCTGCGGACCTTTTCTTCGCTTTTACCGACTATTCTTTCGATGAAGCTTAATTTCTCAAGAGCTCGCCCACATATGTTATGGATGTGGGTACCCCGAGTTAAGTTATTCGTGAGGGTTATTCCGAGATATTTTACCGAATTGACAGTTGATAATGCTTTCCCTCGAAGGCTAAGCGAATTATCATTGGCAAAGGATTTTCTTTCGAAAAAATTAACTACCGAACATTTGTCTACGTTGAGCTCCAATTGCCAGTCGTCGCACCATTTAACTGTTTTATCTAAATCATTCGACAGGCTTAAGCTATCGACATTACTTTTTAATTCTTTGTAAATAACCGTGTCGTCCGCAAATATTCTGACGTTACTGTCGATGTGTTCATTAAGGTCGTTAAAGTTTACTAAGAATCTGGTCTGATTACGCTTCATTGTAGGACGCCTGAGGTCACTTTGACTAGGTTGGAACTAATACCATCTAATAATACTCGTTGTTCTCTATCGGACAGATAGTCTTTTAACCAGGTTATTACTTCTTCGTTGATACCCGCAAGTTTTAATTTGTGTAATAATTGATGATGTGGGAATTTATCGAACGCTTTCCAAAAATCCAAAAATATCGCATGGACTTGTCTTTTCTTTCGGCAGATTTCAAGATATCGTGAATTAATAATGCTAACTGTGACTCGCAGGATCTTGTCTTACGTAAACCATGTTGATTCCTCACTATGAATTTACAGTTTTCGAGAAACCCATTAAAGAACGAGTAATTATATGCTCCATTATTTTACCGCTCAATGAAGTTAACGAAATAGGCCTATAATTCGGTGGATCATCTCTTACGCTGCTTTTAAAAATTAGGGTCATCATCATCGGTCATTCAATCCTTGGATTGGTTGACTGCAGCCCTCCATTCCTCTCTCTAGTGCTAACTTTACTAAATCCTGATATCGACAGTTGATGTTTTCCCTCGAAGGCTAAATGAATTATCATCGGCAAAGGATTTGCTTTCGAAAAAATTAACTACCGAACATTTGTCTACGTTGAGCTCCAATTGCCTGCTGATTTGCATAACTGAAAGAAAAGAAAAGTATCGGAACGTTGTTTCCTAGCAGCAAGAAACGATATTGTGAATGACATTAACGAGTATCTTCTTAATTTCTTAGGTTCTCCACAATTCACATATTCTTCCATCGATACAACTTTTCATGAAGAAAGAGCAGTTGAATTTCCGACCGAATCTCTTGATTTACCTAGACTGCCGCATTTAAGGCTTAATTTAAAAGTTGTGCTGCTATTTTTTATGCTGCTAAGAAACCTAGACGCTCCGCAATGGAACGCGACTCTCCTCAGTCTTCTTGTAGTTTCTGTGACACGACGCAGGTTAAGGAGTACACCTGTGTTTCATGAACCCTACAGCAGAGTTTTCACCTATCCCACGAATCGAAGGGAAGCAAATTTGTTTGTGTCCAGAACGAACTCTGACTTCTTCTCTGATTCAATAACGTAGATCCGCAAGAAACTGCAGAATTCAGTACCTTAATTATAAGTTTTTTGTTATCTTCCCTTTCCTCCTCCTTTTTTTTTTTCTTTGTCACCCGTTTTCAGCTCCTTTAATTTCATCTTATCCTCTTTTTGTATCTAATATCATACATTTTCTTTGCTTTTTTCGATTTCTTTAATTTAATTGTATTTAATATAACGCAGCTTAGTGGGAATGTATCCTGTATGCGTTCAATAAATTATTATTATTATTATTACGTATATTACAATTGATAGCGAATGTAATTGAGGCGGAAATAATAAATGGTTGTTTTTTCTTTTAAATCCTGGGCAACTTATGTATCAGCCCGCATGAAGTGTTAAAATAGTCATGCATTCTAAAATTTTTAAAATATAATTTATATTTACGTACAGTTTATCATTAATTTATGCTACAAAATCTACTGAAATGATGCTCTTTGCTCATTGCGATTTAGTTTTATGTCATATTCCAAGTAACAATAGGTTCTTTGAGCCATTTTTTAAATATTCCACTGTTTTTCATTAGGACTCCTTTACCCTATATAGCAGGGGTGCCCAACTTTTCTGTATGTAAGATCTACTTTTTATCATAAAAGTGTGTCGCGATCGACTTATTGTCATAGGCGTAGTCTAAGGGGGAAGAAGGGGTGTGAAATGCATACTATGTGTATTCACTGTGTTTCAGCATAAGGTGCATTCCAGCGAAGTATGGGTAGATAAGTAAAATATATGTTCAAAACTATTTTTTTATTTTTGAATCACTTATTAAGTTTTCGAGATATATTCGCTCCTGAAGAAAATAAATTTCCAGACCCAACTTTTGATGGCAGCATTCCGTATGTACATGCGGTACCTAAGAAATTCGATTTTCCGACACTTTTTCGAGATAGATTTTTAGTAACTTAAAATGCAATTTAATTTTTTTATCAACTGCAATGTATAAGTTGTTGTACTATTTGTTCGTAAATATAAAAAATTTGCTATGAAAATGCACAGTATGGCTAATAATTTGATTGCAATATTTCACTTTCTCGTTTTTTTTTTTTTTGGGCCAAGAAAATTTATCATGAGAGAATAATATGACTTACTTTTTGCTGATTTATCAATAGCTCGCTAAGTACACCTCGTACTGGAATATAGATATACGGGTACGTAAAAAAACATCAACAATAATGATTTAAAGGGCCAAAAAACTCACGTCCAGGGGAATTAAAAGAATATGGATAATTATTAACAATATTTATTAATTCAAAGTAGCCACAGATAAATAAAGATTTAGAATTTACTTTGTTCCCTTAACATTAATGGGAAGACTGAGTTTGCATGTCTCTAACCAAGGAATCATAATCAGGTGTATATCCTGACAAAGATAATAATAATGAGTCTTTTGTATGGGAATCAGTCAGGACAGAACGTTGTTTAGTCTTCGTTAGCTTCAAGTATGAAAATGCCGATTCGCAAAGGTATGTAGATCCGAAACAAGAATAGATATATTCGCTACATTTGGTGACACTGGGATATTTTTCTCGGTTGACATATTCCAAAAATCTTCTTCAGATTTTCTGGCTTGTAAGTTTAAGTCAGTTTGTAAAATTATAATTTCATTTTCTAATGCCTTTTGATCCATATGAAATATGTCTGAAATTTTTTGGCTAATGCGTTTCACACTTAAATCTTTTTTAAAAGGAAAAGATATAAATTCCACCATTTCTTTAATTTTTTCAAAATCCTGGAATCTTACCTCAAAATCTTCAATTACTTTTGGATTTCCGCGACGTATTTGTCGATCTTATACTTAATATTTTTATGTTTTTGTAGGTCATCCGCCATATTTGGAAAATGATTCAGATTATTTTGTTGCAGATCTTCTATTAGCAAAATAAATTGTGTTTTATATGCGTCTATGCAGCTGATCATATCAATTACTGTTTTCTTTTTACCTTGTAATTCTAAATTTAAATGACTTTTTATTGAAGTAAAATCGGTAAGAAATGGTAAGTTTTGTCTTCTAAAATCGCTTCAAAGTCACGAGAGTACACGGAATTCTACCCCAGACATTGCGAGGGATCGACGATCGACCAAAATTGGCCTCGCGATCGACCGGTCGATCGCGATCGACTTGTTGGCCACCCCTGCTATATAGAATTGGAATCTGAAATTTGTCTAATAAAATATTTATTTAATCTATGAATATCCTGCAAGGTACGATGTCCGAGAGGTTAAGGATTTAGAGAATATTTTCGAGATACAATTATGAACTAATGAAATGGGGACAAAAGGTATTTTCTAAAAGTATTACGTAATAGCTTCCCTTTCCCTATATGTGTTTTGGTGGATTTTTCATCTCTTTTCCTTGGTCAATATTTTTCATGCATAATGTTGGTTTTTCTTCCGGAAGAAAAGAAATATTTCTTCTTTTTTATACAGTCAGTTACGGGCTTCCGGATAGCGAAGTGCGTTTTCGTCTTTGGTGAAAGGGACGTCTTTCGTGTTCAATTCCCGGTTGGAGCCTGTATGTGCGAGATAACCTCAGTTAGCGACAGGAAGATAGGTTATAAGAGAGTCAGGCTTAACAATGCAGGATCCCATGATAATAATAAAAATAATAACCTATAAAGTGGAAATCAGACTTCAGAAAAAGATCTTTAGTTAGCTCACGCAATTGAAAGCAGAAATATTCCCGAAAATTGAGAGATAGAACTCGAGAAATGCGATTGATGTTCAAGCAGACGATCGGCGAATGATATTGATGGGACAATCTTGCCATAGAAAAGATATGTTTAAATAATAACGTGTAATTGATGAATAAGTTCGACACTAAATTTCTGTTCTCTTCGCCCGCTTAACTACCAAACTTCAGCCAAATGAGTTGTGACGCAACGTAGACATTTTGGCTCATATCCCGACCAGAATTTATTGCGACCATCTTTTATTGCTATTGCGAGATTCTTATCTCAAAAAATTTTCCTCTTTGGATAGAGTCCGTTAATGGCGCATCTACTCGTACAAGATAACTCTCACTTCTTTCCATTGAGCCCTTTACATAACCCACTCATAAATAACATCTCTTGCGGCACCAAAACTCTAAGGTTAATTTTTACGTTTTCTTTCTCGGCTGAACTCCTATTGTAGGCCTTCCGCGATTCTGATTTCCGCACCATTTGTATTTTGGGCTTCCTCGCATTATATAACCACACGTTTGAGAGTAAAATAATATCTGGTGAACGAAACTCGAGAAATGGGAAAGAGAATAAAAGAAATGAAATCGTTCTTCTTTGACGATTGTTACAGAAATTCTCAAACATTCCCTGGTCTCTGCGCTCCCTTCCAAACCTCTGAATCAACTATTTGTCAAATTAGAATGGTTAATTTATAAGCATAGAAAAGCGTTATCGAAGGGGTGGAGGTAACATAAGGGTGTTTGCTCCCAATTCGGGTTCCCGGGTTCGATTTCCGATTCCGTCAGACTTCTTTCAAGTCTATTTTTCCACCGCTTGATCGAGTTGAACTTCAGTTTTCTGTCTCGTGCACATTCTTTGCTTTTCCGATATCTCGAAGGAAAGTTTTTTCGATCTTTGCTTTGTACATCCATTTCCAATCTATATTTCCTTTTGAGGCGTATATTTCAAAAACAGTTTGATACCTATTCTAAAAGAGGCCTTAACAGCAATTAGAATCATTTGTTGTGGAGCGACTACGATAGTTTTTCTGTTTGCAGTGAGTGAAAGGTCACTGCTGAAATCAGAGTGTCGGCTAGATATTGTGTGAATTAGAACGCGTAAATTTTCTATATCATTAACGATGAATATATTTTCTGAATTCACTTAAATCAATGAATGTGTTTTCGTGGTAAGTCACAGAAAACCGAACAAATTGGTTAATTATACTGATGGGTGAAATCGAAGAAGTAAATTATGTATGTATTAACTATGTTTGTAAAATTAAATGTGATGGACAGAAATTATAAATCATTATAAACTTTACAATTCCTATCTCAATTTTTACTTACCTTGATTCGCGATGAAAGGAATTAAACAAGGTATTACAGTTCTGTTTTTCAGTTCTAATGATAGTGATCATGCGTAGAAACCAGCAGTCTGATGTTAATAAAAATTTGTGTAAACGGAAATACTTTGTATAGTTCATTTCACGATGAACCGTCAGTAATTTATATTTGGTAAACATTTTTACGATAAAATCATAAAGTAAAAGAATTCTTCTATCCATTAGGAGATAAGGTTTACTCGATATATTACTTGTGACAGAGGACAGGACTGAGGCAGATTCGATTTTATGAACGAATGATAGTTTATTTCAAAGAATTATTGCTTCTTGATTAGGGTTTTAAATGCTTAAAGGCTCTAAATTTTCTGATTTGATTTCCGAAGTGTCATTCTTGCTCCTTCTAATCACTTACGTAGTGTCTTTTAGCACTGATATTTAAGTAAATTATAATTTATAGCCGATAAATGGAATTGAAGGCAGTGATTTTTAAAGATTTCCGTCACGTCAACTCATAACCTATTTCGTATTTTATCAATGAAGTGAAGGATTATTTTTCAAGTTTCGCCTTCTTGCTGAAATTTCCTATTCCGCGTTAGTCTTTTTGGATGGTTTCAACATTTCCGCCAAGTATTTCCTTTAAGGAGACAGAAGCAAGTGAAGTATTGCATTCTCTCTAGGTGAGGTATTATGTCACATTCAGGGACTGCATCCACAAACTACTTTTTCATGGAAACTCCGTGGCGCTTCCTCGATAAAGCCATCTCAAGAATTTACTCTAAGCGAACTTCCTATCAAAGACTTCAATCTCGTAGTGACGCTCGTAGGAAAACTCTGTTCTATTTCTCTGCTATGTCATGCTTTTGTCTTATTTCCCATCTCTCATGAATAATACCAGTGAATACCTTTCGTATATTTTTATCAATCGTAGATACCGTCAGCGAATTAGAATACTCTTATGGGCTCCTTGGCAAGGTTTTTTCGGTCTTTTGGTACTGTATACTTAGCAAATAGGTATGACCCACGTAACAGCAATAATCTTGATAGAGGCTGAGCTCAGTCTATTTCAACAGCTGTAAGAATAAATTTGAATAAAATTTATTTAAAAATCTTTTCCAGCAATCTTTTTTCGAATCTCAATCTACTTGAAGCTTAAATACAGCATTCATATTTTTGATTTCCGAATTCCTCCATGCGATTAAAACGCCAAAACGATAAAGATACCCAAGATGTATTGCTTATTCTAGACTATCAGCGGTCTTCGGAAATTTTGTCATTTTAATGATATAGAGAAAGACAGAAATCAGTGAACAGATTTATCAAATATCGTTCTCGTTCTCTTCTTCAGCTTTCACCGAAGCGGAATATTTTATTTCAAGGCAAGAATATTTCCATTTCTCTCTTTAGTGCAATTTATCGGAAAAACTAATAATAGGTTTAAAACACTAAAAACCTCTTTCCGTAAATTTCTAAGTAAAGTTTATCAAGACGTCCAACTTAATTTACATCTTCTGGGGATCTTCATTTCCTCAAAACTATAAGAATTGCGTTAATGAGATAGAAATTTTCAGCTTACTGAAACTCAATAAGTTAACTCGATATCTTTACATCGTACGGATTTTCGACGGAGTTAAAACTTCTTGAAAGCTGAGAACGCCGTAGAAGCAAAATTAAATTAAAATTTGACGTATATCATGGAATAAAAGGATTTAAAGCAAGCGAAAGTCGAAAGAAGAAAAAGAAAAAAATCTTACTTTTACATTTGATATTAAATTTACCAAGATACTCGAAGAATTTAATCACAGTACTTAGTGAGACGCAAGTTTTTCGAAAGAATGCATGAAGATATTACCTATCTTTAGTTATTTTAGACCGACATAATCATAAAGAATGAAATCAATTGGAAGTATTATCAATGGTCAGGGCTGATAGAATGGTCTCAGTAAATATGAATAAACTGAATTACACATTCTATCTGATGTAAAAACTATAAAAATTGAGGAGAAGCTACGATCTCCAAACATTGGATCAATTTTAGTTTCCCGAATTATTCCGAAAATGGGTAAATCAACGGTTAAAATCGATATATCTTTCCATTGGGAGAAGTCGTATATTGTTCAAGTTATAATATTTGCGGTCACGGGGTCAGGGTTAATGTTAGGGTGCGGTGCCTAAACGAGTGTGTTCCTTTAAAAAAAGAGACAGTTAAGAGAAGAGCTTTGCAAAAAGGAAGGGGTAAGATAAAAGGACAAAGTGTCAGCCAGTAGTTAATCTCAATTCATATGATTTGGATTTCCTCCAATAACCTGGATATAAAAATACTTTACCTTGCTCTTAAGAATAGCCTTTGAATAGGATCACACAAAAGCTATTAGTGTGTGAGACTTTTTAATTTTCTTCCATTCACCGGATGACTGGGAGAGCATTTTTTATTTCCAAGCGGTTCAAGTATTTCCACTGACAATGAGGAATTATATTGACTGCAGCTTCTCCCTCTCACAGCAATCCTTGCATTTCACGATCTCAGCGAATGCATTCTTCCAGCGTAAATTGCAGCCTCAAGATTTCATCGTCCCACAACTGCTTCCGTAACGCCCCCTTCACTCGTCGAACTATTGTCTCGAGAAGTTCCTTCAACGCCGAAGCAATGTGTTCATTTCTGCAACCTTCGCTTGAGTTTCTTTTTCGCTCAGATTAAGGTGTGGGACAGTAAGCAGTTTGGAACTTCGCCTGAACGTAATGATAGCTGCCATCTCCTTTCTCATGTCTGATAATGCTTGTTAAATTGCATATGGTATTCTTCCTTAATTTCCGGACGACACACTGCATTATAAATGTGTATTTGAGCATTAAAAGAACATATCGCTGCAAAAATAATAATGACTCTATCAGGGTGAATTGAAGTCCACTTTCTCACGCAAATACTTTTGGAGTGATTTGAACCAAATGGACCGTCGACACATATTCATGAACTATGCATCCATTCATCTATTCATAGTTATGGATATTTAAATTATAAATGAAGTAAATATTCAGTTTCTTTTAGTACATAGCTATTAGTAGTTTTATACAATAAAACAAGATGTATGAATTCATTTGTTGCATCCGCCCTAATAAAACAAGATCTTAAATTATTTTAATAATGAATAACGAACGAAACAATGAAAAAAGTCTAGAATTTTTGGGTTCTTAGTCATTCTATTTCGTTTTATTTTACGCTTTGTTTCTAAGAAATAATATAAATCCAGCTTCAGTTACAAAACTTCACACCATCCAGTGCTCCATGTTCGCTTTTCATAGCAGTTTGCTATTTAAAACACAATTTATGTTTCTTTCAGTCTTTTACCTAATCTTAATTGTTATGCCATCCATTGAAAGTTCCATCTTCGTTTATCTCTCGAATGGGATCTCTCGAAGACCGATATTCTAACTTTCCACTTTCCGGTTTCGACTGGATTATCCGCCATCTTCGAATTGGATTGCGAGGAATAACCATTCTGCCGGAATCCGTACCTTTAGAAACTCCATTGAATTTGGTGTTAACGACAGCTTACCCTTCTATAGAGATAGTGGAGATAGAATGTAATAAATCTGTTAAACATGTTCAGCTGAATGGGAGGAAATGTTCTAATTACTCGCCAAAAATTATTCTGAAAGACAGGTCTAAGTATATATTTATTTGTCGTGGCTGAATTCGGTTAACTAAATGGAATCCTTTAGAATAAATACAGCAGAATAATTTGAATCAAGCAGAAATTCAATATAATTAAAATTCAGAATGTAATTATGAATGCAAGATTTCCTATCGCTATTGCATCAATACACTTCATAGAAGAGAAATAGTTGGTGACATTTATGTGATTTATAATTTCTGTGATGTTCTTCTGTGATAGATATCAAGTTTTTTTATATTGTTGAACATTTTGACATTCTAACCTTTTTTGGTGTATATATTGTCTTATTGTTCATGGGTATATTTATTCCATTTGTGCCTACGGTTCCATTATTCATTCCGTTTGATAAAGAGAACATTCAACTGTAACATACGCGCAGTTTTCAAGCTATCAGTTTTACTTGACGCTTATATAATTTAGTACTGCATTATCTGCTTTTATGTTCTGTCCTTTTATTCTTTATTAAAACAAACCGAATGCGTAATCAAATTATAATGTTTTGTATCCTTTACCTCTAGCCTAAGTAGACATATTTGTATGGCTTGTATTCAACTATCTTGTAGTATATGCAATGATTACTTGGAATTAGTTTACTTGCATAGAAGTACTAATTAGAACCACCGTTCATACCTGAATGATATTATTAATGAATTTATTTTATTAATGAATTTATAGCATTAATGAAACAGAGACGATTGCATTTGAAATTAAAAACCGCTTAGAGGCTTCAAAACAACATAATCACGGATCAGGTAAAGGGCGAATATAAACGAGTAAAATCAGAAACGAAAGGAATCATGCGTGATGCCCTCCGTCAATTTAAAAAGAAAGTTTTATACGAATACTTAGATGAGGACACACAAGCTTTTAGGTCGTACGTGCGTGGGGTCCAAGGTGATGTTCAAACGGTAGGTTCGTTAAAAGATAACAGCGCACAGTGGGCTAGAATCGAAAAAAGCTGGCCAAAAATACGAAAACGCTTTTCTTAAGTGCGGACCTCGAAACTTCGCATGATTGATTATGAATAAATCCTGCATACAACTATGGAGGTCATTTACATTGGATCCTTCGGAACAGAATTATACAGGAGGTCAAAGTTGACCAATTTTTGCGAAAATTTCCCGTTTCCGATTTTTCGCGAAATTCTTCAACTTCCAGTCGATTGTGAACCCAAACTAGGAAAATCATCGGATAAAGTATGATGCCATATTATAAATGTTTTTTTTTCTTCATAAGACTAAATTTCAATGAGCTCTGTTGAATATCTATATACTTTACATCACAAAATGGCCGACCCTTATTTTGGAACAAAGTTTTACATAAATCGAGGAAAATAGTAGATTGAAACACCATGTGACACGGGATTACTTACACCACGATAAGCTACAAACCTTCCTTAATGGGAATCTGAAATAAAATCTTGCCCCAATTTGCCCCAATAATATATAAGTCGACTTTTCGACAACGCTACAAGTGCCAAATCCGCGCGGCGGAGCACCGTCCTCCGTTACGCTCTCGTGTTTTGATAGGAACAACGAACCAATACGATTCTGATTCGTTCTTTTTGTATATTTTAAGCAAAATTCGGGTTAATTCTCGACCCTATTAGCTTCCCTAATAGCCCGCGGGAGAAAAGACCAAAAATAAAAATCTATCCTTGCGATTTCCTCCTTATAACGCTTTGCTGGTGCCCCTCGGAGATTGCGCTCCTTACTCACTGGAATCAAAATTTCTCTCACCGTGGATATGATAGATCTTCCTAAAACAACTCAAAATACCGATTAAACGGAATCAATCGGTGAAGTAATTCAGCTCAATTAGACGCTAATTATTTTTATATTTCACTTAAGACAAGTTTAGTGAATAATTTTCTGTAAAATGTATTTCAATTTATATCAATGCGACCTATAATAACAACTAATGGCCCCATGATTTTAATTAAGGTGATTTGTATAATAATAAGCCTAAATCTATTGCAAATAATCATTTAGTCGGACTTAATGACGTATTTGGCATGTTAGGTATTGGTATTATTATTATATATTATCGTATTTAATAGTTTCCTATTTCAGTAATTTACGAAATGAAAAAGTAACTCAAGGCTTAATTTTGGTGAGACTCAATCGGTACTCAATCTGTACCGGCACCAGTATATTTTTCACTTCCTCATGATGTACGGAATCCCATTTTATATTAAGGGTTTTCATGAGCAGTATTTAAAACTTGTCAAAAATATTTTTATTATAGTTGCGAGGTTTTAATTTAAGGAGTTAAAAAATAGAGCAGAGGTAAAATGACCCACTTTTCATGTTAGTTTTCATGGGAGGCAATAAAGAAAGTTTTCCACCATCGTGAGTGGAGTCGTGGCAAGATATTTGTTTACCTTATGTGAATTATTTGTACTTCCTGCACTTCCTGGAAATTCTTTTCCCGTTTTCAAACACTGAATATTTCATTCTTTAAAATCCTCCACGATGCGGAAGAAGGACGTTCTTTTCTTTTTGCATCCATTTAGGCTTATCTTTCGCCTATCTTTCATTTAGTGAAAATAATGATTGCGCAATGTCAGTCAAATCACCCATTTGACAAACACAATTTAAAGGAAGTGCATTTAGCCCTATCTTCTATATATATTAAAAACGTAACGGTGTCTGTCCGTCTGTCTAAAAAAAGCGTTTTTCTCGCCATGGTCAAGAGCTAGAGCGATGCTGAAACGTGCATTCGATGTAGAATGCTGCACCCTACAATGTGGCAAAATTTTCTTTACCAGAACGGCCCCAGGTCGAACCCAGAGAAGAAAAACCGTTCTCATTAGAAATGCACGTAAACCTCACTTTTATCGGTTGCAGGCTACATTTCCTTTGCGAAATTAAATTAGAATAGGCTTACGAAATCGAGATAAGCACCAAAAGAAAGAGAAATGAATAGAGATTCTTATTTTGGTCGCCAAATATCGTTATCGGGTCGAAATGGCGAGACCTCGGTTAAAATAAACGGAAATTTCGTGAAAATTTGACGCTGTAAACAACCAATCCCCTTGACGACGGAAACGATTGTTGAAACCGAGGTATTGCATTTTTCCATAAGAATACACTATGTTTTATGTCCATATGAAAGTAATGATTAAAAATGAATGATAGTACATGTTCATAGTCCAGATGTCTGGTCCAGACCAAACAACTGCACCCAGAGGGTGCATGCGTGCGGCTAGTCATTATTAAAGGATTTTAAATTAGCTTTTCATCTAAGCTCCAAAATATTTTAAGTATCATAGCCGTTGATCCTAATTCACCCATATGAATCACATTCCGGATTTATCTTTCCATGTTATCCCGAAAGCATTCCAATCGATTCTTAAAAATCGCCGAAATACATTTGAAATGAGAGAATTTTGCACCAACATGCCGCCGAACTCACGGTCATTTGGTAACATTTCTTCCTTTGATACTATAGAAGACAATCTCATCTGCAAAACACCTTTTGGTCTTCTTTTTGGTCTCTTCACATCTCTTGGTGTCCAGTTCAGTTCCTTAGAGATAATGTCTTCCTTAAAATTCCATTCCAGGGCTGCGGAACATCGTTCTTCTATTTCAAATATATCTTTCGAAGAATCATCTGGGTAACTGGAAATTGGATCGACGGATATGAAAAACTGACAGAACCGAGACTTGAATCCAGATCTTCCATTTTCTTGATCACTGCTCCAATCAATTGAGCTATCTTTCCACAACATTGAGACGGGTTTTGGGACGAGGGCTCTCCCGGGAAACCAAGTGGGCAACTACGGACGATTGGGGTACGATAGCTCATTGGGTTCCAGTTGTCAACTGGAAAGATCTGGGTTCGAGTCCCGATACAGTGAGGCTTTTAGTTATTCGTTTCTCTTTAGAATATATTCCTCGGCGCACACCTTATCGTGCCATGTCATCCTTTCCCTTCAGGATCGATTCTTGGGTGCGTCAAAATGACTTTGTAAGGTAGGAACTTTGAGAAAAAAATGACAGAGCTGATGTGCTGTTCACGAGCGCCCCACAGTTATACCCTTCAGCTAGGCTAGTGAGTCTCAACGCCACCTGTACTTATGTACTTAAGCTTAGGGCCGTAGTACAAGGTAATTTGTTTAAGTTGCAAGCGTGAATTCGATTTATTAAAGAAGAATCTAACGGCTTATTATTGAGAATTACAATATCATTCCGAGACCTAATAAATGAATAAAATACCTCTCAAAATTAATACATGTATGATCGAAAACCACAAGCAATGGAAGTCTCTAATTTTAAGAACTTGCGATTGGGTATTTTTCGTATAGTAGTTTTATCTAATGACTTAGATAGATAATTTAGTTGATCAAGCAATTAACTATAATGTGGATAAGATTCATGGGATAAGCTCGAATGTAGTCTGAACACGGCCAAAATGTCTCCCATCATACTCTATTCACCTATCTTTTACCTTTGTTTACTTTAGAGAACCTATTCTTCAAATAGAAAACAAGGAAATCCTCGAATCATCATTTACACTTTTCACTCTTTAGCGGATTACTCATTCACGTGGCAGCAATTTTTTTCGTTATTCGGTTGGGGGAAATTCGATTCGTGAGAAGAACCTCCATGGGATTCGAGTCCACCCATTGGAGCGCCGCATTAAAACACGTCATATCGATTCTTGGCCTTCTTCATTTCTTTCATCGGAATGGCGAATTGAGTTGGTGCTACACTAACCAAAATTAAGCTGAAATATTTTTTGCTTTCAGTCTAAGTAGGAATGCGCGGAGAATGGATGTTTAAATTTTTGGGGTCGAATCTTTTGCATTGGGGGATATACTCCTTGTGGTTTTCGAATTAGAGATATATATTTGATTATTCGATGACTAAGAAATAACTCAGAAAATGAAGAAATCTCAAGCAGGCAAATATTTATTGCAAGCATTTCAAACTATACATACAATGTACAATTACAAAGTAAAATCTTTTACAAATTATTGCATAATATTTATGCGTAATAAATAATACTTTTTCATAATTTATATACATGGAATATTATTAATATATTTATTGCATTAATAATATAATTTGACATCAGTATAATATGCGATCCAGTAAAACAAAAATAGAATGTCGTTTTAATAAATGCAAGTAATTAAAAATTTACTGTTATGATCCACTTGAGCCAGTCAGTAGCTCATCATGTGGTGCCAAGGTTATATTTATCTGAGCCTACAATAAACAAGAACATGGGAAACTAAGAATTCAGAAAATTAATAAAAATAATTGAAAATAGTAAGCAAAAATATGCATGATATCCGTAGCATACAATCAAAATAAAGAAAATAACTAATTTGCAGAACATAAAATCAGTCTTATACCTTATTAAAAAATAAATGAAAATTTCTTTCTCTATATTGATTACGAAACGCAATATTCTAATACAATTAATTATGTGCAATTGTTCCATTATTTTTCATTTAGGAAATTCTGAAGAAGATATTCTTTGATTTCTCTTTACAGGTTAGATATATACGAAGTGCAGGTTATATGGCAAATCATTAAGTATCATTTGTATCGTGACTTGAACCTACTTCCTACCACATATATTACAGTACAATGTATCTAATTCTATCTCTCCCTTTCACCAAATGTTTTCTCGTATAACTCTTCTGATATTTTTTGGAGAAGTCAATAGCTGATAATTGTACATAAGCGTGTAAATATGACAGAGGTAATAAATTTAGTTTAATGACGATTGCCCTTGAGGAGTAATTTGTTTGAAATTGCGAACCAACATTTCTTATCGGTTTTTTTCTGTATTTTATTAGGGATTATGTAATATGTTTTGTAGTACATACCTTCCCATACATTTAGTCCACATCTTAACAATCGTTCTTCTAATGATGTGTACAATATTCTTTAGGTCTTTACAGGTAGCATATCTTTAAGGAATACAGTTGGTAAACGACATTTTTTTAACTTATTATTGATGTAGTTCACTTAATAATCAATGTTGAATTAGTAATAAATCATTATTAAATATTTATTTAATATTTATATTATTATATTTATTATTAAAATGTATTTATGATCTGACACTTGCTCCCTTATGTCACAGTTACAGTTCAGCCCTTCATTGAACATTTCTAAGAAATCATGTCCATGCATTGTCACTTCCGCTTAGTGATTCATTTCTTCTTTACTCCTGATGCACACTATTTTTTTACCAACATTTAATTTTGATTTATTATCGTGACACCATTTATTAATATTATTTAAGTCATAGTGTATAGCTCATTCAGCGTGATTCTAGTCCACATGCATCAATGCGAAATCTGCGTATAAGTATAATTTACAGTGCTCAATAATCGAAATAGAGTATATATATAGATAGAGTATATATATAAAGGCCTCAAACGAATGTTATAAAATTTCGCGCAAATGACCGCCTGGCGTCGAACTAAGGACCCAATAGTGCGAACCAATTGCATATTAATATTAGATAAGTGCCTTTCTGACCTCTTCCAAAGTTTCAATTCAATATCTTACCGGGAAGGTACTAAAACAAGATTACGCTATCCCACTTTGAAATACATGGTAGAATAGAAATAACGCTCAGGCATTGAACCAAGAGCCGTCAGAGGAACGGCGAACAGCGTATATGAAACACATGAATTGCTTCTATGTACATTCCATTTTATATCATTCCCGGTAATCGGATAAGCATTAACTACATCTACATCTACGTGAATACCCTGCAAGCCGCCTTTCGGCGTGTGGCAGGGGGTGTAAACACCAATCGATTGAGCTACTTTTTTAGCCTATTACTATCGCGTATTGTTCGCGGAAAGAATGAGTTCTTAAATCGACTAGTTTTAGCGCCTATTTCTCTTATTTTGCTCTCATTGTCGGATTGGCCGAAGTAACAGGGGTTCGCATAATATCAACTACGTCATGGGAAAACGTGCTTTCTCTAAATTTATTAAGGAGTCGCAACCTAGCTTCTAACCGCCTTTCTTTCAATGATGCCCAACCTGTATCTGAGAGCATCTTCGTGACGCTTACCTTTTTCTCGTAGCATTTTTTAACGAAACGTATCGCTTTGCGTTGAATTTTCTCAAGTTCGCGGGTACCCGTTTCATCCGCTGGGTCCCATATACTTGCCGCGTATTCGAGATGGGGCCTGACCAAGGAGAAATAACATCGCTCGCTAACTTTCTCATCGCATCTACCGACAATACGCTTTATAAAGCCGAGCTTTTTTTACTTGCTTTACCGCAGATTTTACGGATGTGAGTGCTCAAATTTAAATTATTGGTAAGAGTTATCCCAAGATACTCAACTGATTCTGCTACATTTATGACTAATCCATTTATTAAGTATGGGTAATTTTGACGAAATTCTTTCTTTTCGAAGAAATTAACTACGGAGCATTTACTCACATTAGATCTAGTTCCCATTTTTCGCACCACTTTTGAATTGATATTAAATCATTAGATAGAGAAATACTATCGTCATCGTTAGATATTTCTCTATATATGACCGAGTCATCCGCGAATATCCTAACATTGCTATCTATCTCTTCACTCAGGTCATTAATGTATATTAGAAATAGAAGAGGACCAATTACGCTTCCCTGAGGTACGCTTGGGGTAACTTTGACTCTGTTCGAAATAACGCCATCAAGTACTACTTGTTGTTCCCGTTCGTAAAGAAAGTCCTTACCCCAGTCAATTACTTCTTTATTAATTCCCGCTAATTTTAATTTGTAAATTAACTTATAGTGGGGGACTCTGTCGAAAGCCTTCTTAAAATCGAGGAAAATTGCGTCTACTTGCTTTCTACTCTCGGCAAACTTTAAGATGTCGTGAACGAATAGGGCAAGTTGTGTTTCACACGATCGCGACTTTCTGAAACCGTGCTGGTTCTTACTGAGGAAACGGTTAGTATCTAAAAATCTCATGAGCGAGCTGACAACGATATGTCCCGTATCTTTTCCTGATAGCGAAGTTAATGAGATGGGTCTATGGTTTCCTGGATCATCTTTTAACCCACTCTTAAAAACAGGTGTGACGTTTGCTAATTTCCAATCTGTCGGAACATGACCATCGTTTATTGACTTGGAAAATATAATTTTGAGGTACGGAGCAACGCTTTCTGCCAGTTCCCGTAATACTCTAGCCGGAATACCTTCTGGACCCGGCGACTTACTCGGCTTAATGTTGCGTAAGGGTTTAATCTTCGGTGAAAGATATACTCGGCATCGACACGGATGTATTAATCTCCGGGAGGGTGTCTCTCGTACTCTCGGACGTGAATACGTTTTGATAGAAGTCGAATGTTCGCTTTCTTCTTCGAATCGCTAGTTAAATTACCACATATTATCACTTATTGTTGCTAGTTAAATTACCATTTGTTAAAAATAATTGTCGAAATTGATCGCCATTCATAATATACCAGAGAAATTTGCCCCCACATGGCGACGAACTCACGGTCATTTGGTAACATTTCTTCCTTTGATACTATGGAAGACCATCTCATCTGCAAACACCGTAATTTTGATTGCTCTATCGCATCGAGAACGGTCTCAAAACAGATTGCAAATATTCGCGCTAATGACCGCCTAGCGTCGAACTCAGGACCTTTCTGTGAGAGAAAATAGCGAATTAATATTAGGTAAGTGCCATTATGACTTATTCCAAAGTTTCGATTAAATATCTTATCGGGAAGGTCCCAAAATGAGATTCCGTTTTCCCCGTTTGAAATGCATGGTGGAATCGGAATGACGCTCTTGCATCGAACCAAGGACCACTAGAGAAACAGTGAACCTTATGAATGAAGGATTTCAAACGCCTCTGTCACCATTCCGAGTTTTATCCTTCCAGCTTATCGGGAAGGCATTGAAAAAAATATATCTATTATATATAGCTAACTCTCCGGATATACCTATATATATACGAGTAAAAGTTGCTTGCATACTGCAAGCTAATTGGTGAAAATTTACTATAAGTTTCCCTTACGGGTATCATTTTCGAAGCTTATCCAGCAAAAATCTTAAAAATTGCCGCAATGCATTTCGAACGTGAGAATTTTTCATCCATCTGGCATCGAACTCACGGTCATATGTAACCTTTCTTCCACTGGTTCTATAGGAAACTACTTCAAACGCAAACGCTGTGATTTTGAATAGTCTCCTGCATAGAGAAAGGCCTCAAAACAATTTTTAAAAATTTGCGTAAATGACCGCCTGGCGTCGAACAAAGGACCCGTTCGTGAGAGACAATGGCATATGAATGTTAGAGAAGTGCCACTGTGACGTGTTTCAAAGTTTCAATTCAGTATCTTATCGGGAAGGTCATAAAATAAGATTCCGTTATTCCCGTTTGAAATGCATGGTAGATTCGGAATGACACTCTTGCATCGAACCAAGGACCACTAGACGAACGGTGAAATTCAAGAAAGAATGCTATCAAACGCCTCTGTCACCATTCCGGGTCTTATCTTTCCAGCTTATCGGGAGGCATTTAAAAAGATTTCCGCAATGCATTTCTTATGGAAGAATTTTGCATCCACCTGGCGTCGAACTCACTGTCATTTGGCTACATTTTTTCCATGAGAAGCATAGAAGACTACCTCAACTTCAACCTCCGAAATTTTGGTTCCTCTATCTTAACGATAAGTGCCTCAAAATAATTTTCAAAAATCCGCGCAATGCATTCTTATGGGAAAATTGCGATTTTTGGGAATTTCTGGCATCGAACCCATGATAGCTAGCGTCGATGTCTGCATTATTCTGGCATCTAGAGTGTAGGGCCAGTACGTCGTAAAAATCTGACGTCGACAGCGCTTGTGGAACATGGTCAGAATTCGTATCCCCTATAAATATATATATATATATATATATATAAATATATATATATATATATATATATATATATATATATATATATATATATATATATATATAGGTATATCCGGAGAGTTAGCTATATATAATAGATACGAGTAAAAGTTGCTTGCATGCTGCAAGCTATCAGTTGAATGCAGTACCGTACCAAGAAAGGCCTCAAAATAATGTTCAAAACTTCGCGCAAAAGACTGCCTGGCAACGAACTAAGGATCCAATAATGAGAAACAATTGCATATTAATATTAGATAAGTGCCATTCTCACCTGTTCCAAAGTTTCAATTCAATATCTTATAAGGAAGTTCCTAGAATAAGATTACGCTATCGCCCTTTGAAATACATGGCAGAATAGAAATGACGCTCATGCATCGAACCAAGAACCGTCAGGGGAACGGCGAACAGTGTATATGAAACACATGAATTGCCTCTATGTATATTCCATTTTATAACATTCTCGGTTTTCGGATAAACATTAAAACTAAATGTCGTAATTGCCCGCCATGCATTTTATACCGGAGATTTTGCACCCACTTGGCGTCGAACTCACGGTCATTTGGTAACATTTCTTCAGTTGGTACAATAGATAATCATCTCATTTGCATACACCGTGATTTTGATTGCTCTATCGCACCTAGAACGGCCCCAAAACAGTTTGCAAAGAATGCGCAAAAGACCGCCCAGCGTCGAACTCAGGACTCTTCCGTGAGAGAAGATAGCAAAATAATATTAGATAAGTGCCATCCTTACTTGTTCCAAAGTTTCGATTCAATATCTTATCGGGAAGGTCCCAAAATGAGATTCCGCTTTCCCCATTTGAAATACATGGAGGAATCGGAATGACCGTCTTGCATCGAACCAAGGACCACTAAGGAAACGGTAAACCTAATGATAGAATGTTTTCAAACGCCTCTGTCACCATTCCGGGTTTTATCTTTCCAGCTTATCGGGAAGGGATTTTAAAAAATCGTCAAAGATTTCAGCAATGCATTTCTTATGGAAGAATTTTGCATCCACCTGGCGTCGAACTCACTGTCATTTGGCTACATTTTTTCCATGAGAAGCATAGAAGACTACCTCAACTTCAACCTCCGAAATTTTGGTTCCTCTATCTTAGCGATAAGTGCCTCAAAATAATTTTCAAAAATCCGCGCAATGCATTCTTTTGGGAAAATTGCAATTTTTGGGAATTTCTGGCATCGAACCCATGATAGCTAGCGTCGAAGTCTGCATTATTCTGGCATCTAGAGTGTAGGACCAGTACGTCGAAAATATCTGACGTCGATGGCGCTTGTGGAACATGGTCAGAATTCGTATCCCCTATATATATATAGGTATATCCGGAGAGTTAGCTATATATATATACGAGTAAAAGTTGCTTGCATACTGCAAGCTATCCGTTGAATACAGTATCATACCAAGTACTGCCTCAGTTCAAATTTAAAACTTCGCGCCAAAGACCGCCTGGCGACGAACTAAGAACCCGACCGTGAGAGAAGACAGTAAAATAATATTAGATAAGTGCCATCCTTACTTGTTCCAAAGTTTCGATTCAATATCTTATCGGGAAGGTCCCACGCCTCTGTCACCATTCCGGGTCTTATCTTTCCAGCTTATCGGGAGGCATTTAAAAAGATTTCCGCAATGCATTTCTTATGGAAGAATTTTGCATCCACCTGGCGTCGAACTCACTGTCATTCGGCTACATTTTTTCCATGAGAAGCATAGCAGACTACCTCAACTTCAACCTCCGAAATTTTGGTTACTCTATCTTAACGATAAGTGCCTCAAAATAATTTTCAAAAATCCGCGCAATGCATTCTTATGGGAAAATTGCGATTTTTGGGAATTTCTGGCATCGAACTCATGATAGCTAGCGTCGAAGTCTGCATTATTCTGGCATCTAGAGTGTAGGGCCAGTACGTCGAAAAAATCTGAAGTCGATGGCGCTTGTGGAACATGGTCAGAATTCGTATCCCCTATAAATATATATAATATATATATATATATATATATATATATATATATATATATATATATATATATATATATATATATATATATATATATGTGTGTGGGTGTGTGTGTTGGCACAAAATGGAATCGGACTGGAATTCCATTGATGTAATGTTATTCAGGCTCATGGCGTTAATCAAGCCGGTTTACTTCCGTGCTGATGAGAGGTGTCATTTTTGCAGTAATTCAGTTAGATAAGGAAATATTTTCGTAGTAGATTAGTAGAAAAAGAAAGATTTTTTGTACGTGCCAAGTGTGAAATTTGGATTGCGATGATCAATAAATATTTTATACGATTCTTCGTCAATTTCTTTGATAGGATCTGGGAAGTTAGGAGAGCGCTTTTCCCTATTACTAGTTTTAATTGGTTCTACCTCTCTCATACGAAATTTACGGCGGAAAATTCAAATATTTTTATGAGACATTTCCCGTGATGATAGAGATTCATTATCAGGGATGAGAACAGCTGTCATTAATTTGTTTCGCTAACGCAAATTATAGATTCTCAAATGATCCTGGTTCGACACCAGGGCGTCATTTTCATTCCGCCGTATAATTAAATGAAAAATACGGAATTACGTTAGAGGACTTTTACGGAATGATATGGACTTGAAATTCTGCGTATGCCTATAGAGTTTCTTTTTAAAAATTAGTACTCGCATATGTCTTCCGAAATAGTTCCGAGTTCGACGCAAGGATGAGTACATGATGCCGTTTGTTTTGCACCACGGTGAACTGAGAGATGTTATTGTAAGCATATCGAAAAAGTAATCCGGTGTTAAGTAAACTTTTCATCAATTAGCTCACAGTATGGAAGCAGGCTTTACTCACATTGTCTATTTTGTTGAAGCCCTTTTCGAAAACATGTGAAAATCTGGCAGTTGTTTAGAAGTTTTGAATATATATTTTATGCAGACAATCAATCAAGGCGTATATATAGACATCGATATGAAATTAAACAAATGTAAGAAACCTAAACGTAAAATTTGTCTATACCCCAAAGCACGTTTACAGAGGACGTAATTGATATTATGCGACCCCCTATTACTTCGACCGATCCGAGAATGAGAGCAAAATAAGAGAAATAGACGCTAGAACAAGTCGTTTTAAGGACTAATTCTTTCCGCGAACAATACGCGATAATAATAAGCTAAAAATGTTGCTCAATTGTTCGGTGTTTACACCCCCTGCCACAATCCTAAAGGCGGCTTGTAGGGCATTTATGTAGATGTAGAATCGTTTCCCTAATAATCCTTCAAATTCTAATCATGTTAGATGTTTTGATTTTTGAAATGTATTGCTTTTTACAATTAAAAAGTTATCATCCGGCTGTAAAAGCGATTTAGATAAAATTACATCTAAAACGGAGGAATTCGCTTTACGCTAAGCTAAATTAATTTCGATGATTTCTAATTGATATAATAAACCAGTGACTTCTGTGATATGAAACTGAATTGGCGCACAAAGATATATTGCTTACAGATTAGAAATTTTTCAAAAAATATTTTTTTAATTGTTGGATACTTTATTGTGCAAGGTGATAGAGAGGATTATTTAAGTTTATTTGGAAGTTACTTATAGATATATACAAAAGATAGCATAACAGTACTTAATGGTATAATCTAGCAGTAGTGCGAGGCATTGCGTTAAACATTTAAGTAATATTAATTACAAGGAATGGGTGATGGGTGGTTTTGCACGTAAGGGCGTGCACCCAGGAAAAATCCCAACGAAGAATAGACTTGAAAAAATTTGAATTTCACGGGAAACCTTCGTTTCTATTGTTACAAAGATCGCAGCAATTGAATAAGATCATCGATTTTGAATTGTTATGTATGAAAGAAATTCATCGAATGCCTGAATATTGATTAACGAATCTCTACGTGATTATCACTGCGGAAAGATTGAAATTATAGCCGAATCATATACATTGTGACTGATTTTCCTATGAAGTGTAATTAATGATTAATAAGAAGGAAATGGAGAAATTTTCGACCGCACTTCACGGCAAAGTAAAATATTGACAACTTCCCGGAAATTTCTCTATTTTGAACCAATCGAATGGGATAATCCGAAAGATGTCATTTTTCATTCAATTTCAGTCAACACGAATTGAATTTAGCAGCCAAAATGATCGATTATCCAATAAATATAGCTATATATTAGCGTAACAACGAATATTTTACGGAATGTGAATCACAAAAGTGGAAATTTTATCATTAGAGGATAATTTAAAAGGAAATTCATACTAAATTTTGTTATGTCAGAGAAAATTATTTAATAATTTATATATGAGAAAAAATATAAGTTATAGTTGGCGGATGAAGGCAACATCAAAGTTAAGAAAGGAGACGAAACAGTACTTTTCATAAATTTTTTTGCTCATGATCGCTTTCAGTAAATGATCGAATGTACCTGATGATGGCGTACATTCTCCGAAACTGGTTGCATGCAGGGAAATTTGCGGAAAAGTACTCTGTTGTGGAAAATACTACTGTCTGTAATCTTAGTTTTCTGACTTTTTTATCCTTTTCCATCATCATCAGGTGTAATCCTTTCGAATATGCAATATGAAGATTTTCAAAAACCAGCTAGGAAATTTTGCTTACTTTTGAAAATTTTAGTGATACTTAGTTTAGAAACTTCCATTACATAAGTTTCATCATCAGTCAGAGGGATTCGTCAAGAACATACCCTCCACAGTTTATGCATATCTATTATCAGCGGTATGAAAATACTGCTTTCGATCGTTGTATATAAGCGTGGCTTCTGTATTTATGGAAATGAATTTTATGAAGTGCATCCCTCTCGGACATGTCAATTATTCCGATTCGCAAATTTCTTATTTCCAAGTGATCAACTCAATGGCAGCATTTTTGTTCGGAAAATTCCTTTTTCACCAAACGGCGACCTTGTGAGTTCCGCAGGAGTCAATTTCATTTATGGGATATTCCTGTTAGAGGAAATATGCAAATAATTTACCTCGCAGAATAGCAGGCAATAAGCTCTCCCGCTTTTTCCCACTTTCCGATATCATCCGCCCGCATATTTCGTCATTCAAACCTTAAAAATTATCCTGGATATCAGATTTTTTTACACTTTTGTTATGTGTGGTTTGTTTAACTAGATTCTTCATTCTAAAATTTAGTATACTAGCAAATTAAATTTCTGAACGAATTTTGAAATACTATTGTATTTTTGAAACAAATGGAACAATAAATGTCCATGTTTGAAGACATATGGCGTTGATGAGGAAAGTTGGTGTATGACGTCATAATTCAACGAACAATTAAACTGATCAATTGGTTTGTGTAAATTTGACGGCTATTAATAACAAACATCTTGTAACACTTCATATCCGCTACACATTTTACCGCAAAAAATGCTGGCAGTTGATGACGATTACGTTCCTAAAAATACGAATTGGTGATAGGTAAAATGAAACTTTTTTTCTTTTTAGTTGATAATCGATTCCCGATATTCAACTGAAATCAAGAAGTTTAATTTTTCGGTTTGGAATCCTTTTCTTCCTTTTTCCACCATTAAGAATTATTATTTTTCCCAGCATTTGTTATAACGCCTCTAATTTATCGAATAGTAGCAGTGTAATAGCTAAATAGACATTTATTACATTAAATTGTTACTTTTTACAAAAATAAATTTCCGAAAAAATTACTTTAATGTAAATAAAAATGTTAAAAATTAAATTATAATGTTATGAAACGTGAAAAATAGTGGAAGCTGGAAATTTCATATGCATTTGATAAGTTACTTTGAAGCTTAAGTTTATGCAAAAAGTTAGCAGGTAAAATGTTACCTATTAGAGCATGTCTAAGATAAAAAAATATTATAAGAAAGTATTTCCTCAATCAAGCAGTATTCATACTTAGGTTCGGTAATATAATTTCTATTTATAGAGATAGACTTTAACTGAAACAAACCATATTATAATCTATATTTAAGCCTAAAGTGGCATCTAAAGTGATATTTATCAGATTGACTTCAATCTGCTATTCACATTAAACACCACTTTAAGATGGCGGATAATTATTGGTGAAGAACTCTCGCTTTAGTTAGTTTTATATTGAAAGGAAGGATTATCCTGCAGAATTTTTAGAAAAAAAAATCTTCTAAATATTTTTAATATTAGTTTTTTTTCCTTTTTTGTTTTCTTGTTTGCTTTTTTTCTTCAATAATTCTTAGATGTTTGTTGGATGCTACTACGAATTTCTCCAGTTATCACATACTATTTCGGATATGAAAACTATATCGTACATAGATGAAGCAATGAAATTAATTTACTTATGTTTTAGAATGTATTTCTGATGTAAAATAGTAACTCGTACTTATTATAGTAGTTTGCATATGATAATTTCTGATTAATTATACGATTATTGGTGAATTCGTCAAAAGAAATATTCCCGTTTTAATTTTTGAATGTGTAAATGTAAATAGAATGCAGACCGTGGTAATTCAATTCAAATTATATTATTTTATTCTATTTTTAATTATTAGTCCATTGATGTTCAAGTTATGAAACTTTGTAATAGAGTCTATTATTCTTGACGTTTCAGCTATTACAGACAGCACCAGAGAAAGATAAGTTTGGGAAATTAGAAGTAACGTCATTAACCTACTGACTAACGCAATTGATCATTATTTAATACCTTAATGTGTAGAGTGTTACAGCTGTGACTTTAAAAGAGACTAAGTGAGTGTCAGTAATCAAGTATACTAGACTTAAACATTTATTGAGTGAACCACAGCTGAAGAAAGGATAATAATTCATAAAATAGTTTATGTAGAGGATAGGAGATCATACAGAGAACCAGAAAGGCTGTCGATATACGTAATTATTATGTACGCGGAGGTAACAAAAAGGCTATGTAAGGAATGCGATTATGTGAGGATGGAAGTGAAGAATTTACGCTAAATTTATTCAGTTGAACGAGGAAAGCAATTAAGCCTTTATGTTTTTCGCTAACAAATAGCAAGTAATTTGTCAGAACTATCGTTTTCTAATGTCTTACTATTTAAACCTCAATGGAATCCCTAACATATTTGAAAGTTTGAGAATATTAATGTTATCGACTATTTCAAAAAGTTTCTTTTAAGAACATAATCACGAATACTAGCGTCATTTCTATAACGATATACGAGTATGTATTGTTGTTATCTTATACCGAATAACTCAATTCACTCAAAACATTTATCACATAATGAATTTAGACAAAAATACAAAATATTACTAACAGCTTTACGTAAACTCTGTCGTTCTAAATGCCACTTCCTTTTATGCCATGAATGATGGGTCAATTCAAACTTCATGTTTAACATATTTTAACGTACCTTTCACCGTTAACTATTTGTTTTGTACGAGTCACAATGGAATATTGAGTGACACAACCATGTGACGTATTTATCGCCCCCCTGCAGCAACTCCACACGCGCTATCCACCCCAATGCACAGTGGGCTAGAATCGAAAAAAGCTGGACAAAAATACGAAAACGCTTTTCTTGAGTGCGGACCTCGAAACTTCGCTTGATTGATTATGAATAAATCCTGCATACAACTATGGAAGTCATTTATGCTCGATCCTTAGCATTAAATTTATACAGGAGGTCAAAGTTGACCAATTTTTACGAAAATTTCCCGTTTCCGATTTTTCGCGAAATTCTTCAACTTCGAGTCGATTGTGAACCCAAACTAGGAAAATCATCGGGTAAAATATGATGCCATATTATAAATATGTTCTTTATCCTTCGTAAGACTTAGTTTCAATGAGTTCTGTTGAATATTTATATACTTTACATTACAAAATGGCCGACCCTTATTTTGGAACACATTTTTACATAAAGCGAGGAAAATAGTAGA
Source organism: Pachydiplax longipennis (assembly GCA_036926295.1). NCBI lineage: Eukaryota > Metazoa > Arthropoda > Insecta > Odonata > Libellulidae > Pachydiplax > Pachydiplax longipennis. The sequence goes on along the minus strand of JAVFKF010000028.1, from coordinate 267,841 downwards.
TAGGGACACCGTGTGACACGGAGTTATTTACACTACAATAAGCTACAAACCTTCCTTAATGGGAATCTGAAATAAAATCTTGCCCCAATTTGCCCCAATAATATATAAGTCGACTTTTCGACATCGCTGCAAGGGCCAAATCCGCGCGGCGGAGCACCGTCCTCCGTTACGCTCTCGCGTTTTGAGAGGAACAACGAACCAATACGATTCTGATTCGTTCTTTTTGTATATTTTAAGAATCATTATACTTCGTACATATCTTAGATAACTATGTTTGTGATTTTGATACCGAATGCTTCTTTACTCTCACTCTCAACTATACTGAATATTTTCTTACAAAATCGATACAAAAAGCCATCACTTTGTGTAATTTCATAACCGTAATGAAATATAAGTTGTGATATTATGAAAATGGTGGCATATAGCGTAGCATTTTCTTAAAATACAAAAATTGCCCACATCTGGAATTTGTTTTGGTGACCGTCGCAGTGCTCTGGAAAAGTTCGGCAAAGGGCTCGTTTTATGACAGGCAGCTGCGCTTTTTCCGGATTAAAGGTACCCTAAGAATTGCATGTCCGTGATTTTTCCTTACAAGCTTAGGAATAGTTCAGTTCTATTTGAAAATTGGATAAGAAGAGGTTGTGTTTTGTAGCTACGACAGTTCTGCGAAGCAAGAAGTCTTCGACAATCTCCTGGTAGCATTCCTCGTGTGAGGTTTTAGATATTACATAGGAATTATATCTGGTGAGTAATGTTTTTTCATTATATATTCCCTTTTATTTAATGTATCAGAATACGGTGGTAAATATGATGTATTTTCTGATCGTTTTAAAATGTGCTCACATTGTTTGAGTGCTCTCTACTCCCTTTGTCCTGCATGTATTATAAAATGCTACATTTGCGGAGAGAAATTTTCGAATATGAACAATCTATCGGCGATTAGTAATCGAAAAGTGGACGCAGAAAATTTGTCCTATAGCATTTCTACGCTGCATGGTTGAATTAGAATTTTTTTGAGTGTTTATTACATATCTTTCCGTCTTACCTTTAAGCAACTGTAGGTGAGAGTACCATATTGATGAGTATGATGTTATGTCTTAAGACGTACCCATTGAACGTATCTTAATGTTTTTAGGTAGGCTATTATTAGGTAGGCTGTTTATTGTGCCATCGCGATGGCACAATAAACATATCTTCCTCTTGAAAGAGTAATTACATTTTTACCATATTCACGAAACAAATCATTTCTTTAGTAATAAACCATAGTTAAACCTTTACTATATACATCATTCAACCTCCTCTCTTCAATCCCTATCTCAATTCTAATAACATTTTAGGTTTGAATAATTACCTTACATAATCTCAAAAACCCCCCCTTTTTTCTTGTAGAAAGCAATGCGTATTTTGAGTCACATCAGTGGCGTGTATGGTATTACGAATTGATACTGTGATAACTCTCTTCTACGAGAGAGAAAAGTTTAAAAATGAACACAACACCTGTATTAAAGTAGTCGAGGAAGGTGAAGTATAGGCGCGAACCTTGGGTCCAATGTCCTCAGATGGTTCGTTTTTGGTGCTCCTCTATCAGTGAGAGTATTCAGTCGCCAGGTGAGGTACTTCTCCTCACCTCTTCGAGGGACTACCCCGTAAAAAATAACACTCGAGTAATTTGAAATTTCAGCGCGCATTTGAACACACACCGTCTTGCAGATTCACTGTCGAAACTGAACACAGTTAATTACACAAAATCAGTTTTTCAGCACTTCCGAGTCAGCAAGGTAACTAAATTTTACTTGGACGCGGAGATAACAATCATAAACAATAAGAGCCTCTGCATTATTAATACAAAATAACAGCAGAAGAGATAACTTTTCCTCAATTTTCAAAAGCAATAGAAAAACTTTACGAACTGAAGCAGTAACATTTGCAGCATGTGTATAATGTACATTTTTCCAACATAATTCCTGCCGCTTACATAATTGGTACAAAAAATGGAGACATAAGCATTACCGACACATTCGTTGTAGCATCAAAATGAAAGAACGGGGGGGAACACTTCCAAAAATTCCGTTATAATATATAACTAAAACATACCTTTTGCATCCACGTTATTTATTTTATTTTCCATATTTTTCTCTTCTTACACGAAATATCAAGTAACTAGTACTCGTCTGCGGTGAAATTGCGTCTCGTATTCTTATCCATTCACTGCATAACAGTTATTCAATTACCCATTCTGATACGCTGACAAAGCTCCGTCGCCAAACCCATTTTCCCCGCATTTCTTGAAGATCTGTCATATAAATAATGGGGTCTTTTTGTAAAATAGAATATGACTGACCTGACGGGTGTAAAATCCTATTCACAAAATCTAATTTTTAGAATACTACTCTTACGTCATTAATGGGACAAAATAATGCCATCTTTTTGTGCTTTGTGAAGAGCAATTGGGAGTGGAAGTTTGGGCTTTCGTTACGCTTATATTCCATGGAGTTTCCGGAGTCGCAGGTATGATATCCTTTCTTAGCTCAAGGATAAGAATAAATGTTGAATATTATCGATTCTGTGAGTAAATAGAAACGCTAAAAATCATTTAATATCAGATTTAGGCATATGGAAAATTTTCTGGGACAAAATTTTCACTAAAATTAATTTTAGTACTCGTAAAACAAATAAACTTCCTAATTATATTGATCGGTATAGGGTATTAGTATGATAATTCCAAAGACTCTAATTAAAACCTCAAATTTTTCTAAGAATACACCAAAATCTAATCATGATTCTCCAAAATTGAGTTTTTTTACAGTAAAACGACCAGGAAATAATACGCTGCGACGTTGTTAAAGCAAACCACAAGACGACGGGTATGAAAATTATTCTCAGTCAAAGAATCTCCTATTCAAAGTGGTATCCAAGTAAAAAGAGGTTAAAACAGTTTTATAATGCATACTATCCCGCTAAACCTCACTTTAGCTTCAAGTTCAGTTCATCTAAAGTGAACTTTATGCAAACGTTTATAATACTGGACTTAAGTATTTCATCATAGTTTCCACGGGAAATCGGACAGAAATTGACCTCTATTTTTAAAAGTTACGAAAATTTTTATACCTGCGTACTTCAATGAGAAAGCCTTTATGCCAAAATTTCAGCTCTGAAAGAAATTTTTTGTAAAGTTATTAATTTTTAATTTTCTAAATTTATGCAAAAATAAGCGAACATGGGACATTTCGAAGGACCATAACCTTTTTAAATAAAACTAGTATAGAAATTATTTTTCCATTTATTGTTAGAGATTAAATATATCTTTAAAGTAAATTAATGAAAATTACACATATTGTTAACGAAATTGCAACATTTAATCGTCACTTAAAACAGGCATATGAATTTTGTTGAATACCATAATGTATTTCATGATATTTTTATAGTTTTACAGTTATATACTATTCAGCTATATAGCTATACAGTACATTGTGAGTACTTTTGTTATGACCACTCTTCAGCGGTTAAAGTGATTTTAATTGAACCTCATATCCTGCCGGCTAGTTTTGAAATTGTTGCGAAAGTTCTTAATGGATCTAAAATTTTAGCGACTCTTCTGTATTCGTTAGATGAAGAAAGTTTTGAATTCTCCGTCTTTATATATTAGTAGCCATTCAATATTTAATTTGCAACATAATATCCCTCTTTAATTACAATAAAATAAACGTTCAAAAAGAAAGACTGAGGTTTGTATGTTTTCGAATCAATGCATAATGCAAGCTAATTTTTGAATATTTACCAATATATTCGATTATACATGGAACTTCTTTCATAAACATTCCCAAGTAGGGCTCTCGGATAGCTGTGTTCGACTTCAATGAAAGTGGTCCCGGGTTCGATACCCGGTCGGAACCCACTTGCGAAATTACCTCAGCTGTCAAAGCACTCTTCACAGTACTACTATCATTCCCAAGTTCACCTAAATGTATATCGAAACGGGAAATAATAACTGGTCTGTTATCGAACCAAGGTCTATTACCGCGGACATCGCCGCCCATTAAGTTTCAGTAAAGACCCCTAATACCGAATGCAAAATTTAGAGTTGGTATAATATCGAGAAAGTCCTCGAATGTATTTTCGAATTTCCCATTTAACTGTATGGTAGAAGGCGCAGGGTACCCTAGCGACGAACCAAGGCCATCAGGGTATACTGGTATACTGCTTTTATAAAACGTATTTTTGAAAGCTGTTCACACGCCGGGTTACGGATATTCTATCTTATCGGGAAATGTCCCGTAAAAAGATTTCAGTTTCCCACCGTACATTTCTTATGGAAGAATTATGACTATCTGGAGCCGAATCCAAGACCTTTTCGTAAAATAACATTTTCTCGGCTGTATTTCCGGTTTCCCCGTTTGAAATGTATGGTAGAATCGAAATGACGCCCTGGCGTAGAAGCAAGAAACATCAGGGAAACTGCGCTTAGGAAAACTAATATTCGCGCAAAAGACCGCCTGGCGTCGAACTCAGAACCCGTTGGTCAGAGACAATTGCATATTAATCTTAGATATGTACTTCTTTGACCGATTTTAAAGTTTCAGTTCAGTATCATATCGGGAAGACCATAAAATAAGATTCACTTCTTCTCGTTTGAAAGGTATTGTAGAAACGCAATGACGCTCTGGCATCAAACCGAGGACATTTAGGGAAACAATGAGCTGCGCATGTGATAGATTTGTATAAACGCTTTTCGCTTTCCGGGTTTTACGTTTCTATGTAGCCCTGAATTGCTTCAAAAAATTTCCTCGATGCATTTTAAATGGGAGAAATTTTGCACCCACCTGGCGATGACACTCTTTTGGTTGCATTTTTCCACTGGTACCATAGATGACTGCGTCGTTTGCGTCATTGTCAGACTTCGAGAACCTCCGAGATTTTGAGTCCTCTATCTTATGGAGAAGTGCCTCAAAATAATTTTCAAAAATCCACGAAATGCATTCTTACGGGATAATTCCGATTTTTGGGACCTCCTGGAATGGAGCCTATCTAGCGTCGATGCCGGAATTATTCTGGTGGCTACAGGGTGGGACCAGTACGTCGTAAAGATTTCATGTTGATGACACTTGTGTAACATGCTTGTTGAACCGACAAGGCAAGACGTCTGCTATTTTGACCTGGCCAAAGAATTCGCCACTGTCTGTCGCTCCATTCTAAAATATAAACTCAGCAATAACATCAATGGACCTTCTCTTCTATCCTCTACGGACGTACCCAGCGTGTTGTTCCCTCTCTCAAGCATCTCTTCCCTTTCTGTCCCAGTATTCTGCCTCAGGATAGTGTGCTGGGCCCCCTCCCATTCGTTCTATTTCTCGACTACGTCAACGAAAAGTATTCACGATGCAAGGGCACTTTTTTACGCGGACGACTGCAAGATTTAAAAAAAGGTAGTAATGCATATTACGCCTCCTCCCTGCACTTGACTCTGTTGTGGACTGATGCTCGAAGTAGGGCCTCAAATTTAATTCCTCTAAATCGTGTAATATCACCTTCACCCTTTGAACCAGACCTTTTCCCTCGACCTACGTAATTAACAACAGCCCTTTCCGAAAGGTAACTAGCCACAGTGACCAGGGCGTGATTTTCGACGAGAAAATCACTTTCATAGAACACATTCGTCATGTTACGTCTAGGTGCATGTCGTTCGTCGGCTTAGTTTTCCGTTTCTCCGAACTAAAAGATCCCCAAAGACGGGTTGTATTCTCCCAATTCTGGAGTACTCATCTGGTATACCTCTCAACTCTCTCAACCGCCCTATAAGTTACTTTACCGCTATCCTTCGTCATAGCGTCCTTAAACTACGTAACTTGCCCACAAATCAAACATTTTCTTCCCTAAATATCTCTCCCCTTCCTCACCGGAGGAAAGTACTGCATTTCATCTTTAACTGCCGCCTCACGTCCTAACACATACCATGGGGAATATTCTCCCGCTTACACTTTTAACAACTTTTCCTCTTCCATTGACCTATTCTCGTTCAGGTCAACTTTCATTTCTATAATAACTAACACCCATAGCTCGATTATTTAAATCTCCCCCTCGTATTGTTATTTATTATGTTTATTTTGTTTCGTTTTAATTTATTATACCGCAGTTTATTGTATCCAATGGAAGTTGCCAGTCATGGCTGTTGTTGGATCTATTTATAAATAAAATAAATAAAGGAACCCTTGTCGGTTTAGTTCTTGTTTCCTCACAGTTCTAACCTAGCCTAAATCACAGTATTATATAGTTTGGTGGTATTTCTGAAATGCGTAAGCTACTTTCAGGTGTTGCTGCTTGCTGATATATTTTCGAGATTGCGGTAAAAAATTGGTTGAGACACATACCGTTCGGCTTGAAGAACAGAAATGCATGATGCCACATTTATTCTATATTTTTAGTAACGGAAATAATGTCATGCATATGGGACAGAAATATAGAAGTAGCTGCTTGGAAACTTGACCGTCTTTCCAAGAAATCGGTCTTATAATAAAATTAAAGAAAATTTCAATGCCACGACGTGAATGATCACTTCGCTAGGGCAGGTTGTGTGGGAGAAAAGGAAAACAGTTGCCGCTGAAAACGAAAAATTTAGTGAAAACCATTTATGAAAGGGATAAAGTCTCAAGAATTATGCCTGGAAAAAAAATTTGTCACCGTATGGAAAAATGGAATTAAGGTGCATCTTTAAAAAGGTTTCTTCTTAGCAATCTGAAGGAATTGTATTCGTATTTCGTAGACGAACACGCAGAATTTAAAATAGGATTCTCTAAATTTACATTTCCGTGACCTCGAAATTGTCTTAACTGGCTCATCCTGTAGTTATTGAGTTTGTGTTTGCAATACATGTGAAATTAATGATCTAGTGCACTCCACAAATCCAGATTTAACGGAGAAAGACAACTTTCCTATTAAAACCAATCGCGATTGTTTCGCCAGGGTTATATGCAATCCTCCATTGCCATTATGTTACTTGGGTACATGAAACGAGTGCCCCGGAAATAAGAAAAAACGTGAGCAGCTTCAAGAAGCATTTGAAAAAGCTTTAATTGATCATTTAGTTTATATGGTTTTACGTCGATAGAACCACTCTCGAAATATTTCAGAACCCCGACTTCATTGATGACTTTCTTCTAAAAGTGATTTCTTTCAAAAAACATGGATTTAATGCTCAACAGAAAAAGTTTTTCTTTGGAGAAATAAAAAGCACATTTAGTGAAAGAGACTTTTGTCTGAGATTTTTTTGATGCTTTCTTCGAGCAAGATGAATCTCCTGGTTTACATTGGAATAAGAAACAGGTAACTAAACATCATTTCGTTATTTGTAGCACTCGTGATGCTAAAGTCACCTGCAAATCCTTTGTTTGCTACTCTGAGTGTGTTAAGCATGAAGCATAAGCCAATTATAAAATAAAAAGAATTTATTAACGTTAGTCACCATGATTAGGATTTTATCGCTCAAGCCGAATGTGATTATTTCGTCTGCGACACCAAAACGTCTTCGGAAGATCATCTTCTTACCGCGCCAAAGAATGGGCTAAATCAAGCATTAAGAGAATTTCCTTTTCTTATTTTTCCAATCACGATCATCTAATAGATGAAGAAATTTTGAAAGAAAGATTTACCGCTGCGCGTCCAGTAAATGGGACGTTACCCTTACACACATGCTTAACATAGCAGATCGAAAAAGCTTATTCAAAACTTACTTGTTGGATAAAGAAAGCTACACGACTGCAGAATGTAGTAAATAACCTAAATAAGGGCGTTACGTCTCGTAGAACATTGAGAACAACTGCTGCAGGAGTTACACATTCGAAAGTAGAAGAAAATAACTTTTCTCTTCATAGACAGACTAAAATTGAAGATACAAAAAATTCTCTTTCCCCCTACAATCCCCAAGACAGGTGCCAAAAATAACCCAATGAGCGGAGGTGCCATAGGTGTTGCGCGGCAGTGCCATAAACCGTACCCAACTCGTCGGTATACATTTCCAGATTCCTCATGGTCATTTCCATCAACCATACGTTCGAACAACATAGAGAAACATCACTATAAGTTTCTAACGGTTAAAATTAAAATGTAAACGCATTTTATCAGAATGTTAAACTTTTTTAATTCCACGTCTATTGTGTAAAGTAGAGGTATCAATAATTCTTTTCTTAAACTATTTTATCATATGTTTTGAGGTTAATTAGCCAAAATGTGACATAAAATTGACTAATCGCTTGAACTCATATCACCAAAAAAAGACAGCGAAACTGCATTCGGGGATTCTACAGCGGTGATTCGTACCGCTTCGCGCTTACGAAAATTCCACCAAATTCCCAAGTTGGCTCCAAAATTTAAACAGTCAATTCCATATTTAGGGACCAGTGACTATGACGTGATGTAAGATACTTGATGCATGAAAGCCGTTTATCTATTTGAGGTCCTTACTTTATCTCGAAGAAGAGTTTAAATGAGCAAAATCTCATTTTTGGAATCGGTAAATGCAACCAGTCAAAGGATTAAGAATTTTTGTAGATCACTGCATCGTTGTTTTTTTCTAACAGTATATTTTAACCCTCCGTACATCAGCAAACTTGAACGTTTCTCCGACACTGGCGATTTCTGTGAAAATTTTTCAAGTTTGACGCCTTGTATCTTTTTAATGCATAAAGATATCGAAATAAAATAAACAGGAACATAAATTCAATCATTGTGTAATAACTATGCGAAGTTTCACTCCGAAAAAACATTTTTGTCCTTTTGGTCAGCTTTGTTCGATTCTAGCCAACTGTCAGCTGGATGTAAAAACATTTCCTATTTGCTTTCGATCTCTCTGGTTGTGAGAACTGACCTTAATAAGATAAGGAAACTTGACTGTCAATGACATCTGTTGGAGAAATGCGTAAACAAAAACATTCCACAATCCCTCAAAAACCACCATCCCTCTACATCTTACTCTATGATGAATCTTATGTGTAAAGGGGTTCCGCATGCTTTCGCTGATTGCCACAACGCGTGCGTTTGTTTATTTGAGAAAGACTTGTTTTGTAATGTCTAATGTTATGAAGTTGAAACATTTCTATAGCACCTAAGTTATTCTCTTTGCTGCCCAAAGATATTCCTTATGCATATAATGGAAGAATATTTCTTCACCGATTAAAGGAATCGTCTTTTACTCAAGGAGATGTTGAAGCTCATTTGAAGAAAATTATCATTTTGCTTTTTTATTTATATTCCATTTGTGTGCAACCTATAACTTACATTCACAGTTTCTTTTCTCGTTTTCCAATTTATATTTATGAGGTTTCCTTAAAACACGTCTTGCTAAACTGATGGAAATTCCTCCAGGGCTGTCTAATTTCATTCATTGTATGACGTTTATTTCAATTTGTATGTTGTTTTTTGTGGTGAAATAAATGATGTTTTTGTGATACATTAAATGAGGTAGATCTTATAAGAGGACCATTCTACTCGTACGTATGTACATAATTGAAAAATGCAGCTCGATGTAGCATATTTGGTTTTTAAATTATTTACCCTCGGTGTTTAATTTGGAGGATAAAGAGCGGATCAATTTTGGATATTTCCTTTATTTATGTAAAAGGGATTGGCATTTCGCTTTATTAAATTATATATTTTTCCTGGAGAGGCAGAATATTTTGAGAGGCAGCTTGGGTTTTGCTTATGCTTTGTTATTTAGCGAATATGTTTCCTTTTCCTGCAAATGTAGAGTTAGTATAAAAAGGTTTATCTCGCTTACGTACTTTCAGCAGCAACAACAATTATCAAATGATATCCAAAACTACCAAATATCACCGTAGATTTGACACATGGAGAAACAAACTTTCTCGCCAATACGACTTCCTCTTGTGTTTGCCCATAGGAATGATCCAAATTAGTTCTTAAATTTATATTAGTACGGAGGCTTCTTATCTATTCTGTTTTCGAAGTCAACAACGAATATTCTCTAAATGAAGGAGTAATCCTCTGCTTCCATTTCATTTAAAACTTCCTACATTGAAGAACTCACATGGTTCAAAGTATACCTCATCAGTTGAACTTCCTTCGAAAGGAATAGAAATATTTTTATTACTCCCGCAAATCCTCATTTGCTATCACTTTTTAGAGGATCACTTTATTGGCACAATAATTCGGTAAATTTGCCTCCGTAATTAATTAACGTAATTATCGAAACGTATTTTCGTTTCCTTTCGTCGAGTGAATCAAAGTGGACAAAGTGGAATTCCAAAATAAATTAATTAATTCCCGGTGTCATCCAAAGCCACATCTTATTTCTTACGGGATGTTTTTATCTTTATTACTCGTTGGTTGAACAAAGATTAAAAAAACAGAGCTATTTTAATCGCGGTTCTTACCTCTGAAACCTTTGTCAGCGGACTTGTATTACAGTAGGAAATTTTTCCTGAATAAGTGACTAGAACTTCAAACCCTCCTTAACAATTGCTATTGAAATGAATTTCATGAGAGTCGGAAAATAATGGAGCGAATACTTTTTGGTGGGTGTGAATGCAGCACCATGACTATCGATCCCCTGCGAATAGAGCGAAGATCCCTCCACCTACCGGTCACACTTGGAACCAGCTTCCTCTGCTACAACTAAACGCAACGTCATGTTTCTGGACCTCCTTCTCAGAAACCCAAAGTGAAACCCACGACTCGATCCGCTCCATTTTATCAGGGCATATACTTGTTATTGCCCTCATATACTTGTTATTCAAAGATATTTACTCCCGTACTGTGATTCTGCGGGCTGCACTACACTACTGTATTGCACTACGGCACTGCTCTATTGCGCTACACTTCAAAGAAATGTAAAATTAGGCTTAACATACGTCCCGTTTTGGCCGTGGTTGTCCCGGTTTCCAGAAATAGTCCCGCTTACTTTTTCTTTTGGTGCCAATTTGAATGGACAACTCCGATGAAAGACATCCAAATATGAAGACTGAAATGAAATGATTTGGTGACTCTAAGCAGACATCACAGTAGGCAAATAGACTCATAAAATTGGGTTAAACGAAATGTTAAAGCAACGCCTCGGTTTCGCGTCGATTTAACTCTATTCAAATTTTGATTATGTTCTAGTTTTTCACTATCACTATATGAGAACCCTTCGTAAAGTTAGGATGGTGGTATACTTCGATTCAAAACCGTGTCTTTTCCTCTTTGAATTTGAAAAAGGAAATAAGAGTAAATAGGGGGCCGCACGGAATAGATTAAAGGGCTGCTCTTCATTCAGTTGTGCCCAAAACTCTGTTCGCAGACAATCGAAATTTATTGCAAAGCCATGGGAATGCAGTGTTAATAGGAAGTCTTTGTTCTTACTTTTTGAGCGCTACCTTCTTTAGCATCTTACTCCAAGCTGATGCTAAAGCAATTTTTATTTATTTCTACGTGGACGAGAATGAATTCGTCGAACCTATCAGCTTGCGGAATAGCTCGTTTATATACCTTTTCTTCCTCGGAATGCTCAAGTCCCTCCAACATAAATTTAAATCGCTCTTTTTAATCAAGACCACCCGTGATTCTTAGTGAAAGTGACTCCGCTCAAAGCCTGGGATACGTGCACAGAGACCCAAGTGACGTTGAAATGTCACAAACCAGATTCCGAAAATCTGTTGATGTTCCTCATGCCAAAATGTGGCAAGATAATCCTAGATCTGGAATCGGTATAAATAATCCGCGAGACTGTCGAAAGTAAGCGTAGAAAGGAATCCATATAGCATTGTGGAAAAGAGAGATAACGAAGCAAAAACTACAATGACTTTCCATTGAGAAATGCATCTTATGGTAACTTTCCCCTCCTTTTTAATGCACCTCTCTATTTTTCTATCTGTAATCTATGAACGAAAATTCTATTAATTCCTATAGTGATACCTGGGTAGCATGATCGGGAATATAACATTTTTAGATGTATGAGAACGGCAAAATTTACTCTATTTTAATATTTAGAGTCCAGAACTTTTATGTTACGGTTGTCACCGAGAAATATTATCAAGTCTGCCTGAATTAAGGAAATTAAGATGGCGAACTTTAACAAGTTTTATAATCTATAGAACGGAATTCTTATTGTTTTAAAAAGAAACAGTTGCACAACGTTATGGCAGCTACAGCTTATTGTTAACCTGATTTGTAAAACATAAATTTTAGTTCTATTCTTATGTTAATCATTGAGAATTTCCGCTAGACTGCTGCTGAATCTGTTGCTATAAAAATATTTAATATCCAAGGTGCTCAGTTACGTACGAGAAAACGGTCTTTAAAATAATACGACGAATTGGAAAAACGAAATGGGAAAACACTTCTCATAAATAGATAGGATGCAATGAAAACTTCTTAATGGGCGATATTGGGCATAAAAAGACCTACATTCCACTTAAGAATTGACAGAATGCAATTTAATATACATAAAGTTAATTCGTATTTTGATACAGAAGATACAGAATTGTTAAGAAGTAAGACGGCAATAGGAAGCAAATAAGGAAATAAAGTTTAGATTAGTGGAGAGAAAAAAATTATGATTTTTATCACAGTTCTCACACTAACCTTTATAAACACTGTTGAAAGACAAGGAAGGTAAACACGGTGGGAAAGCTTTAGGAAAGAGTGATAGAGTTAACGATATCGTGGACAGTAAAAATTACAAGAGAAGCATTATATATGTACATAAGTATTCTTTGTCACTGAAATGTGAACATAAAAGTTCTTAATATGGTGTTTAGTATGAAAATTAAATTCACTCGTTTTACACACGTTCATGATAATAAATAATGAAGTATAATAAAGTAGTATATCGTAGAATTACCTAAGAAGATCGTCACTTTTTGAACATAATTACGATGCGGTATATAGAGAAATGAAATATAGAAATGAATTATGATGACCAATGAGGTTAGTCATGCTGAAAATTGTTCTTGGAGATGTTTAGTGGGACATAAAATTGATACTCTATGCTCATGTGGTGTGACGGCTATTCGATTTCCGGTGTAAAGGGCATCCGGTCGAAAAAAAAAATCCCAAAACAATTACCGGCGAACTCGTAGTGTTGTTTAAAACGTAGTGAATCTAGAGCAGAGTACATTGAAACTCACTATTTCATCTTCAAAAACGTATTCTACACGGTTATTTTCGCTTCGTTTAAAAAATGAAAATTTTTAGTATCAGGAGATGATTTTTATTTGAAGTTAGAGAATTATGCCCCTCTTCGACGATGGAACGACGCAAATATTTCTTTCAGTCAGCAAATGTCATGTTTAACGAAGCATGGCGATCGCTGAATCGATTTGTAAGGCATTATTATACAAAAGGGGATTTCCAATTCTACAGAGGCCATGTTTCCACACTATACCGACAACTTGCGACTTTTCTCATGCTCATTTATTCCCACGAATTTAACTACTGCTTTTCACAGAATATCGTCGACCAATGGAAAAGTTGAAATCGATAAAGGTGATGCGGAAATCGGCTTAAATTTGTATCCCATTGCAGATGAACTATGAACAGTGAAAACTAAACAATTATGGCCAACCATTAAACTGCCTCTAAATTTCATTAACATTCCCAGTGTTTCCTATGGTTAACGATAACATGAAAATGAACCCCTTCTGTGAAATGCTTCTTCTTTTTTTATTCGTAAAAATTTGTTTTTGAATTTAGCATTAAAATAATAATTATTTTAAAACATTTACTTCTCACGAGTCAACGTGTTTGCGATAGAACAGTACTGAAGCCATGAGATGCTTGTTCTTTATTTATAATCGATAGGCGAGATATAATGAGTACTTACGGAAAGAATATTAACGAAAAAAGTGAATATTAGCTTTTTAACATAAATATCTTAAATTAAATTATGCATTACAATTAGGCTTTACGTGAATTTAAGTAAATTTTCCCTATGATACTTTACGATAATACATATTATACCGCGAATCTAAGATGTACTCGAATCTAAGACGCTTTTGAGTTAGAAATTTCTAAAAATACAAAAATCTTATCTCAAGAATATACGATTCATGAAAATTTTGGCGCTTTCGGAGTTATCTGTTTTTCTCAATATAATATTTATCTTATTCAGATGTTCATCGATGATCCTAATAAAGATCCTTATAAATGGCAGATGTAACTGAGAATGACGCCTTTGAGTTTAGGATTGCAGATGTAGCAGAGAGATATCGTGCAGTGTTTTCATGGCGTTTCCCAAAAGGAAGGTTTTGAACCATACTTAGAGTGAAATTAATCTTATAACACCTCCCTCCTCATACGTCTGCGTTTTAATGTTTTGCCTCGTATTATTAAAGTAATTCAATGGCTTACACGGCGCCTTACAGAAAAGAATTCAGTGGAAGAAAGACGACTTTATTCTTTGGTTTCACTTTGAGAATAAAACATCTAACGATTTGTCAAAGTGTACCTAGTTCTAAGGGAAAATTCTTAGAGGTTATTCAACACACTTTACACTTTAATATTGGGGTTAACTAATGAGGCCCACTTGTGTTCACACTGCAGCCTGCAATGACTTTTTGGAATAATGCTGCATGACTATATTTGGTAATTATTCGAAAGCTGAGACTGAAAATCGGTGCTTGCAGATAGGAATAAGAGAAATATAATATATCCTTTGAATTATTCATTCGTTTTTATTTAATGAAACATTCGCACAAGCGTACGAAGCATAGAGAATAAAACAAAGAATTGATGTGTGTAAAGTGAAGGATTCATTAGGGAATATAGTGAGGCAACAGAGTGAATTGATTCCCAAACAGAATACATATGAACTGCTATGGTTCAGCAGGAATGGCTCAAGAGAAGTGATGTTATTTTTTACTAAGAAAACATTTCAAGGAAAACTTTATTTAATGAAAGGAACGTCAAAGATAATACAAGGAAAAGCATACATTTATGCTCAATGACATGGAATTGTACAGTGTAATGATAATTATGATATATTTGCATCGGTGCAGTAGATCATAATTTATACCGTAATTTGAAAAATTTTATCTATTAAAATTTTTATTTAACGTGAGCAATACTTTCGCTTCTTTTTATTAACGCTTGTTTCCTAAAATTAAATCTTCTATGCGATCCTACGCGCAACGTCATTCGATTTCTATTTCTTAATTCCTTTCATATTTTGGAAACTTTATTACCTAACAAAAAGTTTCTTCTAGCGCAATAACCTTTCTTTCTTCTAGCAATTCACGACCACCAAAATTTCTTCATGGCCTCCTCAACGATGTTATTATCTACTACGTATGCTTTCATTTGCCCTTTCCAGTTTTCCTTATTGATTATTTTTGTGTAATTTAGAATCGCATTTGTCATATTTAAAATCTGCCCTTAGTTATGTTCCATTGGAGCCACATGTGGCAGGGAGTGCATGCACACTACTTTCTTCTTTTAATAAGATTTTTCCTTTTCGATCTATTGTTCACTTTCCTGTCCTAATTCATAAAAAGCCTTTTTAAAGGCTCTTCTTTACCTCCGTTAACGGGTATTCCATGGACTAATGTAAATTCTGTGCATTTATGTTTATGTAAATGTTTTCAAAATTGTCATGGTTGCTGTGAATGGACTACTACGGTATGGTCATACAAAATGTGGAGAGATGAAGAGTTTCTCAAATCCGATGCATTTTAAATTCGAAGGAAGTTCTTTAGAATATCACCGAGCAATAAATATATAGATAGACTATCCATATCATACCACCTCCCATTCATCTCAATCATTAAGATACTGTCAAAACCTTTGAGAGATTCCCTGGCCAGGCATCCACAGAGTGAGGGACCAAAATTTCAACATGAGCTTCATATCCCCAGGTGACACATATAGAGTTGGGATTACAGGTAAGGAGGCACTAGAAAGAATTATTTAACTAAGTCCCTATTATTTCGCGTATGAAATAGTTTCTACGTTTAAATTTTAAATACAAATAATGTAAGAAGTTATGTATGCATTCAAATTCAATTGAAAATTTCACATTTATAGCTACAGTCATCAGAATTCAATGAACAATACGACCAAACCTCATTCGCCCTATTTATTTTGTATATTTTAGAACTTTTAAAAGTGATAAATGTGAGGGAAAAAGGTTAGAAAAAGTAATTGTTTGTAAATGAAACCATCTCAAGGGAATCCTCAGAAGAAATCATGTTTCTTCCATTCACACTTCAGTGACACCAAAGAAAAATTAATTTTCACTTAAAATTTAATGTGAAAGGATGTTGTCTCGTATCTGTCACCCAAATGGATTCAGAAAAATCGATCCTAGCACATTTTCTCTCAATTGCTTTGGATGGTATAGTAAAAATTCCAATTGTATAGATTCCTATTGTATAGATGATAAAATTTACTGATAATTTGCCGATAGATTTTTAATTTCGATGCATATCAAATCAATCAAAATTTATCTCGAAATCGCAGAGCAAAGGACGGATGCCACAGGACTTCATATTACACATTTATTTAAAGTTTGTATAATGTAATGACCTAGTTATGACCATGAGTTTTCTTTACTTTACTTGCGTTGATTGCACTCACACAGGCTATAATAAATCTGGGGATAGATATGGACTTCTTATGTATATAATTATAAAGGCAAATAATTGCTCTTTTGAACGATGTATAATATGACCCATTATAACCGCGGAGCTTTGTGAGTGAAAGCGTCGAATTCAAAGTCTGTACCACATTTTTAGTCTCACACCGATTCAAACTGCGCGGAAATTTTCTTTCTCCCCTCTCAGTCATAAGCTCAGAGGCAGGTTTCGTGAAAAACTTCCTTCCTGCTGCTGGACTATTTTGCCAGAACTCAAATTTGACCAGAGGAAGGGAACGGAAAGGGGAAATAGCGGTATCTCGTGTGCGACGTTTTTTTCTTTGTGAGGAGCAAAGTTAGAATATATACTGATTCATTATAACCAATTCAAGTTAACTGAATTCATGCATTACGACATCCATATAGTTATGATACTATTCTGCAACGCCGATACCACCAAACTAAGATACTAATAAATCTATGCACAACCAATAACGCATATAAATCCATTTTAACTCTAAAGGCGGAGCAAGGATATAAGCAAACCATTTCCTCCATGTTTTCCTTCTTTCTTCCTCACTTTTTAAGGCTCGCTCGCAGGAAACTCACTGCCTATTATGCGACTTAGGTGGTATGTTTGTGTGGACCCAGCGCACCAATGCCTTGAATTATTGAGTTTACAACTATGTATGAGTTAGTTGTTGTATATAACGTCGCCCTTGGGAAGGGAATCTCTTGAGGATAGAAGGAACGAGTATTGTCATAAGTTATTCGGCAAGTTTTTAAGCAGTGATTTACATGATGAAATACCCGACATCGTGATTCCCGTACTCGGCGAACGCAATTTTCGTGGCCGCACGACAAACAGATATCGCATGATTATAGCGAGAAAGGATAGTTACTTCTGATCCCTCATTGCTGTTAGTACAAAGGTAAAAAATCAGATCAGCCAACTAGGGAGTTCGGTGTTTTCACACCCCCTGCCATACGCCGTACGGCGGCTCGCGGGGTATTAATTTGAATGTAAATGTCGTCAGCAGTTATACTAGATGAAAATTAAATTTGGAGGAGCGGTTTTGAATTCAAGATTTAAAACGTGAGAACAAAATTCGCCTTATCTGAAATGTTATTCAACACATCTGAAGCAAGCATAAACACTTAACCCTAAACATAGCTATCTATAATGCTCCCCTATGCATCGCTCACCTGGTGTTATGCGTACCTTCTAAGGATTCGAAAACAAATGAGTTTTTGGATGCTTCATATTACTTCACTTCACTATTACACACTATCACTTCAGAGATATACATATAAATATTACTACTACAATCACAATTTTAAGTAAAATAATCTAAGGATTCTGCTCTAAGCTAAAGTATACTCAATATGCCTTATTTTCCCACATGCGTTACAAGTGATGTATTTTCGGATATAGCTGTCTAGTAGGGAACATGATCTAATTGATGGTTATATTTAATGTTTCAATTCGGTGTTGATTACTCCATTCGAAGGAATCTAATTTAGTTTGAGTAGTACACATTAATATTTCTCTCTTATCGGCTATAAAAATTAGTGATTATTATATTTAGCGAACAGGAAGCCGATGACACCGTCGCAGGACAATATGGACTGGACCAGAGAAACGAACGTGGTCACCGCTTGGTAGTCCATGCTGTATGCACCAATGAGTACATAACAAATACATATTTCAGAAAGGACCCTAAAAGGAAGTGGACTTGGAGAGGACCCAACGGAGTAAAAAATGAAATAGATTATATATTGGTTAATAAACTCTACATAGTAGCAGAATCTTGAACAAATTTAGCACTGGAAGTGACACAGAATCGTAAGATGCAGAATGAAGATTAATCTCCAAATGGAACGCAAGAAGTTGATTTCATACAAGAAACATGAAATTAGCATCGAATAACTAGAAGAAAACAAGAATAAATTCCAGATAGAGCTAAAAAAATAAATTCTCAGCACTTCAAGAAGAAGAACCGGAAACCAAATTCATGCAAGCTGTTAAAGAAGCAGCAGAAGAAGTGGCAAGCTCAGCAACAAGGGCTAAGGATGGAAAATAACCTGATAGATAAAAAGATAGCTGCTTGCTGTTCCTCTACCGGTTCTTGGGAATACCAGAATCTTATTTTAGGACCTACCCGATAAGACATTGAATCGAAACTTCGGAACGGGTCAGAATGTCACTTATCTAATATTAATATGTAATTCTATCTCACGAACGGGTACTGAGTTCGACGCCAGGCGGTCTTTTGGGCAAATTTTTGAAAACTGTATTGGGGCCTTTCTCGGAACGATAGCGCATTCAAAATCACGGAATTTGTAGATGAAGTGGTCTTCTATAGCAGCAGTGGAAGGAATGTAACCGAATGAGTGTTGTTTAGACGCCATTTAGACGTTAAATTCTCTCTTTTAAAATGTATTTAGGTGATTTTTAAGAAGGGATTGGAATGCTTTCGCGATAACATGGAAAGATGAACTCCGTTATGTGAACAGGGGTCATATATCGGAGAATATTCGGATACTTATGGTAAATTTTCACTGATTAGCTTGCAGTATGCAAGCAAAATGTATGTATGTATGCTAGCTTCACATAGAGTGGTGCCGCTAGTTTAAAGTGAATGCCAAAAAACATACTAAAACTAAATATACATAACAATATGAAATAAGAAAATCCACAAATAAAAAATACGACAAAAATATATACATAAATAAGGACTGTATATATTCCCTTCGTCATCAGTCCTCTTTGCTTCCTGAGTGCTTCTCTTGCTAATTCAATTCTTTTTCTATTGTCTATTGAGCATCTTCCATCCTAAAAACGAAGGCTGCCCAAGTATTGAAATGGATCCACTTCTTCTAAATTTTCCCCATCCACCATTTCGGTTAGCTTTGCTTTCTTTCTCTTGATAAAACCTCATTATTTTATTTTGTCTTAGATATATTTTCATCCCAAACTCTTCTTTTTTATCGTATAGTGTATTTACTAGGATTTGAAAACCCCTTTTTGAATCACACAAAATAGCCTTGTCGTCCGCATATCTTATTGACTTCACTACTTCCCCACGAACTTTTACACACTTATTTATTTCATACCAATCTACATTAGCCATTTCTTCTGCATATATGTTAAAAAGAGATGGTGGTAAAGGACAGCCTTGTCTGACTCCCCTCCCTTACTCTGCCCATTCCGATTCCCCATTAGCATCTCTTACTCGTGCGGTCTGATTTAAATACAAATTTTGCACTAAACGCCTATCTTTCCAATCCAGCCCAATTCTCTTTAGTATCACCATTAGTTTTGACCATTGAAATCCATCGAAGGCCTTTTCAAAATCAGCAAAACACACAACATACTATCTTCTCTGTTTCATTTCACTTTCCCTTTCACCACAATTCTTTAGCTCTGTTTGCTTCCCTCCTCAGTTCATTGTTCAGTGCCCTGTACATTCTATGTCCGCGTTCTGTATTGACCCTTCTCCATTGCCTCCTTTCATCCAGTCTGTTTATCATTTCAATCGTCAATCAGGGTTTCCTGATTTTGTTTTGCTTTACCCTCCCAATCGTTCTTTGGGCACTATCTCTGATGCTGTTCTTAATTTTTTCCTATCCCTCGTCTACGGTAAGTTCTATGTCGTTACCTTTTAGAGACCTGTTGACTGGCTCTTGAAACTCTGTAGCTTTTCTACCCCTTAGGGTTTCTACTGTCCATTTGGGTGCCGCTTTTGTCCGATAGATCTTTTTAAATCCAAGCTCGGTTTTCATAAGTACTAAGTTATTAGCTTTATTAGCACTATTTATAAACTTCTTCCTTACCTAATAAGAATCGATTAGGTACCTATCCGTGTCCCCTGGCTTTTTCCATGTGTACCTCCGTCTGTTATGGTATTGAAATAGAGTGTTGGTGATACAGAGGTTATTCCTCCTGCAAAAATCTATCAGTGTTTGTCCTCTGTCGTTTCTATCTCCTAGCCTGAACTCTCCCACTTCGTTCCCATCCTTTCCTTGCCAAACCACAGCATTCCAATCTTCCATTACAATAAGAATTTTACTACCTTTTTTTCCTTCCTATTACCTCTTCTATATGTTCGTGAACTAAATCGATTTCATCCTCACTGTAATCCCTTGTAGGGTGGTAGACTGGAACTATAACAGTGTTTACTGGTTCATCCTCAAATTCTACAGACATTACCCGGTCGCTTATAAGCTCGGTGGCTATCACGGCTTCTCTCGCTCTCTTGTCTAGCACGATAGCAACCCCTCTCTGGCTATCACTTCCCCCACTTAATGTGAATCTTACATCATCGCTCCAAATTCTCCTCCATCCTTCCACCGTACTTAGCACAGCCCCAGAATGTTTTTATTGGACCTCTTCATGACTGACTTTACATTTTCTAATTTCCCTTTTCTTAGCATGGTTCTGACATTCCAGGTTCCGGTCTTAGCTAGTTTCCTTGGTCATCTCTTTCTCTTTGGCCGTTGGGTATTGATTTGGTAGAATTACGACCGGGATGGCCTTACCACCATTCCTGCCGGTCACGACACTCTCCCTAGAGGGCTGAGTCTTGTATTTGTCAGTACGAATATCATTATTTTGGCACATCATGATCATGGGATAGTCGAGGTGGTCTCCCCTTGCCTTTCTCAACAGTGTTTTTAACGTGACACCATCACTCATATAGGCCGCCCCACTGGGGTACAGACGCTGCGTGGACTACCTTTCGTTTGGCCCCTACCTATTGACCTTTCTGGCATGAGTGACCCTACCAGAAACATAGTTCCAGCCAGTATAGTAGCTCTCTAGGTCATAGGAACACACGAGCCCCTTCACCACATTAAGGTGTAGTCCGCTGAAGGGGAATACGTATATTATGTAAATAAATATTTAATACATTCTTCTATATTCTTAGCCAAATTTAAGCTTTGACAATTCTTTTCTCATTCAAGCAAAGAATTTTACATTTCAATTAAAACATGGAATAAAGAATTCAACTAACCGCAGGGTATTTTAAATTCCGCTTGTTGTCTGAAATCTGCGATAGGACTGTGAACACAGTTCGCGTGCAATCTACGGCTTTTCAACTCTAGGAGAAGGAAAAATAGATATATTTAACAGTAATTACAAGTAAGAGCATTGGTGAGCATTTTTGGTAAATTTGTAGTCTTTAAAATTGAAATCCGAGAAATTTAATTATAGCGTCTTTGTGTGAGCCTTTTTATTATTTGATGTCCTTTTTTCTTTCCCGACATCTACGTATTAACCTTTCTAACCGCATTTCGGCGTGTGGCAGGGGGTGCATGTACGTTATTTTCCTAATCGATTACATTCGTTTATCGTCCTCGGAAAAATGAATTCTTGAATCGACTGGTTTCTCTGATCTTCCTCGCAGCAACAGACAACAATAACCTATGCATCAAGGAGGACGCAGAATTCCGGCTACTTCTACTAACATATTCTCACGAACCATATTCTCACCACATCACGGCCGATACTATTGAGTATATTCTCTCCGAGTTTATTAAGTAAATTAAGTCGTCAATGGAAGCCTCTATCTTCGAAGGATTCTCATTCTTCCTCCTGAGGCATCTTAGTAACCGTTACCAATTTGTATTAGCACTTCTTTACAAAACGTATTGGCTTTCGTTTTACCTCTCCTCATTCGTAAATAAAACAATTTTTAGCCCATAAATTCCAAGCATACTGGAGGTGAGACCTAAATGGCGCAAAGTAATATCGCCCGCGGATTTTTTCTTCCTTCCCATCGATTATTCTCTTGACGAAGCCGAGTTTTTCAAGAGCTCGCTCACATATATTATAGATGTGGGTACCTCGAAAATTGAAATCATATTATGAGATCAGTTATCTGTATATATTCGTTAGGTATTTATATTGGTCGAAAGCGTAAGTTACGATTATATCCTGGACCGAATACCGGAACTAAATCAAAACGATTTTCCCTTTCGGTTCACTTTCCTGTCAAGAAAAGCTTCGTTCTTCTTTACGTCCGTAAACGGGTATTCCCTATCATATCCATCGCTTTGTTCCCAAAATCATAGTGAGCAATATTATTCTCTTGACGAAGCCGAGTTTCTTAAGAGCTCGCTTACATATATTATTGTTAACTTCCTGTTACTTCGTCATCTTTCGCTACATCAGATTGAATAATCCATTGTTAAACGCAATGCGTATTTGTTCTTTAATGTAATTGTCTCTTAAAAATTCATTCTCAATATATTGATTAATAAATTCTGAAACCAATGACGTAGTGCAAGAATGAGAATAGTGAGAAACCGAAGGGAGGACCGGGGCAGTCTAACACAATTTTCGAACATAATTTTTCAATTTTTATTAACTATACTAACTTACTGGTTTCTTATAATCATTCATTATTTGAAATTTAAGCTTTTGTATGGAGCCTTTAATGTGCCTTAAATAATCACATTTTAAATGTATTTTTTGCATGAATATTACATTTTTACAAGTGAAAAATTTACAGTAGTATGTACATTATGATTTACCTTCTGACAGAAAATATATTTTTCATTTTATAATCAACAAGTTATATCATAAACGGATTATATATTGAATTTTAAAAATTACACAAAAGTGAAATACAATTTTCAAAAGTAAGCATTGTAGATCCTGCTAAGCCTAAAATGGCTTGTCAGCAGGTGCCTTTTAAACAAAGAAGTAATAATAAACAAAAATTTAAAATGATACATGTCAACGCAATTAGCTATTAATTAAAAAGACTATATTTATCTAGCTTTGAATGACAATTTTAATATCTACAGTTACATAATATTAATATTCAAATATTTTGTGACACAGAATTACAGCAAGTTCTGTAAACGTTGTAATATATACATACAGACAGTCCATAACTAGGACTTGTTAGCAGATGCCTGATTTAAAAAATAGAATATATTATTTTACATCAATCTAGTTGCAGTAACCATATTTTCACTTCTTGTTTTTCTATTGAAATTTTTTCTAATGATTGTAAGTCATGTGGTATGTCATTAAAATGGATAGGAACACTAACTTCTAAATTTTGTTTTCTATGGCTATTGTAGTATATAGGAATATTATACCTGACTCTTGGTCTTTTGTTCATATTGTGGTAAGAGGATTTTGTGTATTTATATTTATAAGAGTAATAGTTATCCGTAATAACAATATATTTTTATAATAAGTCCAAACAAAGAAACTCCAGTTTTTTTATAGTAATAACCATTATTTACATTAGCTATTTTATCCTCATTACAAATAAACTTCATAATCTTGTTCTGTATTCTTATAGTGTTTTTTTAACCTACTTCGAACAGTAATTCCCCAAATTGTTATCCCATATTGTATTTATGACTCTGCAAATGCCATGTACTGATATTTTTTAAGTGTAGAATATGTTTAATATGATACATTTGATAGGAAACCTTTTTAGCTTATTATTTAAGCACATGATGTGTGCATCAAATTTATAATTTTCGTCCAAAACTACCCCTAAATGTCTGTGATTGGAAACTTGCTCTATGTGATCACAAACACACATATCTAGCTTAAGTTCTTCGGCATTATGTAACTGTAAGCAATGGTGATTATGAATTTAGACTTTGATACTTTTTTGTTTAACAACTCTGTACAATTCTAACAATAAATGCATGACTTTTGTTTTATTTTCATTAATTGACAAGTAATTATCATGACATCATTTACAGATTGAGTTTAAATCTTCCTCGATGAGGGATTTGCTTCACATAACAAAAGGCAGACCCTTATTTTAAATTAATTTTTTTTTCTTAAGGGAGGAAAACGTTAAAAATGATTATTGATGGACACGGCTGAAAGGCTGCAAGATATGTATTGGGTAGGCAAAAGTAGAGGGACAGCGTAAATGAAATGCTAAAAATACTCGGGTGGGAATCATTAGAAAATAGAAGAAAAATAAACAGATTGATAGGTATATTCCAGGTTAGAACAGGGGGTGATGCTTGGGAAGAACTTAAATCAAGAATGCAAGGGCCAAGTTACATAGCTAAAGGGGATCACGAACTAAAATTAAAATTAAGGAAACAAAGGACAGATGTAGCAAAGTATTCTTTCGTAAATAGGGGAATAAAGGAGTGGAATAGGTTACCTGAAGGAGTACTTAAACCCTTAAAGGAGAAAAAAGGAACTCGGCGGTCAATGAACTAAGAGATAAAGGTTCTCCAAGCGCCGAAATTGCGGCGACCGTCTAAGGGCGATTACCGGGAACGGATAATCGTATTAGCGGTCCCAGTTCTTTAGAATCCCGATGTACATTTCGGAAACAATGCTTCCATCTTCATAGGGGGTCCAATGCTGAATTTCAGCATTGGACCCCCTATGAAGATGGAAGCATTGTTTCCGAAATGTACATCGGGATTCTAAAGAACTGGGACCGCTAATACGATTATCCGTTCCCGGTAATCGCCCTTAGACGGTCGCCGCAATTTCGGCGCTTGGAGAACCTTTATCTCTTAGTACTTAAACCCTTGCCGGAAAATATAAAGGATTTTAAAAATAGATTAAAAAAGATACCTGTAGTGTAGTGTAATTACCCTGTATTGCCTGTATTGTAGTGTAAGTTTTCTGTGTGTATTGGACAACCATTTTTCTTTGGGGAAAAATTTTATGCTAAAAATTATCTAAATTGTATGTGAAATATTTTTTGTGTTGTGGTGTATTTCAATGCTCCATTTTCTGTTGTCTTATTCATGATTATTCATTGGGTTGTAATGTTTCCATTTATCTGTTATCTTATGCCATATTCTCTTGCTATTTGTCTTATGTGAGGGTTGTTGGTAAAATTTTTTTTTTCATTTGTTATTGTATTGCAAGGGACACTGCCACCTGGCTAATAGCCTATCTGTAGTAAATTTGTAATAATAATAATAATAATAATAATAATAATAATAATAATAATAATAATAATAATAATAATAATAAATATTGCGACCGTTTGCGACGCCGATAAATAAACCAAATTTTCGAAAGCGTTGCCATGATGCTCTTGGTTTTGAGAGGAAATCAACACGGTTGTCAAATGTTTTGTGGTTTATATATTTTAGGTATGAAGATGGTAGAGGAAACCCAGATATCATGGCGGGTGATTAGTGAAAATATCCTATCCTTGTATCCTAATTAATGATATTTTAAGACTTCGCATAATGCATATCCGATTATTTCGTTAATCTCAACTTATACCGATGTTGTTTTATACTATTACGTCCTTATTTATAACTAACATCATGGAAGGATGTTGTTTATACATAAGGACGTAATCGTTTTAATTATGTTAATTTATTATTCTGTAAAGTGAAAAAAACCTTCTTCGCAGTAGGGCCGCATACAGAAACGGCAGGTGATATTTTGAATTGAGTTGCATCAAATTCACGTTAAAGCAGACTGAAATGTGGAACTGTTCTTATGAACGGGAACATAATCTCTTAGTAGATTGTAGGAGAATATTTTTCATTTAATTTCCATCGACAGGAAAATTACTTAGATTAATTATTTGTCTGATTTTGTTTAGCGAAGTGAAGAAAGGCCATAGAATGTGGGGAAAATGTGAAGGAAGGCGCATTAACAATATTCTCCACTATTTCTTTTTATTTTTATCTGGAGAGATGGTATTTTATGTATGATGGAAATCAGTTAATGCACTTAGATTATTATATACTTGAGAATATTGCTCTAAATCTCTCCCATCGGCAGATTTTACACCCGTCCCTAGGCAAGTGTGTTCGTATTTATATTTTTTTCAAATTCTGCCAGGCTGTTATTATTGTATCCTTTCGGAGACACTGGGGAATGCCTTCAGAAATAGCATGTGAATGCATTTAGTACAAAATATGGTTCAGTAGGTCAGATGCTATAAGGATTGAATCGTCCACAAAGGTAAAAGAATCAGAAGGAATTGTGGTATGCAACGAACGGTTAAGAATGGCAATTGATCCCCTTGTGCAACGCAATTTTACAATCGAATCAATGCAAAATATATGGCGATAACAAAGTCAGCCAGTATTTCTGATGAGCAAATTGGCCTTGAGAGCTTTCGGACTTGAATGACGTAGGCTTATGCCGCGCCTTTTTAATTTTTTTCTCCACTCCACGCTACCATTTCCCCGGATATGCAAGCAAATATTGGTTGGCCCTCCAAAAAAAGCAAGGCAAAATTCGCAATTCAGCAAATATGTGACACCCTTAGAGGAACTCCAGAGACTATTGGCTACTATTGGAGAGGATAGTGGAAGAGTTTCAAGGTCTCCTATACGCCAGCCAAAAAACTAAAGATTTTAAAATCAGTATTTCCATGTCATCAATTGTCATAACAATCGATTATCCATGATAATATCCGAATAATGAACTCGATGAAGTGGAATTCCATGCTTGAAATAATAAAATTTGTAAGACTGTACAAGTGTAATCCACAACAAAAATTAAAAACAATTGAAACTGTCGAAATCGGTCTTGGTTTTAATTTTTTAACGGTTTCTTTCTTTTTATTGTGATTTGTACATGCATGCTCTATTATTTAAATTGGTTCTCCGTATTAAGGAGAAACTTATGCCTTTGCTTGAGTTTGAGAAAGATTTGAATTATTTCAACGATCATTAATAACTTTGACATTAAGCCCGGTAAGCGGTCCAAAGTTTCTTTTTGGATCTCTTTAAAACTAATTAGAGAAGTATTAATTTTATAAGAAAGCTTCGACAGTTGTGGACAGTTCCCTCGTGATCCCCACGAAATCGAACCAGGAACCGCCAAGTCGAAGACGCTATCTTCTTGGCTACATGGGGATTATCGGGAGAGATGAAATATTCCAAATCGTGCATACGAATTCTAGAATTCATCTTCAATGCAAAAACAGATGATAATATGTAGTGGGAGTATAGTTTGTCTGAATGAAGCAGGACACTTTGTAAGGAGTAACACGTACCAGATTGCGTGTTTAAAAGTGAAGATCAGAGTTAAACGGAAATGAGCCACTTGCATAGGGAAACAATGGGCCACTTATAAGTTAACTCAATGCTGTTAAATCTAAAAAGACATAAAATGTACGGTGATTTTTATTTGGGAGATAAAGCATTCCAATAAAGTTAATCTTAGAGAGAAAAATGGTCTAGAAGACCCGGCCTTAATCTGCAAAGAATTGCTTACCAAGGGGTTACCTTGAATAGTAAGTGAATAAATACATTATTACATTGTAGCATTCCATAAGTGGTTGTACTAATCAATATTCCAAACTATTCCATTTGGGAATTTCCTGTCAGTCATTATTGTGCGTTCATACACATGGTAAACTTATATATAGCAAACTCTCCGGATATAACTATATCTATTATATATAGCTAACTCTCCGGATATACCTATATATATACGAGTAAAAGTTGCTTGCATACAACAAGCTAATTGGTACACATTTAACTATAAGTCTCACTTACGGGTGTCATCTTCGAAGCTTATCCAGCAAAATTCTTAAAAATTTCCGCAATACATTTCTTACGTGAGGAATTTTCATCCATGTGGCATCGAACTAACGGTCATTTGCAACCTTTCTTCCACTGGTTCTATAGAAAACTACTTCAAACGGAAACGCTGTGATTTTGAATAGTCTCCTGCATAGAGAAAGGACTCAAAACAATCTTTAAAAATTTGCTCAAATGACCGCATGACGTCGAACACAGGACCCGTTCGTGAGAGACAATGGCATACGAATGTTAGAGATGTGCCACTCTGACGTGTTTCAAAGTTTCAATTCAGTATCTTATCGGGAAGGTCCTAAATTAAGATTCCCTTCTTCCCGTTTGAAATGCATGGTAGAATCGGAATGACGCTCTAGCATCGAACACAAGGACCACTAGACGAACTGTGAAATTCATGGAAGAATGCCTTCAAACGCCTCCGTCGCCACATGGGGTTTGATCTTTCCAGCTTATCGGGAAGGCATTGAAAAAAAATTTTAAAAATTGCAGCAATGCATTTCTTATGGAAGAATTTCGGACCCACCTGGAGTCGAACTCACGGTCATTTGGCAACATTTCTTCCATTTGTAATATAGAAGACTACCTCAACTTCAACCTCCGAGATTTTGGTTCCCCTATCTTGACGATAAGTGCCTCAAAATAATTTTCAAAAATCCACGCAATGCATTCTTATGGGGAAATTGCGATTATTGGGACATTCTAGTATCGAATCCATGACACATAGCGTCGTTATCTTCTTGGCTACATGCGGATTATCGGGAGAGATGAAATATTCCAAATCGTGCATATATATATATATATTTCAATATCTGATCGGGAAGGTCCTAAAATAAGATTACGCTATCCCCCTCTGAAATACATGGTAGAATAGAAATGACGCTCAGGCATCGAACCAAGAACCGTCAGAGGAACGGCGAACAGCGTATATGAAAGATATGATGTTAATATGTTGTTACCTAATTATGTTGTTTCTTTTGAAGCGCGATTCATTATATATTTAAAGACTTATAAAATGAATATCCTGTAGATCTAACCTACCTGGCTCTATTTTAAGATTTCTGCCTCTCGGAACTTGCTGAGACCACTGGGTTAGGGTAAGTGGCAAACACCAAGATTACCAAAGGATGGAAAGTTCTGCCATAGAACCCGGCTAATAATGGGGCGATGTAAGGAATTGAAGAAGTAAGTCATACTGAGCGATGACATCGAATACGCTGAGCTTTGAAAGTTTATGAGAATGACACTTAAAGAAAACGTAAAGATTTTCAATAAAAAGATCGTTCAGGAGACTATAGAAAGACAAAAGCATGAAGGCCAGACAAAGCCTAGCAATATGAAAAATAACAGATTAAGCCACGCAGAAGGAAGATGGCACGAAAACTTACAACAGACAAGCAATAGTGAGGACGATAACAGAATACTTCGGCAAAATATAGAAGAAGGAGGAAAATACTGAAGAGGAACGCCAAGAAGAAAGCCAAAACTCACGAGATCCACTCTTTTTTCTCTCAGAAGTATTGCAGCAATAAAGCAGATGAAAAACGGAATAGGAGGAGGAGTATATGGAGAGTTAGTGGAATATCTAAATCTTCTTGGAATGGAAGTTACACACGCTTTAGCACAGTTTTTTTACTAATATCCTGAGACAAAGAGGAATTCTCCAGGGCTGGAACCACGCAAGAATAGTCCTTTTGCACAAGAATGGAAGCAAGGAAGATCTGAAGAATTTACCGCCCCATTAGTCTCCTTCCTCTTGTTTACAAAACATTCATGAGGATAAAAGCTGAACGTTTAAAGATGATTCCATCATCTGCCCAGCCTAGAGGGCAAGTAGGGTCCCGGAAGGATTTCAGTACAATGGACCACATCCACACACTACAAGAAGTAACCAGCAGAGCGAATGAATATGAGATGCCACTGGTACTCTCCTTTGTGGACTATGCTCAGACGTTCCACTCGATAAGCTCAGGAAAAACAAGGAGTAGATGCAGAGTACATCCGTCTCCTACGAAGCATTTACAAAAATGCCACAGCCTCCGTAATGCTACACGAAGATTCTGAGAAATTCAAGATTGAAATGGGAGTTAGACAAGGCGACTCCCTTTCCCAATTCTTTTCACAGCTGTGCTGGAGGAAGTTTTTAGAGCTCTGAACAGGGAGAAGAAATGTCCGGATAAATGGGGAGTATATTAGTCTTCTGCGTTTCACGAATGATATAGTACTCTTCGCTACAAAAGGGAAGATACAGCTACCAGACTTCAATACTTCAAGAACTAAAATCGGTGGGGCAGAAACAGGATTTTGAATTAACGTAATGAAAACAAAGAAAATATATATTCCTTCTGCAGCCTAAGAGGAGATCGAACCTGAAGATTCACCTCTGGGTGTCTGCTCAGAATACACATACCTAGGACAACTAGTAACAACAGGAGAGAACAACTGGATGAATGAAGTGAATCGAATACTGGGCGGGAGAGCCTTGGAGGAAAGTATTCACGTATTCTGAAGTCAAAAAGGCCAATGGTCTTGAAGAGGATATATTTCAATCATTGCATTTGACCAGTGTTGACGTATGAAAGTCAAACCTGGGAGTAAAAGGCAGCAATAACCCAGCGACTCCACACAACGCAAAGTAATATGGAAAGATGTATGATTGCGATCACAAGAAGAGACAGGAAACGCAACAGCTGGAGGATGAGTCAGGAGAGACAAACATCATATATAAAATAAGATCACTGAAATGGATGTCGGCAGGCCATGTGACGAGAAGAAGCGAAAATATTTTTATGTTATTGTTAGATCAAATAAATTGAATCTAATAATTTCTGAATTTAGAAGTAATTGGTATAATTATAGATTACTCCTTCAATAATGAATTGTTTGAGCATAAAAGGTTTTGAATTCACATTGATAAAAACTTCGCAATTTAACAGTCATCGATAATAATAAAGAAAGACCTTGCTGAATGGCTTACGGAGTTCTACCGGACATGGTGTCGGAGTGATTAGCGTGGCTCCTATCACATGATCCCGGCCTTGAGTCCAGGTTGCTCAGTTTTTTGGGGTTTAGGAATGGTTTGTGTTCGCTAATTAAGAAACAAATGATTATATTCCCGTATTGTAATTGTATTGAATTGGAACACGAATTGTAACAGCGAGGAAAAAGAGTTAAATATAATAATCGTGATTTGTATAAGCATAAGAAATAAGCAGCCGGAGTTCCTTAATCTCACGAGAATCACGTGCGCGGACGACATACTAGGAACTGAGAGTTCGTGAAGTGAGGATATCGTGTCGAGCGAGATTTTTCCTTTCGACTATGTTGTATATAAAAAGGTTAGACTGTGTAGAGCAGGCGCCAACGTAGTGATTCCAGAACCAATGGTCCAAAAACGCATTTTCGGTCGAGTTTTCTTGTCCCCTTAAGATATATATTAACCTTTTATTAGTCGCGTTGGGTCAGGTATCATGATGATATATTGATTTATTTCTTGAGAGCGCGAAAAAACGGAGACACTTTTCGTTCTAGCCGTGATAAAAGGCCAAAAAGATAAAATGAAAATTTTTTAATGATTTGGTTAAACGTAGTACATTGTAGGCTAAAATGTGGTGTGACTAGTTTTTCTGTAAGACTTCTTGTTTCAATATTATTCAACTCCAAACACAAGTATCCACTATGAAAAATCTGACGGTAAGCAACACTTTTCATTTTATTAAAGTTCATAACTTTGTTAACTAAACAGGTTTAGAATTCCTTTTAACTAATTTCTGATAATTAGAAAGAAATTCTCATAAATAATAACGCGAAAAACTGCATAAATGTATAGTAAAGAAATGCAAGCGTTAAGAGACAGGGACACCATCAGAATACAGCGAAGCACACCAGGGCAGGGCACCCATGTCAGGCGTCCGTCGAGCCACCGATTAAGTGCTTCTTGACCCCTACACACCGGTTCACCCCGTGCATTTAAATAAAGTATATTTGTTGCCGTAGATTTGTACCCCATGCATGCGAAAATCTGGTGATCCTCATTGAACATTATTATAGGAATACATGAGGGGCGCAGGATAACAAGCAAAGATAAAAAATAAAAGGAATGAAAATGTGTAAAATGGCGCACTGCGCACTCTATCCCACCTAATCAGCGCTTTTTACTCGGCCCTTTCACACGTGGCATTTATTACCGCTTTAGAGGCTGTGTTACCCGTTTAATAAATAATAATAAGGCGGATCTTCTCGTACCGAAATGTACTGCGACCAGTGATAATGCACCATTTTCATGGACCAAAAATTTTTTACATTTCCTGAATCGCCTTCTTCCACTTCTGCTTCGCTTGTCACCAAAGGGTTTTCTCTGGTTTCTCTCGTTAGGAATGACTGATTCTTTGTAAAGGAAATGAAAAGTTTCGCTAAGCAGAACATTCTCCATCTCACTTTCGGAACCGTTAATACCCCCGAGATAGACTGGTGTTCCATCAGTTATCTCTCAGAACGTTATATTAAAATCACTTCGCAAGGTTTCCCTTTCGTTTCAAATTAATTTGCAAACGATTTAAATCAACTAGAGTGGCATTTCAGTGTTTTAGAGCCGTTGAGCGTGTACTTGGAGAAGGCAAACATTACTACAGAGGAAAGAAATGATGCAAACAAAAGAAGATTCCTTTCCGTTTTAAGGAGTAAAGCATTCCCATTTGCTTTCCTATGTAAAATAAAAAATATCATATCCCACTCGAAACGCTATCCTGCTTATAATTTCATTTATGCTTCACTCAGCCCCCTGAAAAGCGCATTAGCCGAGTTTATCTTTTACTCCAATGATCGCTCTCTCGAGAAGAAACAAATTATGGAAATACATATTCTTACTCATGCAAACTGATTCGAATACTGGTTGGGTCATGGTTGTTTTGTGTGTATTTGTAAAGGGTAAACTGTAATAATGGTCTCATTTGACAAAACTTGGCCAACAAATACGTCACCTTCACTGTCTCTCTGTTTGCGTTTTTATATGAATCTTATGCACCGGAGGAAAGAAATAAAATAATAATGCACAAAACGTACCCTGGTTTCAACAACTCGCATCGATAAAACATGTTTCATTACACCGCAGCTTACGTTCGAAGATTAATACTTTTGCCTTAATTTTTTACTTAACGCGGATAATTTTATGATGGTTTCATCATCTTTAAAGAATATTCTCAATGGTAGAAATTTAAAAAGGATTAAGAGTTGATAATGTTATGAAGTACGGTTGAGGTTGTAGAGAAAATATGAGGTTAAAAAGACTGCTGTGGTCGATAGTTTGAACAAACCAAGCACAACATATGGAAATACTCATCTGAAGGATGCTTTTGTGAATTTGCGTACAAAACCTGCTAAGAATGGTTGGGTTGGGCGTAAAAGTGGTAGAGAAAGAGAAGTGTGTTCAATCGGAGGTACCATTAGAGTGCATCGGAATGGAGATATTGCTGACTAAGTGATGAACGACCTCCATTAATGAACCTAATTTGAAAAACAAAACGTTATTTTCGTAAAATTGATAGCCTCAGAGAAAAAATAAGTAACTAAACCAGGATCGAAAAACATATTAATCCTGTTTCAGTTGCTTAGTCCCAACAATACCGTATAACTGGTGAAAATGGGGAATCATAACTAAATATGTTGTGCTCGATAAAATGAGGACATGAATTTGTTTGCTAAAAGTACAGAAGATATAAAAACAATAGTAAACATCTTAAATGATATGGACTCCATGATTTAGAAGAAAACAAAAGTAATGAAAATATAAAGGACGGAACGGACCTAAATTCCCCGAGTATTCTTATGGGGAATGCTCGGATTAGCTCGGATGCAATAATGGAATTGGTTGTCAAAGGGACTGCTTGTTTATAGTCTCCAAGTTTCACAAAAATTTCGTTTATTTAAACCGAATTCTCGCAATTTAGGAGATAATGATATTTCTGGTCCAAAATAAGAATCTCTGTTCAATTTCCTTTCTTTTGAATTTTATCTCGATTTTGTACGACCATTGCCATGATTTAATTAAATCATGGCAATCTCCACGGAGATTAATACATCCGTGTAGATGCCGAGTATATCTTTCACCGAAGATGGGATCATTAAACTCTTATGTAAAATTAAGCCGAGTAAATCACCGGGTCCAGAAGGTATTCCAGCTAGAGTATTTAAGGAACTGGCAGAGAGCGTCGCCCCATATCTCAAAATTATACTTTCCAAGTCAATGTATGAAGGTAATGTCCCGATGGATTGGATGTTAGCGAATGAAGCACCTGTTTATAAGAGTGGATTAAAAGATGACCCAGAAAATTATAGACCCATCTCATTAACTTCGCTATCTGAAAAAGTTATGGAACATATCTTTGTCAGCTCACTCATGAGATTTTTAGATAATAATCTTTTACCTCGGCCGATCCGATGATGAGAACAAAATAAGAGAAAGAGACGCTAGAACAAGTCTTTTTAAGGACTCCCTCTTTCCGCGAACAATACGTGATAATAACAGCCTAAAAAAGTAGCCCAATCCTTCGGTGTTTACACTCCCTGCCACATGCCGAAAGGCGGCTTGTAGTGTTTTTATGAAGATGTAGATAATTAACGATAGCATCCAACCATTAGAGTGAAGTTTACGTGCATATCTTATGAGGAAACTTTGAACTTTTTGGGATCGAAGCGAAGTCTCAAAAATAAATGCAAAATACCTATCATATTGCTATATATTTAATAATGTGGAAATTTTGAAAGCTGGAGAACGATTAGTTGTAGAGTTAAAGAGGAAAATAGAGCCACCCCCTCTCCGGTTCCGTATATTTCTAAACATAATGGTCCGTAGCCGGTCGTAAGGCGTAACATGTCAGGATAAAAAGTAACTTTTATATCGCTAGAGGACATACACCATTATCGTATCGAATTTCATCAAAATCTGTCGGATATTTTTAGCGCGATGCTCTAACAGACAAACAAATAGACAAATACTTCAAAATGGGTGTTTTGGACTCAGGGTTACTTATAACTTCGTGAATTGTTTAAATGTTATTATAACTGAGAATCATTTGGGAGCATTTTTTTCTAGAATGTAAAACTCAACGCTATAGATTGCTTAAAGGGAAAATAAAAGCAGCAGTGAAACAGAGAAAATAAATAAAATCATTCAATCATAGGGAGATGAATAAGATATTAATTAACTGACGAATTCATTTTAGTTTCCTTAAATAATTTAAATGAGAAGTAAGGCTCGCTAGGAAATTATGATTACTTCTTTACATGAATGCAGCTGAACGAAGAAAAAATATTACTAGTCATTTCTTCCTCATTAAAAGTTCTTTAAATTCTAAATCACGCCCAAATATATACTTATAATAATTATTTTTGCAGATTAGGAAATCTTTTAAATGATTAGGTATAATTAAAGAGAAATGTATGGAATGAGAGATTTGAGATATCAATCCACAACTGAGTAATCGGTTAACTCAGCCGTTTCTCCTGTGAAAAGGATCACTACTTTCCAGCTCACTTTCACTCAAATTATATAAGCATGCCATCGCAGAAAGTATGGTGTTCTTAATCCGATTTCATCTGTCTCATTTTTAAAAGATTTCCTGATTTATAAAGATAAATCCTGTACTATAAACATTTGTAGGAAATAAATTGTCAAAATGATTCATGAATCGTAGCTTTAGAACTTATTACGGTATAAATTCATTCGAAAGATTCATTATCAGTCCATCTCTTTTCGAAAACTGCAATTTATTTTTAGGACAGAAAATGTTTAATTTCTTAGATTTCATTCGTAAATAAGTAGTTTGCATCCATCCACTAACAATACGTGAAAGTTTCCTTTGACCATTCAGTATATGGAATAGTGAATAACATATATAAAAAGTTTCAGTTGTATAAGTGCTCCACAAATTTGCCACGCTCCGAACCATTCGTCTATTCCACTTTTCCTAAAACCTACCACATCATTTTAAAAACCTGAATTACGCAAAATTTAGCATACGATATAAAACAGAACGAGTCTTCATAAGCTATATAAGTAAATGACAGTATGAATTTGCTTGGATAACATGACGAAAGAAACATCAGTGCAGTTTAAAAAAATCGGCCCTCATCGACTCTCATCGCACTTTCGCTTGCAAAAGGTCTAATAAGTTTCTTGTAAAACATCTTACATTTCCTGCTTTTGATGAACATTTATATAATAGAATTCTTCATGTACCTACTCAAATTATTAAGAACCAAGTTCCCTCCCAATTTTTATGCACCAGAAAAAAACCTTCATTTCTAGATATGCACACAAAATAAAGAACCCTCCTACGTAAAATTGTAGTTTATATTTTACGTTCATGGTTCAAAAACTTTTTATATAATTTCAATCAAAAGCCCGCAAAGTCATTATTCATTCCTCTCCGATTTGCCAATCTTTCTTCAGTCTCCGGCAGCTTCTGCTTTCCTAACAAATTGGTCATTTCTGTTCTGACACGGAGCTTATGAATTTTTATAGCTTTCGTGATATTTATAATCCTGATATTTTAATACATTCTTTCTGGTGGGTGATTTCCTGCAGCGAAAATATGCTTCCTATGATGGCATATATCACGGCTTTTTCTCGGCAAAACCACCCTTTCTTTCCTTCATTTCTTACGTTTTTTTACTTCCAGACTTATTTCATTGTAGGCTAGTGTTCAGTTTGCGACCTCATCGCATAGTTTTACTTTCATTCTTGAGAATTTTCGAGGGTTTGATTGGACTTATTTGTCTAAACTTTCTCTTTCAAATCTTTGTATTGGATTAAGAAAACAAGCATCAAGGATAGTGCCCAAAGAACCATTGGGAGGGTCAACCAAAACAAAATGAGAAAACTATGGATGACGGTTGAAATGATAAATAAATTGGATGAAAGAAGACAATAGAAAAGGGTCAAAACAGAACACGGACGTAGAATGTACTGAACAACGAACTAAGAAGGGAAACAAGCAGAGCAAGAGGATTGTGGTGGAAGGGACAGTGTAACGAAATATAGAAGATGGCTGAAAGTGGGAGGGTCGACCTATTATATGGAAAAGTGAAACAATTGACGGGGAATAAAATTAGTAATAAAATGTCCACTGTTAGGGATAACAGGGGAAACGTCTTAAGGGAGCCAGCTAGCATAAGGGGACAATGGAAAGAAATCGTAGAAGAATTGTATGCTAAAGACATGAAGCCTACCCACATAAAGATAGAAAGTGCAGAAGAAGTAGAGGAAGATGATGTTGGACCGACTATACTGGATAGTGAACTTGATAGGGCACTGCGGGATATCAAAGGGAAGAAAGCAACGGGTGTGGACGATATTCCAGTATAATTTCTTAGGAACCTTGGGGGAACGGGTAAGAAACACTTCTACGATTTATATAGGAAAATTTACAACGAAGGAAATTGGCCGGAGGATTTTACCAAGTCTATCCTGATTCCGTTACAAAAAGGAATGCCGGGATTACCGCACAATTAGTTTAATCTCTTATGGGGCAAAAGTAATTTTAAGGGTCTTAAACAGAAGAATCGAAGGCAGAACTAAGGAACTCTTAGGAAATGATCAGTTCGGTTTTCAAAGAGGGAAAGGGACGAGGGATACAATTGGGGTAATGAGGGTTCTCGTAGAACGAAGCTTAGAATTCAAAAGGGACGTTTGTGTATGTTTTGTTGACTTTGAAAAGGCCTTCGATAGAGTTCAATGGTCAAAACTAATGGTGATACTAAAGAAAATTGGGTTTGACTTGAAAGATAGGCGTTTAGTGCAAAATTTGTATTTAAATCAGACCGCGAGTAAGAGTTGCTAATGGGGAATCGGAATGGGCAGAGTTAGGGAGGGGAGTAAGACAAGGCTGTCCTTTATCACCATCTCTTTTTAACATATATGCAGAAGAAATGATCAAAGAAGCTTGGGATGAAATAGATAAGGGAGTAAATGTTGGTGGGGAGTAGTGAAGTCGGTAGGATATGCAGACGACAAGGCTATTGTGTGCGATTCTGAAAGGGGTTTTCAAATCCTAGTAAATGCACCAAACGATAAAGCAAAGGAGTTTGGGATGAAAATCAATCGAAGGAAGACTAAAATTATGAGGTTTTCAAAGGGAAATAAAGCTAAGTTAATGATAAGGGTGGATGGGGAAAAAATACATTTATATTTACACATAGACTCTGCAAACCGCCACTGGCGCATGGCAGGGGGTGTGAAACACCGAAAACCCTATCTACCTTTGACTGCTGTTGGCTTCTCTAATACTTCGCGGAAAAAATGACCAGAAATAACTATCTGTCCTGGCAACTATTTCCCTGTAACGCTTCATCGTTTTGTCTCGAAGATCACGTACGCTACTAACTGGTATGACAATATCAACTATCTCCTCCCCGAGATCCGTAGTGATAAATTTATTAAAAAGCTTCCTACGGTAATCAAGTCTTCTATCACTAAGCAAATCCCAACCGAGGGATTCTATCATAGCTGAAACACTGCTGTCAAATCTGAATTCTCCCTTAACAAACTTAGCTGCCCTACGTTGAACCATCTCAAGGCTGGAAGCTAATCGCGCAGCAGTACTCAAGGAGAGGTCGAATCAGGGAGAAGTACGCTATTTCTTTTACTCTCCATGAGCAACCCCTTAAGATTCTACTAGCTAAACTTGCATCCTATTCGCTTTACCTACTACGTTTTGAATATGCTCTTTGGAGGAAAAAATACTACTGAGCGTAATACCAAGATATTTATGATGCTTGATGAACTGTAACGGATATCCTGAAATATTATACGCTATGCGGGTAACGTTAGTGGAACGTGTAAAATTCATATCTACGCACTTCTTTACGTTTAAATCTAACTGCCAATCCCTGCACCAACCTGAAATAAGATTCAGATCGTTCTGTAAGCAAACAATGTCATCTGCGCTTGCAATCTCTCTATAAATAACAGTATCATCTGCAAATAGCCTAACCTAAACAAAATCTGTACTGCCAATTCCATTTTGTAATAATCAACTACTTCGGCAATATCATTATAACTACTATAAAATGAGGAAAATATGCGAAATATCGTTTCTATTTAATTACTATTAATGTGATTCTGAAATGGATGTTTTGCTAAAGAATCACATATTAATAGGAAAGTCAGTGAGAACGCTTTGGCTACCATTTCTATATTTTCTGAAGCCATTTCTTTAAAACACTTATTTTGGAAGACATTAGTTACATCTAATATAGTCTAACAAGCAATGGTGACAAAATAAAAGCAGAAAAAGAAAGCTTGAGAAAGTACAAAGAAAAGCGCAGCAACTATTAAAAATAATCTTCTTAAAATACAGGGTTGATATGCGTTAGGAGATGATATCTCATTATTATGAGATTCATTTATTTCCCTTGCTTAAGGTCCAGCATAGATGGACTATTTAAACATTGAAGGACGTTTGTTTTCTTAAGTGTATATCTGTAGGTAATTCGGCGGACCTGAGAGTTTAATTAAGAACTGAGCAAATATAAGTTTAAAATGAAACGATTTATAGAGTGACGCCAAGTAACAATGAACGAATTCGATATTAAAACTCCGAATGGATAACAAGCAAACAATTAACTAATTTGTGATGCGAGAATAACATCCCAGAGAAATTATTTCACAGTGAAGAGCCATTTTTGTGGCTATTATAAAACTTTGGAGGAAATAATATTATTATATTTATTGCTGATAAATATAAATTTTTCTTAATACTCATGCAAATTAAGAAGCTGATGTAATCAGGCGTCACACAACTGGGACTAATACCAACAAATTTGTATCTAACGAGAAAGGTAAGTATACTTACATTGCTAAAAGAGAATTTTGATCGCCAAAGGAGCTTAACAGAGGAAGAAAAGACTTCACCCAATAACCCATTCCTTATTTGTAAAGCTTAGCAGAAAAAGGGAAAATGTTTTTTTTGCTTTTCTCATCGATTTATATAGATACCTATTTGGGATGGTTATCACATGTTTTGAGACATTATTATGTATTCTTTTGGAATTCAGTCTTTTTATGTACTTAATAAACGGGACGTAATAGATTGTCGTAAAACTTGTAAGTATTATGCTACTAATATTTCTTTGTTATAATATTGAACATAAAGAAACTTGAATATGTTTCCTTTTTGAGTCATGGATGGGGTGAATAAGATTCAATGCTGCTTTACTTTTTCGCAATTCACCGGTTTCGTATTTGGTTAGAATTGAGAAAAACCAAGTTCAAACAACATATTGGAGCCTTGGCTTAAAATCCTACAATGAGCTTTAAATGCAATGCATCACGGTTTTGAGCACACCTGTGATACATTGCAGTAAAAATAAAACGGTATAATATGTATCGGCATTCAAATGTATGGTACGAAATGGCGCACATGCATCGAAGCAAAGATCATTAGGGAAACGATCGATTGTCTATATAAAAAATATTCAAACTGAATTGAATGAAAATGGTACCCTGAAGTCTAACAAATGACCATTACGGAAAAATAAACTGCGTTTGTAAAACGTGTTGACTGCTGTTCACATATCTGAGTACGGGTTTCTATCTTTTCGGGAGGCGCTTCATAAAAATATTTGCCATCTCCATCATAGATTTCAATTGAGAGGATTAAGACCTCCTGAAGTCGAACCCAGAACCGTGTGAAAACGAATAAAATGTTTTTAATTGAATATCTTATTTTTAACGCTTCTATTGTCAATTATCGCAATTGATATTTTATTTTCGCTGATTCAGGTGTAAGCGGGTTAGTCGGTGAAGTTCCTTTATCATCCATTTCGCTTCACATTTTTCCTAATGGGTTTAGAATAATTTAATTCAAGAGGCGATTCAGTACGAAAGATTCTAAAGAAATTTCGAAGTTTATGGATTTTCAAAACTGTCCTAATGCATGAAATACTTAATATTTCCTTTAGGATTTGCCGTCTCAGCATTTTGGATTTTGAACAATGCATCTGAACGCGATGATGTTCGCAATGTAATTAGGATTCAGTGTTTTCATTCTAGCAAATGTGGGATGGGTTGGGGCCTTGAATAGCAGATGAGGGTTTGTTTGTGGTCATTTAGTGGGCTTTTCTTCAGTCGATGGCAAAAGTCCTTTCGCAAAGCACCAATCACATCGACGAGTGAGCTGAGAATAGGAAAGAGAAACATGTCTAGCATAGAAACAAAGAGAAGCACATTGACTGATAACAGCTGGCTGCTGCTAATGACCATTTAATGATCTCTAGAATGATATACTTCGGCTACTCTGCTTCCGTCTTCAGTGACTGATGGAAACGGTCACTTCACTGCCAAGTATTTCCAATCATAGTATCTAATTAACTTCTTCTTACAATGTTTCAATGCTCTTTCATTGAAAACTATAACCGAATAGTTTGACGTCGAAAACTTGTCAAGAAATTGTGGGTGGAAATAATATTTTAATTTTATTATCATCTGTCTACAGGCATCTTTCGTATAGGGTTTATATTAATTTTTTACTTCAATGAGTGGCCATAAAAAATCCGAGCCTTTTTGTAAATCGCTCTATTGAAGAATAGTTGTTTCTTGACGTGTCGGAAACAGACATTTCCACCCTTTTCATCCTGAAATCCTTCTATCCTTAGATAGAAGTAAGCTATCCTTACATTTGTTCCGACGAAAGAAGTTCGTGTTCGTCAAGAGCCGCGACTGGTGAAATCAAAGCTCTCTCCAAAGAAAACAAAGATCATTGCATTCCAGAATTAAGTCTTTTCCACGCAATATTCCGGAATACGAAAAGTAGCGGCGTAAATATTTTGATATGAAGAAAATAGCGAAGATTGGGGCACGTAAGAAATACGGATCTGATAGATTACAACAATCACTTGAAAACAATCCTAAGGAGTTGTGGTCGTACGTTCGTGAGACAAGCAATCAATCGTTCTTTACCTCGTTGACAACAATGGTAGCACTGTAACAGATTCACGAGAAAGGGCAAATATTCTAAACCAGCACTTGAAAAAAAGGTTTCATATCAGATGACGGTCGCATCAACGCATTTCCTACTCGTGTTACATCTAGAATGAGTGAAGTAGAGTTAAATGAGTTTGGAATTAGAAACCTTATGCTTCGAGTATACAGCAAAAAACCTCGTGGGCCAGAAGGCATACCTGCCCTCGTTCTATCCACGCTAGCTAACGAGCTTGCTCCCCTCCTTCTCGAATTTAAAAAGAAATATTTAGACGAAGGTATAGTTCCCATCTCATGGAGTAAAGCCCGTATCACCCCAGTCTCGATAAAGAACGTAAGTTCAAACCGGATGATTTTCAATGAAAGAATAAGTAAGACTTCGTAGTTTCCACAGGAAAGATTTTACGCTTAGTTAATCATAACATAATGCAAGCAGCCGACGATGGCTTTAGGACAGATGCCATATTCCTGGATTTGAGGAGAGCATTCGATACAGTGCCACATGCAAAATTAATTCAGAAACAACAGTCTTATGCAATCGACGATCAAATCATTCAGTGGATTCAGTCGTTCCTGAAAAATAGAGTTCAAAGAGTAGTCTTAGATGGCGTTTTTTCCGATGCAGTGGAAGTCTCATAAAGAGTTCCTCAGGGCAGTGTTATCGGACCGATCT
Organism: Pachydiplax longipennis; assembly: GCA_036926295.1. NCBI lineage: Eukaryota > Metazoa > Arthropoda > Insecta > Odonata > Libellulidae > Pachydiplax > Pachydiplax longipennis. The sequence goes on along the minus strand of JAVFKF010000028.1, from coordinate 225,103 downwards.
TATTCCTTATTTATATCAATGATATGGTAAACAATGTAGAGAGTAAAGTGAGGATTTTCAAGGATGATACTCTCATATACAGAAAAATTCAGAATGCGGAAGATACATCCATATTACAGGGCGACGTTATTTCTATATAGTGTAAAGATTAGCAGATTGGTTTGAACGTACAAAAATTAGTAGCAATAGGCCTGATCACCGATCCAAAACGTAAGCGAAATATATTACCACATTATCGGCGCGAGATTAGAATCCGTAAGTAAATACAAATATTTAGATGTCGTCATCAGTAGTAGTTTATCGTTTAAAACGCACGTTCAAGATGTAGTGCTGATAGGACTCTGAGACTATAGTATGTAACCGCGTTCTAAGGGGTGTCAGAGAGGTGGCTTACTTTTCGCTAATTCGTCCGTTGCTTGAATATTGTTGCGCGGTGTGGAATCCACGCGAGAAAGGAGCGCGTGCAACGTAGAGCGGCTCGTTTCGTTAAGAGAGACTATAGTTTCCACAGCAGTGAATCATACTTGACCAAAAGCCTCGGCTAGGAACCTCTTGAGGATAGAAGAAATGATTATAGTCATAAGTTATTCGGCAAGTTTTTAAGCGGTGATTTACATGATGAAATACCCGACATCGTGATTCCCGTACTCGGCGAACGCAATTTTCGTGGCCGCACGACAAACAGATATCGCATGATTATAGCGAGAAAGGATAGTTACTTCTGATCCCTCATTGCTGTTAGTACAAAGGTAAAAAATCAGATCAGCCAACTAGGGAGTTCGGTGTTTTCACACCCCCTGCCATACGCCGTACGGCGGCTCGCGGGGTATTAATTTGAATGTAAATGTCGTCAGCAGTTATACTAAATGAAAATTAAATTTGGAGGAGCGGTTTTGAATTCAAGATTTAAAACGTGAGAACAAAATTCGCCTTATCTGAAATGTTATTCAACACATCTGAAGCAAGCATAAACACTTAACCCTAAACATAGCTATCTATAATGCTCCCCTATGCATCGCTCACCTGGTGTTATGCGTACCTTCTAAGGATTCGAAAACAAATGAGTTTTTGGATGCTTCATATTACTTCACTTCACTATTACACACTATCACTTCAGAGATATACATATAAATATTACTACTACAATCACAATTTTAAGTAAAATAATCTAAGGATTCTGCTCTAAGCTAAAGTATATTCAATACGAGTAAAAGTTGCTTGCATACTGCAAACTAATTGGTAAAAATTTACTATAGGTTATGGGTATCATTTTCGAAGCTTATCCAGCAAAATTCTTAAAAATTGCCGCAATTCATTTCTTACGTGAGAAATTTTCATCCATCTGGTATCAAACTCTCGGTCAAAGGTAACCTTTCTTCCACTGTTCTACAGAAAACTACTTCAAACGCAAAAGCTGTGATTTTGAATAGTCTCCTGCATAGAGAAAGGCCTCAAAACAATTTTTAAAAAATCAGTGTAAATGACCGCCTGGCGTCGAACACAGGACCCGTTCGTGAGAGACAATGGCATGGAAATGTTAGATAAGTGCCACTCTCACGTGCTTCAAAGTTTCAATTCAGTATCTTATCGGGAAGGTCCTAAAATGACATTCCGTTCTACCCGCTTGAAATGCATGGTAGAATCGGAATGGCGCTCTAGCATCGAACCAAGGACCACTAGAGAAGCAGTGGATGTCATGAAAGAATCTTCTCAAACGCCTCTGTCACCATTCCGGGTTTTTTCTTTGAAGCTTATCGGGAAGGCATTTAAAAAAATCGTCCAAAATTTCACCAATGCATTTCTTATGGAATCATTTCGGACCCACCTGGCGTCGAACATACGACCATTGGTAACATTTCTTCCTAAAGTACTATGGAAGACCATCTCATCTGCAAACAACGTGATTTTGATTGCTCTATCTCATCGAGAACGGCCTCAAAACAGATTGCAAAAATTCGCGCAAAAAACCGCCCAGCGTCGAACTCAGGACCCTTCCGTGAGAGAAGATAGCAAAATAATATTAGATAAGTGCCATCCTTACTTGTTCCAAAGTTTCGATTCAATATCTTATCGGGAAGGTCCCATGCCTCTGTCACCATTCCGGGTTTTATCTTTCCAGCTTATCGGGAAGGCATTTAAAAAAATCGTCAAAGATTTCAGCAATGCATTTCTTATGGAAGAATTTTGCATCCACCTGACGTCGAACTCACGGTCTTTTTGTAACATTTCTTCCATTCGTAATATAGAAGACTACCTCAACTTCAACCTCCGAGATTTTGGTTCCACTATCTTACCGATAAGTGCCTCAAAAAATTTTTCAAATATCCGCGCAATGCATTCTTATGAGAAAATTGCGATTTTTGGGATTTTCTGGTATCGAACCCATGATAGCTAGCGTCGATGTCTGAATTATTCTGGCGTCTAGAGCGTAGGGCCAGTACGTCGAAAAAATCTGAAGTCGCTTGTGGAACATGGTCAGAATTCGTATCCCCTATATCTATATATCTATATAGGTATATCCGGAGAGTTAGCTATATATAATAGATGCCTTATTTTCCCACATGCGTTACAAGTGATGTATTTTCGGATATAGCTGTCTAGTAGGGAACATGATCTAATTGATGGTTATATTTAATGTTTCAACGTGGTGTTGATTACTCCATTCGAAGGAATCTAATTTAGTTCGAGTAGTACACATTAATATTTCTCTCTTATTGGCTATAAAAATTAGTGATTATTATTACAACCGGTTATTTAAGTGTGACGGGATATCGAATAAAACGATTCGTCGATGGATATTGTCATTTCCTCCCACGGTAGTCATATGGAACGGCCATTAATATCATTTTCATTTTTATTGTAACTAATTCGATTTTCCTTTTTCTTTACAGGTAGGTTCGAGTTCCCATTTTCTATTAGTGTAAGACCTCTTTAAGTGTTTTCAAGTGGATCCTGGATCGAGGAAAATTCCAAGTAACCATTATTGTAAGTTATCACTTCAAATTTTGGTGAGCAGATTGTTCACGAAGCCAATCTTTTGTGATGTCTGTTCACTTGTTTGTTCATACATAAGTAAATTCGAGTCGAAAATGCTCAAATTTTTCTCTTAATTAGCACACATAATTATTTGTCACGTTTACAGACGTTAAGAACTCCATCACTTTGAATGATGTTAAAAAGCAAAGGAAAGGTGAGCAGTGTGGCTTGCGGCTTTTTGGACCATTTCAAATATAACACAGCCGTTTACTTTTAATTCCATAAAAACCTACAGTTATGTTTTCATTTTGCTTTGTCTGTTGAAATACTTTGATTCCAGCAGTTGTTGAGATTTAATCAAAATTATCTAATCATAATTTATTATTCAGTATCTAAGAATTCATTGTTTATCAAAGAATCTTTGAAAGTATTGAATTAGTAATCATTTTAGCGGCTTTTGAGATGCTATACATTTTCATAGAGTGTTATAATATGTACTTTTCTGAGTCCTATGAGATTTTCTCCAAAATGTTTGGTCCGCCGAATTACCTACAGATACCAACTTTAGAAAACAAACGTCCTTCAATGTTTAAATAGTCCATCTATGCTGGACCTTAAGCAAGGGAAATAAATGAATCTCATAATAATGAGATATCATCTCCTAACGCATATCAACCCTGTATTTTAAGAAGATTATTTTTAATAGTTGCTGCGCTTTTCTTTGTACTTTCTCAAGCTTTCTTTTTCTGCTTTTATTTTGTCACCATTGCTTGTTAGACTATATTAGATGTAACTAATGTCTTCCAAAATAAGTGTTTTAAAGAAATGGCTTCAGAAAATATAGAAATGGTAGCCAAAGCGTTCTCACTGACTTTCCTATTAATATGTGATTCTTTAGCAAAACATCCATTTCAGAATCACATTAATAGTAATTAAATAGAAACGATATTTCGCATATTTTCCTCATTTTATAGTAGTTATAATGATATTGCCGAAGTAGTTGATTATTACAAAATGGAATTGGCAGTACAGATTTTGTTTAGGTTAGGCTATTTGCAGATGATACTGTTATTTATAGAGAGATTGCAAGCGCAGATGACATTGTTTGCTTACAGAACGATCTGAATCTTATTTCAGGTTGGTGCAGGGATTGGCAGTTAGATTTAAACGTAAAGAAGTGCGTAGATATGAATTTTACACGTTCCACTAACGTTACCCGCATAGCGTATAATATTTCAGGATATCCGTTACAGTTCATCAAGCATCATAAATATCTTGGTATTACGCTCAGTAGTATTTTTTCCTCCAAAGAGCATATTCAAAACGTAGTAGGTAAAGCGAATAGGATGCAAGTTTAGCTAGTAGAATCTTAAGGGGTTGCTCATGGAGAGTAAAAGAAATAGCGTACTTCTCCCTGATTCGACCTCTCCTTGAGTACTGCTGCGCGATTAGCTTCCAGCCTTGAGATGGTTCAACGTAGGGCAGCTAAGTTTGTTAAGGGAGAATTCAGATTTGACAGCAGTGTTTCAGCTATGATAGAATCCCTCGGTTGGGATTTGCTTAGTGATAGAAGACTTGATTACCGTAGGAAGCTTTTTAATAAATTTATCACTACGGATCTCGGGGAGGAGATAGTTGATATTGTCATACCAGTTAGTAGCGTACGTGATCTTCGAGACAAAACGATGAAGCGTTACAGGGAAATAGTTGCCAGGACAGATAGTTATTTCTGGTCATTTTTTCCGCGAAGTATTAGAGAAGCCAACAGCAGTCAAAGGTAGATAGGGTTTTCGGTGTTTCACACCCCCTGCCATGCGCCAGTGGCGGTTTGCAGAGTCTATGTGTAAATATAAATGTATTTTTTCCCCATCCACCCTTATCATTAACTTAGCTTTATTTCCCTTTGAAAACCTCATAATTTTAGTCTTCCTTCGATTGATTTTCATCCCAAACTCCTTTGCTTTATCGTTTGGTGCATTTACTAGGATTTGAAAACCCCTTTCAGAATCGCACACAATAGCCTTGTCGTCTGCATATCCTACCGACTTCACTACTCCCCACCAACATTTACTCCCTTATCTATTTCATCCCAAGCTTCTTTGATCATTTCTTCTGCATATATGTTAAAAAGAGATGGTGATAAAGGACAGCCTTGTCTTACTCCCCTCCCTAACTCTGCCCATTCCGATTCCCCATTAGCAACTCTTACTCGCGGTCTGATTTAAATACAAATTTTGCACTAAACGCCTATCTTTCAAGTCAAACCCAATTTTCTTTAGTATCACCATTAGTTTTGACCATTGAACTCTATCGAAGGCCTTTTCAAAGTCAACAAAACATACACAAACGTCCCTTTTGAATTCTAAGCTTCGTTCTACGAGAACCCTCATTACCCCAATTGTATCCCTCGTCCCTTTCCCTCTTTGAAAACCGAACTGATCATTTCCTAAGAGTTCCTTAGTTCTGCCTTCGATTCTTCTGTTTAAGACCCTTAAAATTACTTTTGCCCCATAAGAGATTAAACTAATTGTGCGGTAATCCCGGCATTCCTTTTTGTAACGGAATCAGGATAGACTTGGTAAAATCCTCCGGCCAATTTCCTTCGTTGTAAATTTTCCTATATAAATCGTAGAAGTGTTTCTTACCCGTTCCCCCAAGGTTCCTAAGAAATTATACTGGAATATCGTCCACACCCGTTGCTTTCTTCCCTTTGATATCCCGCAGTGCCCTATCAAGTTCACTATCCAGTATAGTCGGTCCAACATCATCTTCCTCTACTTCTTCTGCACTTTCTATCTTTATGTGGGTAGGCTTCATGTCTTTAGCATACAATTCTTCTACGATTTCTTTCCATTGTCCCCTTATGCTAGCTGGCTCCCTTAAGACGTTTCCCCTGTTATCCCTAACAGTGGACATTTTATTACTAATTTTATTCCCCGTCAATTGTTTCACTTTTCCATATAATAGGTCGACCCTCCCACTTTCAGCCATCTTCTATATTTCGTTACACTGTCCCTTCCACCACAATCCTCTTGCTCTGCTTGTTTCCCTTCTTAGTTCGTTGTTCAGTACATTCTACGTCCGTGTTCTGTTTTGACCCTTTTCTATTGTCTTCTTTCATCCAATTTATTTATCATTTCAACCGTCATCCATAGTTTTCTCATTTTGTTTTGGTTGACCCTCCCAATGGTTCTTTGGGCACTATCCTTGATGCTTGTTTTCTTAATCCAATACAAAGATTTGAAAGAGAAAGTTTAGACAAATAAGTCCAATCAAACCCTCGAAAATTCTCAAGAATGAAAGTAAAACTATGCGATGAGGTCGCAAACTGAACACTAGCCTACAATGAAATAAGTCTGGAAGTAAAAAAACGTAAGAAATGAAGGAAAGAAAGGGTGGTTTTGCCGAGAAAAAGCCGTGATATATGCCATCATAGGAAGCATATTTTCGCTGCAGGAAATCACCCACCAGAAAGAATGTATTAAAATATCAGGATTATAAATATCACGAAAGCTATAAAAATTCATAAGCTCCGTGTCAGAACAGAAATGACCAATTTGTTAGGAAAGCAGAAGCTGCCGGAGACTGAAGAAAGATTGGCAAATCGGAGAGGAATGAATAATGACTTTGCGGGCTTTTGATTGAAATTATATAAAAAGTTTTTGAACCATGAACGTAAAATATAAACTACAATTTTACGTAGGAGGGTTCTTTATTTTGTGTGCATATCTAGAAATGAAGGTTTTTTTCTGGTGCATAAAAATTGGGAGGGAACTTGGTTCTTAATAATTTGAGTAGGTACATGAAGAATTCTATTATATAAATGTTCATCAAAAGCAGGAAATGTAAGATGTTTTACAAGAAACTTATTAGACCTTTTGCAAGCGAAAGTGCGATGAGAGTCGATGAGGGCCGATTTTTTTAAACTGCACTGATGTTTCTTTCGTCATGTTATCCAAGCAAATTCATACTGTCATTTACTTATATAGCTTATGAAGACTCGTTCTGTTTTATATCGTATGCTAAATTTTGCGTAATTCAGGTTTTTAAAATGATGTGGTAGGTTTTAGGAAAAGTGGAATAGACGAATGGTTCGGAGCGTGGCAAATTTGTGGAGCACTTATACAACTGAAACTTTTTATATATGTTATTCACTATTCCATATACTGAATGGTCAAAGGAAACTTTCACGTATTGTTAGTGGATGGATGCAAACTACTTATTTACGAATGAAATCTAAGAAATTAAACATTTTCTGTCCTAAAAATAAATTGCAGTTTTCGAAAAGAGATGGACTGATAATGAATCTTTCGAATGAATTTATACCGTAATAAGTTCTAAAGCTACGATTCATGAATCATTTTGACAATTTATTTCCTACAAATGTTTATAGTACAGGATTTATCTTTATAAATCAGGAAATCTTTTAAAAATGAGACAGATGAAATCGGATTAAGAACACCATACTTTCTGCGATGGCATGCTTATATAATTTGAGTGAAAGTGAGCTGGAAAGTAGTGATCCTTTTCACAGGAGAAACGGCTGAGTTAACCGATTACTCAGTTGTGGATTGATATCTCAAATCTCTCATTCCATACATTTCTCTTTAATTATACCTAATCATTTAAAAGATTTCCTAATCTGCAAAAATAATTATTATAAGTATATATTTGGGCGTGATTTAGAATTTAAAGAACTTTTAATGAGGAAGAAATGACTAGTAATATTTTTTCTTCGTTCAGCTGCATTCATGTAAAGAAGTAATCATAATTTCCTAGCGAGCCTTACTTCTCATTTAAATTATTTAAGGAAACTAAAATGAATTCGTCAGTTAATTAATATCTTATTCATCTCCCTATGATTGAATGATTTTATTTATTTTCTCTGTTTCACTGCTGCTTTTATTTTCCCTTTAAGCAATCTATAGCGTTGAGTTTTACATTCTAGAAAAAAATGCTCCCAAATGATTCTCAGTTATAATAACATTTAAACAATTCACGAAGTTATAAGTAACCCTGAGTCCAAAACACCCATTTTGAAGTATTTGTCTATTTGTTTGTCTGTTAGAGCATCGCGCTAAAAATATCCGACAGATTTTGATGAAATTCGATACGATAATGGTGTATGTCCTCTAGCGATATAAAAGTTACTTTTTATCCTGACATGTTACGCCTTACGACCGGCTACGGACCATTATGTTTAGAAATATACGGAACCGGAGAGGGGGTGGCTCTATTTTCCTCTTTAACTCTACAACTAATCGTTCTCCAGCTTTCAAAATTTCCACATTATTAAATATATAGCAATATGATAGGTATTTTGCATTTATTTTTGAGACTTCGCTTCGATCCCAAAAAGTTCAAAGTTTCCTCATAAGATATGCACGTAAACTTCACTCTAATGGTTGGATGCTATCGTTAATTATCTACATCTTCATAAAAACACTACAAGCCGCCTTTCGGCATGTGGCAGGGAGTGTAAACACCGAAGGATTGGGCTACTTTTTTAGGCTGTTATTATCACGTATTGTTCGCGGAAAGAGGGAGTCCTTAAAAAGACTTGTTCTAGCGTCTCTTTCTCTTATTTTGTTCTCATCATCGGATCGGCCGAGGTAAAAGATTATTATCTAAAAATCTCATGAGTGAGCTGACAAAGATATGTTCCATAACTTTTTCAGATAGCGAAGTTAATGAGATGGGTCTATAATTTTCTGGGTCATCTTTTAATCCACTCTTATAAACAGGTGCTTCATTCGCTAACATCCAATCCATCGGGACATTACCTTCATACATTGACTTGGAAAGTATAATTTTGAGATATGGGGCGACGCTCTCTGCCAGTTCCTTAAATACTCTAGCTGGAATACCTTCTGGACCCGGTGATTTACTCGGCTTAATTTTACATAAGAGTTTAATGATCCCATCTTCGGTGAAAGATATACTCGGCATCTACACGGATGTATTAATCTCCGTGGAGATTGCCATGATTTAATTAAATCATGGCAATGGTCGTACAAAATCGAGATAAAATTCAAAAGAAAGGAAATTGAACAGAGATTCTTATTTTGGACCAGAAATATCATTATCTCCTAAATTGCGAGAATTCGGTTTAAATAAACGAAATTTTTGTGAAACTTGGAGACTATAAACAAGCAGTCCCTTTGACAACCAATTCCATTATTGCATCCGAGCTAATCCGAGCATTCCCCATAAGAATACTCGGGGAATTTAGGTCCGTTCCGTCCTTTATATTTTCATTACTTTTGTTTTCTTCTAAATCATGGAGTCCATATCATTTAAGATGTTTACTATTGTTTTTATATCTTCTGTACTTTTAGCAAACAAATTCATGTCCTCATTTTATCGAGCACAACATATTTAGTTATGATTCCCCATTTTCACCAGTTATACGGTATTGTTGGGACTAAGCAACTGAAACAGGATTAATATGTTTTTCGATCCTGGTTTAGTTACTTATTTTTTCTCTGAGGCTATCAATTTTACGAAAATAACGTTTTGTTTTTCAAATTAGGTTCATTAATGGAGGTCGTTCATCACTTAGTCAGCAATATCTCCATTCCGATGCACTCTAATGGTACCTCCGATTGAACACACTTCTCTTTCTCTACCACTTTTACGCCCAACCCAACCATTCTTAGCAGGTTTTGTACGCAAATTCACAAAAGCATCCTTCAGATGAGTATTTCCATATGTTGTGCTTGGTTTGTTCAAACTATCGACCACAGCAGTCTTTTTAACCTCATATTTTCTCTACAACCTCAACCGTACTTCATAACATTATCAACTCTTAATCCTTTTTAAATTTCTACCATTGAGAATATTCTTTAAAGATGATGAAACCATCATAAAATTATCCGCGTTAAGTAAAAAATTAAGGCAAAAGTATTAATCTTCGAACGTAAGCTGCGGTGTAATGAAACATGTTTTATCGATGCGAGTTGTTGAAACCAGGGTACGTTTTGTGCATTATTATTTTATTTCTTTCCTCCGGTGCATAAGATTCATATAAAAACGCAAACAGAGAGACAGTGAAGGTGACGTATTTGTTGGCCAAGTTTTGTCAAATGAGACCATTATTACAGTTTACCCTTTACAAATACACACAAAACAACCATGACCCAACCAGTATTCGAATCAGTTTGCATGAGTAAGAATATGTATTTCCATAATTTGTTTCTTCTCGAGAGAGCGATCATTGGAGTAAAAGATAAACTCGGCTAATGCGCTTTTCAGGGGGCTGAGTGAAGCATAAATGAAATTATAAGCAGGATAGCGTTTCGAGTGGGATATGATATTTTTTATTTTACATAGGAAAGCAAATGGGAATGCTTTACTCCTTAAAACGGAAAGGAATCTTCTTTTGTTTGCATCATTTCTTTCCTCTGTAGTAATGTTTGCCTTCTCCAAGTACACGCTCAACGGCTCTAAAACACTGAAATGCCACTCTAGTTGATTTAAATCGTTTGCAAATTAATTTGAAACGAAAGGGAAACCTTGCGAAGTGATTTTAATATAACGTTCTGAGAGATAACTGATGGAACACCAGTCTATCTCGGGGGTATTAACGGTTCCGAAAGTGAGATGGAGAATGTTCTGCTTAGCGAAACTTTTCATTTCCTTTACAAAGAATCAGTCATTCCTAACGAGAGAAACCAGAGAAAACCCTTTGGTGACAAGCGAAGCAGAAGTGGAAGAAGGCGATTCAGGAAATGTAAAAAATTTTTGGTCCATGAAAATGGTGCATTATCACTGGTCGCAGTACATTTCGGTACGAGAAGATCCGCCTTATTATTATTTATTAAACGGGTAACACAGCCTCTAAAGCGGTAATAAATGCCACGTGTGAAAGGGCCGAGTAAAAAGCGCTGATTAGGTGGGATAGAGTGCGCAGTGCGCCATTTTACACATTTTCATTCCTTTTATTTTTTATCTTTGCTTGTTATCCTGCGCCCCTCATGTATTCCTATAATAATGTTCAATGAGGATCACCAGATTTTCGCATGCATGGGGTACAAATCTACGGCAACAAATATACTTTATTTAAATGCACGGGGTGAACCGGTGTGTAGGGGTCAAGAAGCACTTAATCGGTGGCTCGACGGACGCCTGACATGGGTGCCCTGCCCTGGTGTGCTTCGCTGTATTCTGATGGTGTCCCTGTCTCTTAACGCTTGCATTTCTTTACTATACATTTATGCAGTTTTTCGCGTTATTATTTATGAGAATTTCTTTCTAATTATCAGAAATTAGTTAAAAGGAATTCTAAACCTGTTTAGTTAACAAAGTTATGAACTTTAATAAAATGAAAAGTGTTGCTTACCGTCAGATTTTTCATAGTGGATACTTGTGTTTGGAGTTGAATAATATTGAAACAAGAAGTCTTACAGAAAAACTAGTCACACCACATTTTAGCCTACAATGTACTACGTTTAACCAAATCATTAAAAAATTTTCATTTTATCTTTTTGGCCTTTTATCACGGCTAGAACGAAAAGTGTCTCCGTTTTTTCGCGCTCTCAAGAAATAAATCAATATATCATCATGATACCTGACCCAACGCGACTAATAAAAGGTTAATATATATCTTAAGGGGACAAGAAAACTCGACCGAAAATGCGTTTTTGGACCATTGGTTCTGGAATCACTACGTTGGCGCCTGCTCTACACAGTCTAACCTTTTTATATACAACATAGTCGAAAGGAAAAATCTCGCTCGACACGATATCCTCACTTCACGAACTCTCAGTTCCTAGTATGTCGTCCGCGCACGTGATTCTCGTGAGATTAAGGAACTCCGGCTGCTTATTTCTTATGCTTATACAAATCACGATTATTATATTTAACTCTTTTTCCTCGCTGTTACAATTCGTGTTCCAATTCAATACAATTACAATACGGGAATATAATCATTTGTTTCTTAATTAGCGAACACAAACCATTCCTAAACCCCAAAAAACTGAGCAACCTGGACTCAAGGCCGGGATCATGTGATAGGAGCCACGCTAATCACTCCGACACCATGTCCGGTAGAACTCCGTAAGCCATTCAGCAAGGTCTTTCTTTATTATTATCGATGACTGTTAAATTGCGAAGTTTTTATCAATGTGAATTCAAAACCTTTTATGCTCAAACAATTCATTATTGAAGGAGTAATCTATAATTATACCAATTACTTCTAAATTCAGAAATTATTAGATTCAATTTATTTGATCTAACAATAACATAAAAATATTTTCGCTTCTTCTCGTCACATGGCCTGCCGACATCCATTTCAGTGATCTTATTTTATATATGATGTTTGTCTCTCCTGACTCATCCTCCAGCTGTTGCGTTTCCTGTCTCTTCTTGTGATCGCAATCATACATCTTTCCATATTACTTTGCGTTGTGTGGAGTCGCTGGGTTATTGCTGCCTTTTACTCCCAGGTTTGACTTTCATACGTCAACACTGGTCAAATGCAATGATTGAAATATATCCTCTTCAAGACCATTGGCCTTTTTGACTTCAGAATACGTGAATACTTTCCTCCAAGGCTCTCCCGCCCAGTATTCGATTCACTTCATTCATCCAGTTGTTCTCTCCTGTTGTTACTAGTTGTCCTAGGTATGTGTATTCTGAGCAGACACCCAGAGGTGAATCTTCAGGTTCGATCTCCTCTTAGGCTGCAGAAGGAATATATATTTTCTTTGTTTTCATTACGTTAATTCAAAATCCTGTTTCTGCCCCACCGATTTTAGTTCTTGAAGTATTGAAGTCTGGTAGCTGTATCTTCCCTTTTGTAGCGAAGAGTACTATATCATTCGTGAAACGCAGAAGACTAATATACTCCCCATTTATCCGGACATTTCTTCTCCCTGTTCAGAGCTCTAAAAACTTCCTCCAGCACAGCTGTGAAAAGAATTGGGAAAGGGAGTCGCCTTGTCTAACTCCCATTTCAATCTTGAATTTCTCAGAATCTTCGTGTAGCATTACGGAGGCTGTGGCATTTTTGTAAATGCTTCGTAGGAGACGGATGTACTCTGCATCTACTCCTTGTTTTTCCTGAGCTTATCGAGTGGAACGTCTGAGCATAGTCCACAAAGGAGAGTACCAGTGGCATCTCATATTCATTCGCTCTGCTGGTTACTTCTTGTAGTGTGTGGATGTGGTCCATTGTACTGAAATCCTTCCGGGACCCTACTTGCCCTCTAGGCTGGGCAGATGATGGAATCATCTTTAAACGTTCAGCTTTTATCCTCATGAATGTTTTGTAAACAAGAGGAAGGAGACTAATGGGGCGGTAAATTCTTCAGATCTTCCTTGCTTCCATTCTTGTGCAAAAGGACTATTCTTGCGTGGTTCCAGCCCTGGAGAATTCCTCTTTGTCTCAGGATATTAGTAAAAAAACTGTGCTAAAGCGTGTGTAACTTCCATTCCAAGAAGATTTAGATATTCCACTAACTCTCCATATACTCCTCCTCCTATTCCGTTTTTCATCTGCTTTATTGCTGCAATACTTCTGAGAGAAAAAAGAGTGGATCTCGTGAGTTTTGGCTTTCTTCTTGGCGTTCCTCTTCAGTATTTTCCTCCTTCTTCTATATTTTGCCGAAGTATTCTGTTATCGTCCTCACTATTGCTTGTCTGTTGTAAGTTTTCGTGCCATCTTCCTTCTGCGTGGCTTAATCTGTTATTTTTCATATTGCTAGGCTTTGTCTGGCCTTCATGCTTTTGTCTTTCTATAGTCTCCTGAACGATCTTTTTATTGAAAATCTTTACGTTTTCTTTAAGTGTCATTCTCATAAACTTTCAAAGCTCAGCGTATTCGATGTCATCGCTCAGTATGACTTACTTCTTCAATTCCTTACATCGCCCCATTATTAGCCGGGTTCTATGGCAGAACTTTCCATCCTTTGGTAATCTTGGTGTTTGCCACTTACCCTAACCCAGTGGTCTCAGCAAGTTCCGAGAGGCAGAAATCTTAAAATAGAGCCAGGTAGGTTAGATCTACAGGATATTCATTTTATAAGTCTTTAAATATATAATGAATCGCGCTTCAAAAGAAACAACATAATTAGGATAACAGGAATGACAAATTTGGATTTCTGTAAAAGATTGCACTTCATTTAAAGGAAATAATTGCTAGAAAATAACGAAGCTAGACTATAAACGTGTAACCATCGTTGTGTAGTGAATATAACAGCCAACAATGGGCCATATCGAAATGGGCCGTATTTTTCCAGTGGGCCGTACTATGAAGACCTTAATAGCAACATGGAAATGGTTGCGTGCGGCTGGGGGTGGCGAGAAGTGCGGCTCCAAGTTGGAACAGTCAAGTCACAACATAGGTCAACCGCTAACGGAATAGTCTTCACAAACACATTCCCCAAAGATTTCGTGGGTAGGGTCATCGTTCACAAGAGTTTTTATACGTATATATATTGCGATTTACGGAAAAGCTATTCCAACCTTCAGAAGTATTGGGCACACTATTTGCAAGACAAGCGGTTCCTTAAGTCGCATTCACAAATATATCACTAGTCTACGATATATAGACGATATCTTTTATGCCTGAACTTTTGCTGGTGAATCGTTCACGTCCTTCCATACTTCACTCCTTTCCCTTTCCTATAATCACGGATATGTGCGTAACACGTATTACTATTTTTTTGGAAAATTTTTAACATGATACCTCTACATAACCCCTTCTACTGACTACACCTTGATGTGGTGAAGGGGCTTGCGAGTTCTTATGACCGATGGAGCTATACTGGCTAGAACTTTATTCCTGGTAGGGTCATTCATGTCAGAAAGAACAATAGGTAGGGGCCTGACGAAAGGTAGTCCACGCAGCGTCCGTACCCCAATGTTCGGGCTGTATGGGTGATGGTGTCGCATTAAGAACTGTTGAGGAAGGCAAGGGGTGACCACCTCGACTATCTATCCCATGATCATGATGTGCCACACTACCGATATTGTCATTGGCAAATACGGGACTCAGCCCACTAGGGAGAGTGTCGTGCCCGGCAGGGATGGTGGTAAGGCCATCCTGGTCGCAATTCTACCAAATCCCTACCCAACGGCCAAAGCGAAGGTGATGACCAAGGAAACTAGGATTGGAACCTGGAATGACACAACCATGCTAAGGAGAGGGAAATTAGAAAATGTAAAGTTAGTAATGAAGAGGTCCAATATAAACATTCTGGTGCTATGCGAAGTATGGCGGAAGGATGGGGGGATATAAATCTATTATAGTTTGTTAAGGAAGAGGTTTAGAAACAGTGCTAATAAAAATAATAAGTTAGCAATGATGAAAACCGAGCTTGGATTAAAAAAGATCTATCGGGCAAAAGCGGTATCCAAACGGAACTTATAAACCCTCAGGGGGTAGGAAAGCTACAGAGTTTTAAACAAAGTCTCCTTAACTGAAAGAAGAATATTTTAAAAAAAAACTGTCACTGCAGCTTATGCAGGATCATCTTCACATGAGGGCTACACTTCAGTTTCTCGAAGAAATATTCTATTGTTTCCGAAGAATCATTTTACATATCGAAGACATGCTGCCAAAAAACGAACCTTCAAAAAAGGGAAGATAGCACATTGTAGGGAAAAAATATGTATACAACCGTCAAATGGTGCCAGTGCCACAGTTTCGTTTGCAGAAGCCATGCAGAAATAGTAGTGAAGTGCCGCGATAATAATGAACATAATGAACAAGAACAATTTGTACTTTCTCCACAAAATTTTGTATTATAAACAATAAAAGACAGTTAAACACTCACGACTAGTTTCGGAGATTGATCTTCACTATCAAATTCTGTTTACATCATTCATATAGCGAGAAAAGCGGAAAGGAAATTAAGGTACTTACCATGTTGACTTATTAGGAACCAATCACCTCCTTATCTTTCCTTTCATGTCATCTGATAAAGGGTCTGATTGAAGGGTTAAAGGATTCAACCTTCATCCATGTGTTACCAGTAACTACAGTAAAGTGTTAACTTTACATACGGAGGAATCCTTGTAAAGATAATAGATTTCTCTGCCAAATTCATCGATAAAATTACGTTACCATCGTCATACAATTACGAAAGATTGTACCGTATGATTTGCTCAGCAGCAGTGATATCTAATGTCTTCTAAGCAAAAATAACATCTTTCGACGAAAGATATATCAGTCACCATCAATGTCACAACCTAGTACTTTACTTTATTTTTACTTATCTCGAATCTGCTAATTATATTAAGAAAATAAATACAAATATATAATGAAATATATTTGAATATTTATTTGTAAATATTCATGGTTATTTCTTCACATATTTGATGCACATATTATATGCACTTATTTTTATTTATTTGTGCCCACATTAACATTTTTATACATCGCACATTGCGAATGTATGTAAAGGTAACATTTGTTTGCATAGTGTTGTTGGCTTAATTCCGCACGGAAATGAGAAAGGTCGGAGTAATATTTGGGCTAAAATTCAGCTTCCTTTCAAATTCCGGAATCGACGGGTCTGCGTACAGCATTCATATTCGCTCTAGTCCATCCATGCACTTAGGAAATCCAATCATTAGCCTCGATTAAGGGCGAGTAAATACTTTGTTGCTGGAAGAAAAGATTATCTTACAGCATCAACCTTTTAATCGGATTTTTCATGCGAACAAAGAAGTCTCTACCGTTAGAAACAATTAATTCTCAACGAGCGATGATCTCGTATCGTTTCACAGACCTGCGTAATCTCCAAAGTGGATTCAATCTCGTATATCTCCATTCGTAAGTTCTGCTTTATTTTCTCCAAATAAAGAAAGATTTTCTCCTTTCTAGCGTTTATGAGTCAGTTTCTATGATTCACTAATCAATCCAACGTTTTACGCTTTTCTCTCTCTCTCTGAGTGTCTTTCGCGAAGGAATGATGTCCTTCTTAGTCACACCTTTCTAATTTTGTGAGTATGGATACGGTCGTAAGCAAATACATTCAAATGTAAGAGTTCAGGAATTATTTTAATCATTAACATAGACCACCCTCAAGCATACTTACAACAAACATTTTTACAATTATACGAACCATTCCAATAATTAATGAAGTGGCGATTCATTGACTGGTGCTAAATTAAAAAACAGCAATCCATAATTTATCATCAGTTTGTAGGCAAGCTGGTTTAGTCATAGTAGTTTTCCCATATGCTGAATAATAATTCTTCAGGTTATAAAATTACATACAAAAATGTTCCTCCCATGAATGTACCTACAAGTTACCCGCTTATAACTCATTTCACACATAAATTCATTTCAGTTGGAATTGCACCACTTTGGGACACAAAATAGACGTAAAAATCTTCCATGATATATAACGCAGACTTAGGTTTCAAGGCAAACCTTTCGACAAATAAATCGCAGTTAGGATTATATTCGTAAGCTCAAAAGAAGCCTAACTATCGTTCTTATTTTTACGATCATATTTCAGACTCTTTTGAAACCGACATTAAGTAAATTCTTCTTGGGTGAAAGGTCTCGGTCTATCGTGTTTTGGGCAAATATCCCTTGAGCATTAGGGGAAACGTCCGGTACACAAATGAAGTTGAATATCAGAGCAATTACTGAAACGAGATTCGCATACATTCCAGTCATATTACTGCAGATATATAAATTTTATTTATGAAGATGAAGAATTTGGGATATTAACGTGTAACTAAGTCAGAGGAAGTTAAGAAAGAAAAATATTTTGTAGATAGTGATGCACGGAGTCTTGTTTTACGCCAATGAGCATGACAAATCGAGAGTTAAAAATAAATGTCAATAACAGAGGATTCCAAAGTCTTAGGTCCCAATATCACTTTGGCAAAATCATCCTGTGATCAGTTTTAGATACAAGTAAAAGTTGCTTGCATATTGCAAGCTATCAGTTGAATACAGTACAGTCCCAAGAAAGGCCTCAAAACAATGTTCAAAACCTCGCGCAAAAGACCGCCTGGCGTCGAACTAAGGACCCAATCGTGCGAATAAATTGCATATTAATGTTAGATAAGTGCCGTTCTGACCTGTTCCAAAGTTTCAACTCAATATCTTGTCGCCTTCTCTAACTCCCTTCTCAATTTTGAATTCCTCTGTATCTTTAGATACCGTTAGGGAGGCGGTTGCATTTATGTAAACGCTGTGGTACTTACCGAGTCGAAGGCCAGAGCATAGTCTACAAAGCATAGTACTAGTGGCATCTCATATTCATTCGTTCCGTTGATTATTTCTTGTAATCTGCTGAAGTGGTCTATAGTACCGAAGTCCTTCTTTAATCCTGCTTGCTGTCTAGGCTAGGCAGATGATAATTTTTAAACGTACAGCTGTTATCCTCATGAATGTTTTATACATAACAGAAAGGAGACAGATGGGATGGGAATTTTTCACATCTTCCTTGCTTCCTTTCTTGTTCAAAAGGAATTCTTGCGTGGCTCCAGTCCTTGGAGATTCTCCTTTGTTTCAGGATATTAGTGAATAACAGTGCTCAAACCAAGGATCTTTAAGGTAACGATATAAGATAAGAATAAGGAAGATAAGAAACGAAGGAAAGCTTTGAATATATATTATACTGATTCATCAAAGTAGGATAGGAAATATATTTTTTGAGAATAATTTATTATGGGTAACAATCTTAAGTAAATGAGGGTAACTGAGGTATCTCTGAATAAATTTTTACGGGTATATTCATCGGTAGAAACGTTTAGTATCCTAAAACCCTTGTTGCTCGCATGTCATTTAACCATAATCCCTAGAATGATTGGTTATTTTATTTCCTTTCTTCATTATTAGATTTGAAGGATTTATTTAGAGCTGATTGTAACAGTTTTATGTTTAAACGTGTATAAATGAACGTATATTGACAAGCGATTCAGATATAAAATTAATTTTCAATTGGAACAAGAGTAACCGTAATTGGCGGTTCCGTAAAGTTTCCGGTAGTACAAATGAAAGCATCATTCGAATATGTATAAAAGCAGGATGAAAATGTATCTACCAAAATTTTAAGATCGAAGGGTTTTCAAACTTTCGCGAGTTTCGGAATTTTTCAATCACATATTAATGCTTGTTAATTTTTTTTTTATTTTATCCGTTTGTATCAGTAGGTTTGAGTTGGTTTTTTAAACCTCCTTTCTTATGCTCAAAAATTCTTCTTTTCCTCAAAACATCTCATTTCAAATTAATCCCCATTTTAAGAGTATTTGACAATGAAAATAGATGGATATAGACTAAATCTCACCCGAAGGAACACACTGTTTATATTTTTATTGCCAGAAATTATATAGTTTTCAAGATTTTCAAGGTTGCAATGCCACTTGCAAGTGACAGCTCCATCAATGCTCAAAATCACGGAGAAATTTTACTTCTATGCTAACTAACTATTCTAATGCTAACTTTTTGAAAGAATTATTTGTGATGCTGAGTTTTCCTCATCCGTTCTATTTCAACTCAACTATGTTATCCTATTGAAATGACCAAAGCCAGGGTAAAGAGCAATGGTTTATATGATTGCTATGTAGAGACTATGTAGACAACCATAGAACACTCTGAAATCGTGTATGATTGGTTTTCATATTCCACTAACAATCGGATGTGGTTTCCGAAAATAGTTTAGGAATGAATAACCCTTTTTGTATTGAGTGAGAAATCGTCCCGCTCATCGAAGATAAACCTTGTTGGATCTTCTCAAACATAATCCACATTATTCATTGGACAACTCCATTCTAGTGGCCGACACTCAATGATTTGTGGCACTTATGTTTCGCTGGATACATGAAGTTATTCTCACCTATTCTTATTTGATCGCTGTCACAAGTATTCAAAATGCGATGGTTGAATTTTACTTGAGTAAACTGTTCGGTTCGTTTGGAAAGTTAAATGAATCAGTTCATCGCATCAGATGACAATTGCCATGGTGCATTTGCTTTCTATAAAAGTTTCCTTAAATTTAATATAATAGTGAAAACGGTTTGATCAATTATACTGAAATAAACCTCAATGTACATGATATTTAGGTCTTAGTCACTCTAAGTCTCTAAAAATACACACACACACATACATTGAATATGGGAGAAAAGACGGCTACACAATGCTTTTGAAAGACTGTCCTATCGATTTTTTTGAGCGGCCAAAATATGCTGAGGATATTTAATAGCCTTATACACTACTTTTCATTCATTCTTACATAATATGCCTAATATTTAAGCTATACTGCGATAACGTGCTTCATTTTGACAATTATCAGATTAAAATCGTAATTGTGATTTACATTGTTCGTCTCCGTAAAAGTTCACCGGTGTTTGCTCTCGGAGAAAGATGAAATTTTGTGGTAAAGTGTACTTAGGAAAATATATAATAATTGATTAGGGATCGTAACGGAGTTTGTTACATTCTAATCTGACAGTGATCGTTTTCGCAATAATAGCTGTAGGAAGGTATAGTAGGTAGTTTGGTAAGCCTACTTAGAAAGTAGGATCCTAATAACCTAATAGGATAGCATAATTGAAGGAAAACGTAGGTATTACTGTACTGATTCATGGATTGCGTACCAAATATTCTACGGTTAATTTGAAAACGTGACGGGTTGAACAGGAAGTAGAGAAGCATGTGCCGTTGAATTGAAGTGTAGCCGAATTGTGGTCAGCCAAGTATCATTCCGCGAAGAGCATCTATCTTCGGATTACCATAAACTTTGTGTCCGGCTTCCAGCCCATTAACAACGAAAGTGAATAAATTACCCTTGAAAAAAATGTTCCAGACGTATCGGTGGAAAAACGACAGTAATGACGAGGGTAAGGCGATATTTTTGAATGCTCTCGATAGATGACATCGAATGGTATTTGATTCTTTTTTTGTTTAGCCCATTCGAATGGCTCTTCAATAGACCATTCTTTCTCGAATGTTCAAACTGCTAATGACAGTATCGAGGTGCTTCATGTTCCACTCCAAGTGGACGTACGCTATTGAAACCCCTCCGTCGAGTTTTAACAATGGAGTCTCTGTATTTGAGTCCGTGGATACGGTCCATGGCTAAGATTTAGCTCACGATAGCCAATGACTCTCTCCAATCCTATTTAATACCTGTGGAAATCATCGAATCGTTCGCGGCACTCCATTTGCACTCCAACGGGCCGAACGAAGAGCGAAAACAGGGTAAACTCAGAAGCTTCTCTAACAATATCAGTTAAGTATTTATATTATCTCTGAGTGTCGTTAATTTACACGAATGCTGGCACGTGAGTAAAATTAGGACAGACGTACAGTTGAATTACTGACATCGGTACACTTAAGCGGTGTGCGTAAGTTGTAACAGTAGTACGTTACGTAAGTTATTAATATATATTTGCCTTTAATTTGTTATTCGTGGCAATCCCGTTGCGAGAATATTTCTCGTTCATTTAATAGTTGTGAGAACCAGTGAGACTATTAAGTTCTAGGAGAAACATAAAGTAGATATATATTTAAATCTTGATCAAAGGAAAGAAGATTTAGTTTGTTAAAAATTAACTCTCGAAAGAGAGAGATAGTTTTCAAGAAAAATATTCATTCGAAAGTTCATTCTTCAGATCTTTATATCAATTTTTCCCAGAAAAACTAAGAAATAGAATATGAATTCCTAATGAAACAATTACGCATACTAATTATTGCTAATTAAATATAAATAACCTAACTTCGGCGCGGATTTCCTCAAGTAAGAAAATAACTGGCTTGAAAACCTCCATTCATAAGAACATCTCCAATTTCAGTTTATTCTCAGTAAATTAATCAAGTATATGTTTCTGGCTTGTCTGATCCTGGTCCAGATTTAGCCCTGTATCAATGTGGGTAACCAGTTTAAATTATGCAATTGAGCAAATGATGAAACAACAATGTCAATATCACAAAAATAGCTTACATATACTCAAAATTATTTCCTCTATTTGGTTAGATTTTAAAGACCGAAATAATTCGAAAAACAATGTTCAAGAGAATATTTATTGATCCGATTGATTTTCCCCTTACAAATGACAAATTTTGCACCTATATCAAGTCGCCTTTATATCACACTTATGTCTCTGGGTTTTCATGGTGATTAATCAGCATATGCAATGTTTGGAACTTTGTTACATAGATTATTATTATTGGTCCTCAAAAATATCAGGAATAAGATATTTTTCCTAGAGAAAATATATCATTAAATTTATAAAGTAACACTCCTACCGTAATGATTGATCCCAATTTTTAATCCTTCAAGTGCTCATTTTTCCGCCTTCCGCACCAATTAAACCGCGATCGATAATACCACGAATAGGTGAAATGAAAATGACGATGCAAAAGTTATTTTCATACTAACCTAGTATGGAGTTCCACCAAGTTATGGCTTCGTCCATCGATTTTATAATTTAATACCACAAATGTTGAAATTCGCGAATTAGTAGTCATTTAGTCATCTTAGCTCTATAAGTTAATACTTATATATAAGTCACTTACTCAGGAATTATTTCCGACTGATTAAATTTCAAATCCTTACTCTCCATTGCTTACCCTCACTCCGAACTCAAACTGTTTTAAGTTAAGTAAATATATTTGGGTTACATATTTTCTCTGCGATATCATTCACAACACATGAGTTGGAAGGAAAATAACATCTTTTCGTTAGTCGAGTTGGTCACGAAGTCGTGAGAATGTAGTTGATATTCGTATATCTATCTATTATATATAGCTACTTCTCCGGATATACCTATAAAATGCAACATATATCACTTGCGTGAACCAAATAAAGCAACTACGACTAATAACCCGACCAAACTAAAAAAGTTTTGTCGTGGGTTCGTACTTGATGTAAGTGTCCTTAATTCGATTATTTTTGCTGTCAAAGGTTTTGAAAAATTTCTAATTATTCTACTTACATTGAATTGGATTAAATAACGGGTATGCGAAGGTTTTAGCAAAATTTAAATTTTAAATCGCCGCAAAATGGAAGCGTGTTGGGCACCAGAGGAGAGCTACAATGATTCCAGAGGCAATGCAAGTAATATATGTTGCATTTTAATGGAATAGACGTTCCATCTGCATTTGATTCAATAAATATTTTCTATTTGCTAAGTTTTTCCTCAAACAAATCCTTAATTCCTTCATGCGGTATTATTGTTGGTCACTTTTAATTGCCGTAATGACGAAAGGGTGGAATTAATCATTTAAAAGTTCCGAAAACTCTAAATTAAGAATCGCACACGTCGAATTATTAGTCATTGATTTTCGATACATACTTATGTACATACATAGGTTATATTACTGAAAAGTGTGCTAGAATGATAAGTGAAAGACGGAATATACGGAAATATACGGATCTTATATGGAAACATATGGAAAATCTAATATAATAAAATAAGGTGTGTGTATGTATGTTCGCCTAAAACTCGAGAACCATAAATGGCACAACTTTCAAACTTTCAGGATTGTTAAATGTACTCCCTGCGCAGATAATAGGCTACTTTTTATTTACCTGAAGGTCCCCAGTTCGAACCCAGACAAGAAAAACCGTTCTCATAAGAAATGCACGTAGTACTCAGTTTTGTCGGTTGCAGGCTACATTTCTTTTGCAAAATTTAATCAGAAATAATGGGCTTACGAAATCGAGATAAGCACCAAAAGAAAGAAAAATGAATAAAGATTCTTATTTTGGTCGCGAAATATCATTATAGAGTCGAAATGGCGAGTATTTGGTTAAAATAAACGGAAATTTCGTGAAATTTTGAGGCTATAAACAACGAGTTCCCTTGACGACGAATGCGATTGTTGAAACCGAGGTATTGCGTTTTTCCATAAGAATGCGATTTTTACGATGATTTTAGGTCCATATGAAAGTAATGAATAAAAATTAATGATAGTATATGTTCATAGCAGGCAATATTCTGAAATTTCAGCTTTTGCATTTATGAACAATTTGCAGTGTTGATTCACAGGAGGCAACGTATGATCATTTAGGGAAAGTTTCTTTATCACCTCGAATTCGCCAACTCTATTTGAAAATAATGAAGCTACTACGTGTGATTTACTCTGGAAAAGCTTTAAATTGATTAATGTATACTGCGTGCAGTATACATTAATCTCGGCGTGTGGCAGTGGGTGCTTGAACCATGACTCTACTTCCCTAATCGTCTAATACCGTGTATTACATTAGCATTTCGAGTAAATGATAACTTAATAAAACGCCTCATTTTTTACACGGGCGATCTTTTGTATTCGTGAGCAAACCGCAAGTGTCTCCATCAAAATTTTCTCCCGTATAGGATTCAATGTGAAGCTAAGCAATACTATCTTAATAAGTAAATTTAAAAGAAACATAATGAAATGGGTAATTATTACTTGAGATGACGTACACCCAGAAATATCCCAAGGGAGAATCACCCTACAAAGTTGAGGAAACTTCTAAAGAAAGAAAACCTAAGACGATTCCTTTTGTTATCGTGGATTCTAGATTTGCATTCAAATGATAAGAAGTTAGAAAATATAAAACATTTTCATTCATCCAAGCTAAGTGAGAGATGTTAGATTCTCCTCTGCACAAGTTATTACCTAATATATTATCTACTTCTAATTCTAAAATATATAGGGATAGTAAAAATATATAGGGATAATGTGTTTGTTTGTGAGAGACAAGTGATGGTTAAGGTAGGTGATTGTGCGGAAAACTATAAGAAATCGATGTTCAGATTGGAAACCTTTGGTGATTATTATTTAATTAATGCTTGTAAATAAACTGTGCGCAATGATATGTTTTTAATGGAAAACTTGAAAAATAAATATTAAGACGCTGAAATCAATAAAAGTATTATATCCACTCCTTTCCTAATGATTCCTTAATTTTCCCCTATTTTTCAGGGCGTCTGACCTCCCTAGCCTTGTTTTTATCAGACAATGTTTGTCAATAGAGGAAATGCACGGTAGTTAACACTGCCAAAAGTGCTTCATAAAATTTTCAGACGATGAGGAATTCTGATATCTAGCCAAATTCGATTACGCTTCCAACGCGGTACTCCTAAGCTATTTAAAAATGTTTGCAAACATTCGTCTCCGGACTCGTAATTATTCCTGGCGTGAAGGCGCATACTGTTCCAAATGAGGACGATGGTGATCTTTTGTTGGTTTTAGCCCAAATATGGTCGCGATCATCCAATCGACTACTGAAATATCGAAATTTCGGTGCGATTCGTCCGTGATCAACTGAGATAGATCTTTCTCCTACTTTTTATTGACAGCATTACCTCGATTTACACAAATATATAAGGTTACTGTGAAATCGGAGTGATAAGACGACTCATGAAGTCGTAATGATTATATGAAAGTTGATGAATAGGACATTTTCGCAATCTCTTTGTATGATATTCAGTAATCGAAGTAGATGATAGTTGGAATCGTACATTGGAATGTTTATTAATTGGATTCGAAATATATATGGGAATGTAAATACCGAGACATGTGATATGATACATATGATTGCTACCGCGTTGCAATTGGGGCACAAATTGGTATGATCCCAGCCGGTTAAATTGACGGGGGAATTTATTAATTACTAACTTAATATTCTTAATCATGGCCTAGGTGTTTACATACTTTTGCGCATTGTACACAGAATATGAACAATGTATTGGTACTAATTGCAAGCTTATATCCAAACTCAAGATCTAACTAAATCGTTAGTTGGTGATGCCATCTTTATAACTTTTTTGGAAGTTTCTTTTTATTTTTCAAACTTTTTGCTGCTCTATTTATATTTTTTCGTTCTATTTTTAGACTTAATGGTATATGTGGTTTTCAAAATGTTCTTAGTAGGTCTTAATTTTTCTTTTTTTTTCTTAGGGGCACATTTTATTGAAGACAGCATTGTCCACAATAGCAAGTTTCTCGTGGAATTTGCCCACAATTCTTTTTGCATTATCTGCTAATGTGGTTAAACTATGACATTTCTTGATTTCGTGTTAATGAACTAGTTTGTTAGCGCACGTTGCTGTGCGTATGAGTCGATTGTAAAAAACCTTCAACACATAAAGCGTAAAGTAGGATGGGTGTTACTAACATCGTGGCTGCTTTAAGGCATTAGTTG
Organism: Pachydiplax longipennis; assembly: GCA_036926295.1. Taxonomy (NCBI): domain Eukaryota; kingdom Metazoa; phylum Arthropoda; class Insecta; order Odonata; family Libellulidae; genus Pachydiplax; species Pachydiplax longipennis. The sequence goes on along the minus strand of JAVFKF010000028.1, from coordinate 199,025 downwards.
GTTTTTACGGCGCTTTGCTTTATTAAATGTAACTTGGTGTTGAAGATCCCAGGAGAGAGAATGGGGGAACTCGCCGCGGGCATATTTTAAATACGTTTAGAACTATGAAATTACTCGTTCTTCGCAAGGGTTTTAATTATCTAATCTCATAGAAAAAAGGACCCCTTAATTAGGCTTGTGGGCTCAATATGACCTTTCTTACAAAATTAATTTAAATAATTATATAATAAGTATATTATTTATTTTTAGCGGTGATCTACAGAGTAATTCAGCAGTAAATATCAGGTGCAAAATGAAAAATAATGTTTGGGAGTTAACATATCACCAGAATTTTGCTATACCATGATATGACAAACCAATATTGCTGGTTTAAACGATAAAAATACATTAAATTTTAGTAGTGTTACCAATTTACGAAATAAATGTAAATAATTATATAATTAACAGATCATGGTTTTTAAGTGCCCTTATATTAAGTAATTCATTTGTAAGTACCATGTTAAGAACAAAATCAGATCATGCATACCAACTGATAATTACATACAAATGAACTTTTCATAAAAAGATATCCCTTCCTAACTGATCTGTACGTAATACAGGAAACGTAATTAACCCTTAATTAGTCTCGTGGGGTGAATGTGACCGCAGGTAGTGTAATTCCCTCGGTAAAACAAAAACTAATCAAGATATTTTAACCAAATTTTGTTTTGAATAGATTTTTACCCTCTGATAATCTGAGAATTTAGTTAATTTTAAGCAATGAAAAGTATGCAATTTTGGCAGTTTCACCAGATTTCCAAAAATAAATTTGAATAATTTTCAAACAATATTTCAATACTTTTTAAGCGCCTATACATGACATAACTCATTGGTAAGTACCAGAAAAATAATGAACACCATATCTTGCATATATATTTTGCATTATAGGTTCCGAAGCCTCGGCGATTCGAAGCGCGAAGCGGAATACGCTCTTTGATATAAAAGTCAAAATCTAAAGTTCTGTTCAAGATATCGCATCAAAACAAACTGCAAATGAAAATTACAACATTTATCTCAATTTCTATCGATACAAGTTCTTCTTCACATGAGAAACCAAAAACTTTTAGGCGACGTATAAATTGGACTGCAAGACTTATTTTTCTTGAGTTACGTTCCAACTAAATAATTTTTTACTATGATGTGGTTACTCTAAAATTAACCCTATGTAATATTTATGCATTCAGATGATACAGTGAGCAATTGAAGAAAATATCAGCATTTTGTGTTGAATTGTGAGCGATAAATGGCAGTTTCAAAAATGCTCTCGGGTGAAAACTCGGCAATTCGTTTAATTTTCGCTTTTAACTTTGTTGTCTTTGCTATAAAAGTATAAAATTTTCACTGTTGTGTTGAAAAAGTTATTTTTATTCAAATTTCATCAGAATTTAAGTCTGAATCGATAAATGTAAACTACAAATCTTAATTATACCCGTACGAATCCGTAGCTGCACGAGGCTAACTTCTTCACTTACGGCAAATTACATTGAGTTATTCCCCTGCAAGTTCTCCATTCTCACTGGAATTTTGAAACGTGCTATAATCGATCTGCCATGGCCGAAACCCCCTAACTGAAAGTTTCATACAGAAATTTACTGAACATTCTATTTAAAGATTTTCAACCACGGAAATCGATTAGTCATCGTAACATCGTAAAATCACTCCTTATGTGTCACTCTCCTTATAATCACACCTCACCAACCCATGAAATATATTAATTTTTTAATACTTGCTCTACGATGCACTACAGTGGTAGGTCTATCGGCATAATCTTGCCTTTGGGAACTGATACCCCATTTTGTAATTGAGTTTTAAATAATATTAATTGTTGACAACAATTTTTAAAATATATATAGCTATTATTTTTTACAACCGTTTTCAATATTTTTATCCAGCTTACTGCACCTTTGGTTGGAAAGCAGAAAGTAGATAAGGATACATTTGTAGGAGACAATTAAAGCTGAAAATAATCAAATCCCGAATGTAATAAAGAGGTAAAATTTTCCAAAATCTTACTCGTCAATAATGAAATATAACTATTTATTTATTGTTATGTGAAATTATGATAAGAATCGGTTTCTCGTATTAGAAAAATGGTTTTTTCGTAATAGTGTTTGCCCTGAATTAAACTTTGAGAAAATATTTAAAATTTATTTTTATTAATTTGAAAACTGTGATTCTGAATGTTTAAAGTGAACAGTATAGTTATATTTATATAATATAAAAATATTAGGGAGAGAAAGAAATATAGACCAAAATATTTGTTTCGGAAATTATTATTTTCAGTTGGTTATCAGCATGATTTGATTTTTAGGGTTCATCGGTTCGACGGAGGAAGAAACTCAATCTCGCCCAAAAAATGACGATTATTATTATTAAATTAATTCTTAACATTTTACTTACTAATGAATTACTTTACATATGGGCACTTGCAAGAAGCAGTAATATATTTCTTAAATAATGATTTAATTTATTAAATTTGTTAAAATTAAGTGCTTTTTATCAGGGGAATTGACAAAATTGGTTTGTCATAGCAAAATTCTGGTAGTCCATTAACTCTCAAATAGTATTTTTTCATTCTGCGCCTGGTACTTACTATGAATTAGTTTATTGATCATCGCTTAAAATAAATAAAATTCTTATTAAGTAATTTTTTAAATTGATTTTTGTAATTTGTTAACACCGCATTAATTGCATAACTTTCGTTTCACAAAATTAACGGATAAAATTATCAGATCATAAATGTAGTGCAAAATTATTTATATAAGAAAAAAATTGGCATATAAATATCTTAAAAAGCTTATGCTTTATCGAAGGAAGTATATCGCCTGGGGTTATATCGACCCCACGAAACCAATTAAGGGTTAACAAGGATTAATTGCTTCTATGAAGTGGTGCTATGGTCTTACCGTAAAATTTAGCAGATCTCTTAGTTTCTTCTTTCTTTGATATTAGATAATTAAAACCCCTGCGAAGAACGAGTAATTTCATAGTTCTAAACGTATTTAAAATATGCCCGCGGCGAGTTGTCCCCAGGAGAGCGTTGGAGTGAGAGTGATTGCTCAAACTTTATGTTGGGCTACTTTAGGTATATCAATATCGTTCAGTTTGATACATTGGTCCCTTTTTTATATGGAATGTATTAAAAATGCATGGATTTGCTTTTGTTCGCATTTTATAAAACGATTAATATTGCCTGAGCTTTCATATAATTTTCTTTTTCTATTTTAAAAATAATCGAAGGAATCAGGAAATAATATTTCAATGATCAATTCTACTGAGCCTGTAAAATGATATTGCAGTCTGAGTAAATTATATTTTATCTCCTCATCCTATTGAATAAAATATATTAGAACAGCGATCAAAACAATCAATTAATCTAAAAGAGGTCGTATACATGGAGATAATTTGTATGCAGTCTATGCATCCTAAAACCCTTGGAAAACGTGTAATCTTATTAAAATTTTCTTGTTTTTCTACTAATTTCCTTAGTTCTGCAAGTTGATCCAGTAGTATAAAAGCGTAGTGTTGTAAGAAACTGGTTCATTTCCGTCAGAGCCATGTTTCTCGAAATGGAATTCACACAGTTATATTCATTATACGTTACACAGAATTCGACTTCATATTATTTCCGATATTAAAATCACTTTGTTGTTTTATGCTCTATTTTCTCTCATATTTCTGCCAGGAATTTCTCCACAGTACCGTATCTAAGCCTAAATCTAGTAAAAATCCCTTCTTCGTTCCAGACTACGAAGTTGTCAAATCTTGATGTTCTTCGCTTTCCTAGTTTTGTTTATAACGTTTGCTTAAATTCTTTATCTTTATCCTCAACATCTTCAAATAACTGGACGACCCCCATTACTTGTTGTGATAAAGTACAATTTTATTCAGTTATCAAGTTTTTACTAATGATACAACATATTATTTATAATTGACCATATTTCTGCAATATTTAAGGTAATTTATAATGACTTTAAAATTTAAGCATATGGATTCACCCAGAGTTTCCTTATAGTGATGTTGCAAAATATAAAGAAATTAACAAAGTGATGGATAAAGTGTTAGAAAGCAAACGTTTAGTTAATAGAGTAAAACAAAATCGAGTAACTGTTTAATAATTATTACTGGTAAAACACTATGACTGATATTTCCCTCTGATATCAAGGGAATTATACATACTGGAATTCCATTTACTCAAATGACGGCAATATCGAAGTTAATTTGTGTTTTCATAAATTTCACACGCTTTCACTAAGTTCATCAATGTTAATGAACATAATTTTCTAGGTTGTTTAATATTAGGCATACAAGGTTCCCAAGAATTAACTGGATTAATGAATTTTATGAATACAAAAGAAGCATTTAAGAAGAATAAAAATGGATAACTTATTTTTCCTGTGTAATAAAGAATAAGTATTACTTCCTCTTTTAACAAATAAATAAATAAATTATACCTTACTGTTCTATTCGTGTGACCAAATCGTTAAGCACACCAAAATCGTTTATCATTTAAGTAATTAAGTATTTTGAAACAGATAAATATATAAATTGGTTGCTCAATTAAAGAGGAATAAATACGACCATTGAGCTTAATGTAGTCAAATCCCAAGGAAGAGTCGAACCCGGGTCTCCCGATTGCCGGTCGGATGCTCTGTCCGTTGAGCTCCTGTCTCGTCCCGTCGGACTTTTTTCAAGTCTATTCTTCCTTGGGATTTTTCCTGGGAACCACCCATTCAACCACAAAACATCTTTTCCCTTACGTGCAAAACCACCCATTACCCATTCCTTCTTAATGTAGTCATTTAAAAAAATTGGGATTAAAAACAAAAAATGCATCGTCGCACGTGATTGAATAGGCATAAAAATAAAAAATGAAATCTTGATATTTTTCCGTAATATAAAGCGAATTTATATCACACTTATGCTTGCAGGTGACAGATCTCTTATAATTTTTCGGCATGTTACTTGCTTACGTTTCCCGTGATGTATTTCAATTGATCATCACATTAGGATTCAATCTAACAAAATCCGCTAGATAAGAAAACCATCACTTTGTCGTCCACTTGAGACTTAAATATCGATTATAATACACTTCTTGAGATAATGTGAAGGTTAAAGTTAACCTCCAGGATAACTATACGTTACAAGACAAGGCCTTAGTATATAGGTTGCTGAAGTTTGAAGATGAGGTCTTCGTGCTTATCGATGGCCTTTTCAACCTCTAGAGTGAGTTTTTATTTTCAAATTTAATGCCTTGGGTCATGGAGTCGATTATATTTAGTAGTTAGTGCTTCTCCATAAGCCCCAGTTTCTCGGGAATGATGATTTTATGTAAGAAGGCGCTTGAGGAGAGATTTCCAATAATTTCGAGAGGGTCAGAGAGAGAAATTAGTCTGTAATTTTGGATTGATGTTTTTCTCACCCTTTGGGAATAGAGATAACACTCCTTTTTTCCAGATGTCGGGTAGTCATACATTGAAAAGATCGGTGATTAATTTGATGAAACGAGGTATGTTGATCAGTAGTTTGACTCGCGATACTGTCATAACCGGGACCTTTTCTGTTTTTGAGAGTTTTGTAACGAAAGATGATTTCTTGTGGATAAACTATAGATGTTTCGCTATCGGAGTAAAATGAAGGTTGGTGTTTGAATTGACGATATGTGTGTCTTATATGATATAGAGTGGCCGCGAGGTAATGATATTACCGAGATAGTTGGCGAATAGGTTAAATTTGGTATCTATGTCGGTTTATATCATTGTTTAGTATATGAGTTGGGTTGGGTTGGAGAGTATTATACGCCGTAGGTTTTCTATTAAGGTTAGAGTCTATTTTTTCCATTCCTTGCTGCGATATTGCTTTATTTCATTTCTAACGGAGTTTTTCGAGTAGTGGCTATTGTCTTCCAGAGGTTTAAATGTGATGAATTTTCTGCGAAGTCGGTTACGTAACTTGATCGTATTTAAAATGTGCATGGGTAGTTTCGGTTTTTGTTTGTGTTTTGGTATTTTGGTGGTGGTTTTGGATGTATGAAAAAGGTGGAGATGAGATTAATTTTTGTGTGTGGGGAATACTATGTAAAGTGGATTGATGAAGTTGTGGAGGTATTTATAAAATTTCTTCTAATTGGTGGATGATAATGATTGGTGATCGTGAAGTGGGAAATCATCAGAATGAAATTCGAAAACAACTGATGGATTTATGGGTTTTTTATGTCATGTATGATTATGAAATCAAGAGAAGAGATCGGTAGAGATGTTACGATGGATATGGGTATGCTGGTCTGGCGCATGAACAATGATATTTTGTGAGTTTTAATTGGGATCCTGAATGAGCCCCAGAGTGGGTGTTTTTGGGCGTACCAATCGCCTGCCTGGCTTGTGTCCAAAAAGGGAATCCATCAGACACCATGGAACAATCCATTCTTCTTTCATGTACTCCATCCAGTAATTGCACGCCATGGACTATATTAACATTTCACTCACTAAATTCCCATTATCAAAATTGCATATTATCCTTGCTTGTGCTGGTCTACATACGCTTCTCGTCCTCCACAAGCCTACTTTCATTTGAATTAGCAAAGTGATATCGACCGTATGATTCCGCTTGAAAATGTTTTATACTTTTACTAAACTATATAGGATAATATTTGTACATTCTATATAAAAATATTCTTTACATAATCTCCGTATTGCAACTCAAGTATTTTGATGTGATGACGGACGCCTTGATCTAAGGTAAAGTATAATAAACGAGTTTAATGTTTGATGATCGAGTACTACTGGAATTAATTATAATTAAACATGACCTGATCCTTGTATAAACAAAATATATAGCATGCAGATATTCACACTCAGGTTGTATTCTTCTTACTTTCAATGAAATTCTCCGATGAATTTATGTATAATGTTTATATTTTTCGCTTTACGATATTCAGAGCGGATGATGGCTCTCCTTAATAAAGATCTGAGAAAAAAATTCAATTTTGTAGAGAAGGAATATAGGCTAGAATGGAGTAATTTTAAAATGAAGATTATTTTTATTTACGACAAGTTAAAATGCTTTTTATTTTAAAATGAAGTTCGTAACAAAGCCTTTATTCATTTAGTTTAATAGAATAATTTATATTTTTTACTTTATATTTCTCCAAAAAATGATGACTCTTGGAAATTACCGTTATGCTTAATGGTACTGAGTAATGGAATATTTGAAATTAATCTTAAACAGAAAAATCGATAAAATTTTGTTTAAGCTACACTTAATCCTTCTCTTGTGTACTGCGAATTACAGAATTTTGAATCATTGAAATCAGTGCAGACAAGCATACGTATTAAGGACCATTAGAGGAACGATGATACGCTCGAAAGAATTTGTTCAAACGCCCATTCCGGGATTGATCCTTTTTTCTTATCGCTACGGCATTCAAGAAAAATTTCAAAAATTAGAGCAATGCATTTCTTATGGAAGAATTTTGCATCCACCTGGCGTCGAACTCACGGTCATTTTACTACATTTCTTCCATTTTTAATATAGAAGACTACCTCAACTTCAATCTCCGAGATTTTTGTTTGTCTATTTTACCGATAAGTGCCTCAAATTAATTTTCAAAAATCGCCCCTCTGCTACTTGTATACAGTTTATGAAATATATGAGGGCTTGCATTTTCCTGTATATTATCGAAAGATAGCGATGTAGCCGTTACTGGACTTTTTGCAATTAAATCGCCTGTAAATTACAAAGTGTTCTCTTTACTTTCATTACGTCATTTTACGAAGTCTGGCCACCGATGATAGATTATATTATATCATTTATTAGTACTGTAAATATTTAATAAAAGATTTCAGAAACTATTTGGCAGTAGTAGTGGTGTTGTTAAAAGTGCTTCTACATGCGCACATGTACTCAAATGTAACCGCTTTCAATTATGACGAACGTGATAACCACTCGGCTATCCTTAAGCCCCTAAACAATGAAAACTGCTTTTGCTTTCGCAACTGCTTCGATTAATTTTAATGATATACAACAACGTAGCATTCGAACAACTAAATTTACTTGTATATCATGAATAATTCCATCGATAGCGATGTTTGCCGTTGAAGAAAATATTCGGTTAAAAGTTTTGTTATGGAAGCAAAAAGACACCATAGGCAAGCGTGGAAAACCAATTTCAGCTAGTATCAGTTAATCTGAATTCTAGCGAAATGTGTATTTGAATAAATATTTCGGAGTGTTCCAATTAATGAAAAATAATAGTTAGGGTGATTCCAAAATTCCTGTGAATTTCTCGTCAGAACTGGTAAAATTTGTTTTTCCTACGAGAAAGAAATCCGATGACGGCCTAACAGAAAAACAAGCATCGTAAAGAGCATTTCAAATGCAAAGGAATCCTTTGAGTATAACTTTTCCTGGGAATACAGTCGTCATGGATTTTTAAAAATGACCTATCCTAGCACTCATGTCTTCCTTGCCAATCTCACTTAATCTCACTCTTTGAGATATTCTTTTCTGCTCGATCCTTTGATGGCTTTCGGACTATATACATTGGACTGTTTAAGATCTCGTTATTCTACTTCCGAGCGACTCTACAGTTCAACGCATAATTTCCGATATTTTTTCCAATTGAATGCTGCTTGAGATACATCCTTCATTTCTCAAACTCGGATGAAAATACTGAACCACATTGATCGAATTGAGGTTAATCAGGTACGAAATCCAAATAAGCGCTTCACGTAGTTCAATGAAAATCAAATGCAATCACTGCAGCGAAGTCAAAGGAAAATAAATCTTCTCCACCAAACAGGACAAAGATTAGACATTATCCACTGGCGTTAATTTATGAATTTTTAAATAAAAATGGACGCCATTTTGGACGCATCTCTACAGTATTTTACGGAATAACTAAATAACGATTTCTTCAATCAATCTGCTGTCTTTTTCAAATACGAAGGGCGTCCAAAAAGTAAGTTTCCCTGAGCTACAGAAAATAAAATTTCTATCCTTAAATCATAAAAACAATTAATTCATCGACTTTCATCTTTTTTCGACTTCTCGACGTAATCTCCTTCTTTTTGTATGCACTTTTGACGTATTTGTAACATTTTTAAAAGTTAAGGTCACGCGATTCTCCCGCCAGATTTCTTTCCCAATAATCCACTTCATTTTTGAATTCATGATCGCCAGCCTGCAGGATGTTTTTTCTGTATTGGGAATAGGTGCCAATCAGAGGGGGAAGGTCAAGTGATTACACTGGATGACCAAAGACATCCCAACTAAGGTTTTCCAGCAGTTGCACAGTTCCATGAGCAGAATGTGGCCGCGCGTTGTCGTGGCCGATAGCGAGCGTGGCACTCACCTTGCACAAACTTCTCTGACCTGCAAGGATAATACTCTGCAGTGATGATAGACTTATTTCGAACTTTGGAGAAATTCGTCCGAAAGTGAAGCGTTTATCAAGTGCCATGGTCTCACAAACGCGTCGTTTAAATCAACTTGACGATTCGTCATTAGCCTGCCGCTATGCTCTTCGTCACTAGCAGTTTGTATACCTCTTATGAGCAATGTAGGGTAGCGACGAACCACTTCAATACATATTGCATCTTCATCGTTGACAACTGAGGATATCTGTCTATCAATTTACTCTACTGTTCGTTTTTTTCCTTCATAAAACGAACAACAATCTGGATTTCGTAGCTGGCGGGAACGTGGTGTCTCCATGAAAACCATTTTCGTACTAACATCCAGTGAGTCGAGTGATATTGAGTGTTACTCAGTAGTTTTGCAACACCTGTACCTACAACCCATACAAATGGTTCTCTCCTACCTCAATCCTACGCGGAGCAAAAAAATAGGGAAACATACTTTTTGGACGACCATCGTACAATTACCTTAATTTTCCTTACGTTTTTATACTATTCATCATCTAACTGATATTATGCTGGAAGCTTATATATTATGTAAACCTTACATACAGGGGTGGTCTGAAAAGTTTCCGACATTTCGCCATTTCTCGACATGTTTTCTGAAAATTTCTGAAGATTTCTGAAATATCTTGGGTCGGAAACTTTTCAGACCGCTTTCGTATATAAACCTTATTCCGTACCTTTGGAACACAATTCAGTGATAATGTATTTTTGTAATTATTTTTATGATATATTAAATAAATTATTAAACTTCATGTTATGAAAGTATGAATGATTTCGTCGTTTATTATCTAAATTATATGCGTCATTATAAGCGAATCATAAGCGTATTTATGATCGAATTCCAAGCTTTATTAATGTGTATTGTGTTTTACCCTTACTATTAGTTATATCTCTCATTTATTCCCTGAAATTTATACTTACTAATAAGACCGAATTAGAGATAAGTTATTTCATCCTACAGAGACACTATCGCAAATACTTGACATATTTTTGTAATTTAAAGCATGAATTTATTGCTTAACTGCGATGAATCGCTGAAAGCGTCGCTAAATCTAAGAATATTTATTTATTTGACCCTTTATTAGGCGAGGTTAGGCTCGAGTGGGCCTCTCTTCCACCTAATCTCGTATGAAGATACATCGTTATAAAGATTCAAAATAATACTAAGAGAATAAAAAAAAGAGAAAGGAAAAAAAACGAAAAAGAAAGATTTGATTTGTGAGAAAAAAATCTCCATAACTGGAGGTTGATAGAGAAAAAACCCACAATGCGGGAAAACACCCACACAAGAAGGGGGTCGAAAAAAACCCGCGAAAACACAGTGAAAACATATAATAAATAAAATAATTTTTTTAAATTCACAAATCATGGAGAAAAGTACAAAAAGTAAAGTAAAAAATATATAAGTAAAAATACAAAAAATAAAAAGTAGTAATAAAAAAATAATGAAAATGGAGTAATGACATAATTATAATATAATAATGAGCAGCCGATGTCATATTCCTGTCTCTTCCTCAGTTGATATGTTCTGTATCAACAACAGTCGAGGTTGAGTATTGTCTGAAATAAATTGAGAAGAGAAAGAGTAGATGGCATAGACTATTTGAGCATTATTGTTTGAAAATGTTTGAGTGGGAAGTTGATTTAAAAATTAATAAGCTTGAAGTGAGAGTAATCAAAATCGACTTGAAGATAGGTTAGAATGTATTAATATAGAAAATGAAGTTCTATTACATTTTCGATATTTGATGGTTATAAAGTTCTTCATAGACCATCCTTTTGAAGGAAGAAAATGGTAGGGAATTCATTTTGGTACTAGATAATTGATTCCAATATTTCGCACCTAGTACCATGATAGATCTGGAGCATAATTCAGTTCTGTGTTTGGGGATTAATAGCTTTCCAGATGGGCGAGTTCCTTGTGTATGATTATGGTTTAAAAATTGGAAATATGAGAATAAATAATTCGGGCAACATTGATTAAGAGCTTTGTGTACAAGACTGAGGGTATGAAGTTTGCGCCTTCCATCAAGCCGAAGCCATTTTAGTTCCATTAGAAGTGGGGAAACATGATCAGACCTTTTGGCATTGAAGATAAATTTAACAGACTGATTGAAGGCACGGTCTAATTTAGAAGATACTGAGGTAGGCAATTCGTTTAATACATTGTCACAGTAGTCGAAAATAGGGAGAATAAGGGATTGTACAAGAGTCTTTTTTAATTGAATGGGTAGTATGTGTTTTAATCTTTTCATGCTATGAAGCGCTGCATAGGTTTTCTTGCAGATTGAAGTGGTGTGTGTGTCGTAGGTGAGGGACTGGTCCAACCAGATGCCAAGATCCCTAACTGATGAGCTGTATTCTATTTCTTTATCATAGATTTTTATTTTTGGTACATTCAAGCGATTAATATTTTGAAGAATTCTCGAGTGTCCGCAGATCATAGCTTGGGATTTGGCAGGGTTTACTTCCAGCGCTAGAGATTTTAGCCATGCACTTAGCCTACAGATATCCTGATTTATATTTTCGATGGCTTTATGATAGTTACGTGGCTCAGTGGAAAGATATATTTGCAAATCATCTGCATATAAATGGTAAGATGAATGGCTTAGTTGCGAAGATAAGTTTTGAATATAAAGGATAAATAATAAAGGCCCAAGAATAGATCCTTGGGGAACACCGTGATGATTCATTCGAACGGGGGATAGTGCCCTGTTTAAGAGACACGATTGTGACCTTCCAGCAAGGTAAGAGGAAAGCCACGAGAGAACGCTAGTGGAGAAATTATACGCTTTTATTTTTGCTATGATTAAATCTATATCCACCGAATCAAAGGCTTTACTGAGGTCAAGCAGGACTGGAAAAGTAATTTTCTTGCTGTCCATTGCAAATTTAATGTCATCCGTGACTTTGGTTACAGCAGTAGAAGTACTATGATGGCGCCTAAAACCTGATTGAAACGGATCAAATAGATTATTTGCCGATAAAAACTGTGTAATTTGTTGATTGACGAGACGTTCAAGACCTTTAGATAGCGAAGGAAGTATACTGATTGGCCGGAAATCCTTAACAGTGGCTGCGGAAGAGGTTTTAGGAATAGGATGTATGATCGAAATTTTCCATTGCTTAGGGAAGACGCCATGAGCGAGAGAGAAGTTATATATGTGCGCATTGTAAGGAAGTATCAAAGGAAGAATTTTGTGAATAATAGTGATAGGTATATTGTCCACACCTGTGGCTGTAGATTTAATAGATAACAAGGTCTTTTTCATTTCGTTGTAGGAAACAGGAGTGAATCTGAACTCAGAGTACGTTAGAAGGGCTTGGTTCATCATAGTTTGTAGTGAATCCTTTTTGTCTTACCCTGTTATTTGAGTGTGATTGTTTATGAAGTAGTCATTTAAGCTCTCTGAATTTATGTTTGAGGGAATGGAGAAAGATTTATTTTTTCCTATTCCAAGTTTAGATATTCCATTCCATAAGGCTCTTCCGTTGGAGCGCTTGAGAAGATCATTAGCAAACTTGACTTTGGCTTTTCGAATTTCTTTTTTGACTTTATTACGAAGAATTTTGAATCTGTCATAATCAGATATTAATTTAAATTTTTTATAATAGGTGTAGACTAAGTCTCTTTCCCGCATTAGAGATAAGATGGAGTCAGTGATCCATGGAGTAGGCTTATCTTTTACGCATCTAGTTAGAAGTGGCGAGTGCACGTCTATTAAGCGAGTGAGCAGTTCATTAAGTAGCTCTACTTTACTGTCGATATCATTTGCACTTAATATATCCTGAAAAGGTAGATTGGAAGCCATTTCCTGCAATCTATTTGTATCTATGCTTTAAAGTTACGATAAGTTATAATTTTAGGAGCATACATTTTCGTATGGATTGCGTAGTTAACATAGATCAGATCATGTGCTGAAATTCCTGGTGCCGCTAATTGCCCATGATTAAGTACTTTAGCTTTATTATTTACGATGACCAGGTCTAATAGCGTTGCAGAATGTTTTATTATATAAGTAGGTTCTGCAGGGAGTATATTAAAATTTAAGGAGTTGAACAAGTGGATTAAATTATTAGATTCGACATTGTCGTTGAGAAGGTTAGTGTTGAAGTCACTCATAACTATGATATCTTCATAATGATGTAGAACGTCAGATATAGCATCATCAATATCGAATAGATAGCTAACCTTAGGCAGCCGATAAACAACACAGTACATTAGCTTACGGGAGTTGGATTTAATTTCAACCATAATATATTGAGGGCGAGAGCAGTAATTTTGTTCAGATTTAGAAATCACTTTGTGATCTAAACCATCACGAATATATACACTAACCCCTCCACCGCGCTTTCCAATTCTGTCATTTCTTACCAAATTGAAATTTGGAATACTGACGAGTGACGAAGAAAGACCAGGATGTAAACACGACTAACTAACTCCTATAATATCAATGCCATCAATTTTGCCAATTGTTTTGACTTCATCAATATGTGCTAATAAACTTTGAGCATTTACATGAATAGCTAAAAGAGATTTTTTGTGCCGAGAGGCAACTTTTAAAAGACCCTCGGTGGTACTGTCGACTATATTGTGATCCGAAAGAGAGAAAACAGAAGGAGAGTGAATGTGTGTTCTATCGCTTGGAAAGAATAAGCATGCCTCAGGATTGAGGACGTTGCTAGAAGGGTAAGGAAAGAACTGTGTAGCAGAATGATTCAGATAAGATGCCGCAAGAGGCGAAATTCTTGATGTTTGACTAGTGTAAGATGGTTTTGTCTTAGAATTAGAAGAAACTGACGCCATCTCAATTACACGCAGTTATAAATGAACCGTATATTATTTTTGTATATAGAGATATATTTAAAAAATACATAATAACAATATCAGTGCGAGGTGCACAACGATATTTCGTAAATATGTTACAAGTCGATTTTGCTAATCACTTAAAGGATGATAGCGCGAAAAGAAATTAATAAGTAGGGAAAAAGATTGCACAAATAAAAATATAATAGATAATATTTTGCTGGGGAAAACAAACCTAACGTAAAAAAACGAAGCAAGCAAGAAAGAAAAATTAAAATTAAAATCAATAGGGCATTTACCTGGTAGTGAAAAATTATTTCAGTCTTAAATGATGAAAAAATTTGGGGAAAACGTGCATCAAACATATCTTTAGGCGTCACTAATCTCCATCTCGTTCTCTTGCAATAATCCTCTTATTTCATATCTTTAAGGGAGAACCCTTTACTACATAGGTTAATAACACTTAGATAAAGTAACTAGAGTGTAAATACCTCAGAAAGGTGTCAACCAACAGAGAGGAAAGTCTATGAAATTCACTCCAGCCACTCAAAAAACTTCTCCCTCACAAAAAATTCCCGCGGTGCTTTCAATGTCAAACTCTGACATTACAATGTATTAATATCATGAGATATGTGACGATGTCGTTAATAATACTCTGCGTACCCCAGATTAGCTGAAATTTCGTTCGAAAGGAAGCTTTTCCGTATTTCTCTGTTTTCTCGATTCCAAAAAGCCCTCTAGTTTCTGTAGAATCATGAAATATTGTCGTTTTTAAAACGATTTAACCATTGAGAGAGGAAATTGGACTCAGTCTCTTAATGATCGTATTTATTATGTATTTACAAAAATCTATATGCAAAACACATACTTTTGATAATCATCCCTTGATAGATTCAGTGTTTGATTTCTTGAGTAATTTACTTCTCTTCCAGTGTCTGAGATAGTGTTTAGTGTTTAATTGCAAAACGACAAATCTTGCAAAACTGACCTGATCTTGACACTCGATAATGTTCGCAATCATTAAATCTTGAATGATCTTTGATTAATGAATGCCTAGTTGTACCCAAAGCTTCCGCTGTGATTTTCGATGGATTCAATCGTCGGTCCGTCACGATTATGAGAATGCGTCGTTTATTTGTTTTCAACGAACCGAAAATTGTGCATTCTGGCTCTTACGCTTGCCGTATCATATATTTAGGAATATATCGATGGATTAAGAATATTTCTGACACCACCAAAATCGATCCCAGTATATCGATCCCTGTATATTTTTTGCAAATTTTAATGGTCCGCGCTTTTCAATGCCACAAAAAATTAAATTCTTCTACGGTGTGCCCCAGACATATTACGTTTACTTTAATATGGACTTATCACTGCAGATCGCCGCGTTTTTACAACAAAAGTGCAACTATTCTCTCCTGAAGTCTAAGTTTTCCTCCTGGCACAAAAGTACGCACATAAAAGCTTATTAAAAAGAAATCGACGAAGTCGTCTAAGAATTCTGTACTATAAAATCTTTCATAAATTTAATAAAGCACAATCGGAGTAGGTATTTGAGCCGATATTATGCCCTACTCATCCAATAGTTCCTACAAGGAAATTGAGCCAATCGTCTAGGTAAACAACCACTCGCATTAAAGAGACTTCCATTTTATTTAATGTTGTAACGACTATCTAATGTTACTGAAATTCTTTCCCAATCTTCTATTACCCAATCCGCTGTGTGGCTGAAGTGTCCAGTATAAATATGGTTATTTTCCTTAATGATATGCATTGAAATGATTTTCTTCCCATGTGACGCAGAGTTCAATACGGTATCTATCTATTATATATAGCTAACTCTCCGGATACACCTATATACAGGGGATACGAATTCTGACCATGTTTCAAAAGTGCCGTCGATGTGAAATTTTTACGACGTACTGGCCCCACCCTTTAAATGCCAGAATAATTCAGACATCGACGCTAGCTATCAAGGGTTCGATACCAGAAGGTTCCAAATATCGCAATTTTCCCATAAGAATGCATTGCGCGGATTTTTGAAAATTATTTTGAGGCACTTATCGGTAAGAGGAACCAATATCTTGGAGGTTGAAGTTGAGCTAGTCGTCTATGGTTCTTATGGAAGAAATGTTGCCAAATGACCGTGAGTTCGACGCCAGGTGGGTGCGAAATTCTTCCATAAGAAATGCATTGCTGCAATTTTTGAATTTTTTTTTTCAATGCCTTACCGAGAAGCTGGAAAAATAAAACCCGAAGTGTTGACAGAGGCGTTTGAAAACATTATTTTTCGCGGTTCACCGTTTCTCTAATGGTCCTTGGTTCGATGCAAGGGGGTCATTCCGATTCTAACATGCATTTCAAACGGGGATAACGGAATCTTAATTTAGGACCTTCTCGATAAGATATTGAATTGAAACTTTAGAACAGGTCAGAACGGCACTTATCTAATATTAATATGCAATATTCTCTCACGGAAGCGTCCTGAGTTCGACCCCAGGCGGTTACTTGCGCGAATTTTTGAAAATTCTTTTGAGGCCTTTCTTGGTAGGGTACTGCATTCAACTGATAGCTTGCAGTATGCAAGCAACTTTTACTCGTATATTATATCTATGACTTCAAGGTAGGTATAATTTACTCAAGTAGTACTAACCCGTACTAGAAGTTTTCTAACTCGTAAGTTATGTCTAAACGTGAGGAGGCATTTCATACGACTTAATGAAATATCAAAGAGTATAATTAGGATAAGGATGCGTCAACTATTCGGGTAGTTTGGGGTTCTAATATATTTATATTCGACTTAAAAAAAACATAGATGAACAGTTCTGCGGTAAGACCTGTTTTGGTTCGAAAATCAAGTATGATTTTTATCTTCAAAATAACCGGTTCTTTGTGAGTAACGGGATATGTGACTGTAACTTAGAAAACCTGGTTCTTTGGGGGTACCGGAAGATGTAATTGAAACCGTGGAAAACCTGGTTCTTTGGGGTACTGGGAGATGTAATTGAAACCGTGGAAAACCTGGTTCTTTGGGGGTACCGGAAGATGTAATTGAAACCGTGGAAAACCTGGTTCTTTGGGGGTACCGGAAGATGTAATTGAAACCGTGGAAAACCTGGTTCTTTGGGGGTACCGGAAGATGTAATTGAAACCGTGGAAAACCTGGTTCTTTAGGGGTACCGGAAGATGTGACTAGAAAACCGGAACGTGTGAGTACCCTACTTATGATTAATTTTGGTTGCTCTGTAAACATTTGATATTGAATATACATAAATTGTCTCATATACATCTTATACATATCTCTTTATATTCCGTCCGCGATTCTCAACCAAGGCACGATTTTTGTCTTCTCCGCCGAAAAAAGTCTCTTCACCATAATTCAGTAGCATATTCTCGGAATTTACCCTCCATGTACGTCTTTATTTCGATCCGACCTTTGTTTTGCTTTTCTTTTCTATATGGAGTGTCGCCTTAATTCTCTTCAAGTGACAACTTTAAGCAATTGCTCAAGTGCGATCGAAAACTCAATAAATCTCCATCTGATATTTATCTTTCTTTTCCTTGGCATTCCGACACAACTTCGTTTCGTGATGTCGTTTCCATTTCATCTTTTCATATTTGCTCGAACCTTACTCCGGTGGGGATATCATTGAAAAATTCTTCTCGGAAGGATAATAATGCGGTAAATCCGTAGACATGAAAGCGAGGTGAATCCATCTCTTCTTGGCGGAAACAGAAATTAAATGAAGTCGGCGGCAGCGTTTGTAGGAAATTTCACCTCTCGAGGGTTGTAATATGCTTTTAATGTAGTCATCAGAAACAGAATTTTAGATGACAAATAACATTCTTTCCCTAAAAGCCTGCCTATCTTATTGAACAATTCGTATTCATTTAAAAAGAAGATCTATTTATCCCTATCTATTTATCGCTACATTTTCAATCCACGCCATTTCTCAACTATTCTTCTTTTCTATGCCAACAGCGTTGAGTATTTATGCGAATTTGAGCTAATGTTACATCTCGATTACCAAAACACACAATCTGAAATTACGAAACCTTTAATCGTATAGTGAGAAAATGTGTAAAATGGTTAAAATTACCCACTCTTTGTTTTTCAACTATTGACCTCCACCAGATGTCATCAAAGAAGACTCAATAGATGTATATGTATATAAAATTCTACAATATAATATTTCATTACGTACTAGTCTTACGTTTAAACTTATTTTCCATCTTATTTTCCTTTTAATGTATCTTTCATTGCTATCGTTGGATCTTGTGTTACAGATCCTATTCTTGTCAGTTATTTTCTCTCTCAGTTGTTCTCAGTCGTTGCTCTTATCACATCTGGCTTCTCAATAACCCCTTCAAACCTTAGCTGCAAGGTTGATTCAGAAATTCTTTGCATTACAATCATACATTTGAAGATCTCTTCTAGGTATAAGAATAGTTCTGTTGAGATAAGAAACTGCTGCATTAACAAAAGGTTCAGTGCGATAGTTCCTTTATTGAGAAGTAGATTCTTTTCTCGTCTGCTCTTGTTGAAAATAAAGCTTTCGAAGGAGAACGAACATTAAAAACGTCTCTCAGGACTCTGACCCGGATCTCCCAATTTCCGGCCCGTTTCTCTAACCCTATCCTATATTCCCTATTGCCAGACCGGAGCAAAGTCGAACCTTTTCATTGTGAAACATTTTCTGATTTTTTTCTGATCCTCGGTGCTCCGTTTCTTAAATATTTCTCCAAAGTATTTAAACACCCGCTACGATTTCATTTAAACGCTGCCGTATCGCTGCGAATGCACTTAATTTGTTTCACGGAATCGCAGCTGCACAATGACGGCGCTAAACGTAACCTTAACGAAAGTTATCCGTGAAATCTTAATGGCTTGTCATTCTAATCGCCGAACGACCTTTCGTGCGATAAATCCATTTTGATCGCTATTCGTCCTAAGAATGCTGATCGGCGTCTACGATCCGCCGTACCTCTCTTCACGCAAACGGACGACTTTAATTCCTTCCTTTGATCCGCGTACATTACCTCTCATTCGTACAGCCTTTCGCAATGAGAAAGCCATGACGTCAAGCGTTGGGACAGCTCTATCGATTAGAGGCTGCTTTAGAATCTCTCTGCAGAGCGCCCTGTGCTCGCCTGTAGCGCCAAAATCGCCGCCTCCGCCATCTGTTGCAACTTCGCCTAATGCGCCAATTTACCTCCCTCTTGCGTTATGCCGCGATTTCTTTGTCTTGGACCTGATAAGGCCCAAGTTTTGCCCTAAATTGTAAAAGAGAGAGTGGAAAAGTTAATGACATGTATGTATTGTGCGAAACATGTTACGTTACGTCAGTTACGACTCGTGTTGTTGTAATGTCCAGCAAGTAAACCAATGATTCGGTACAGTTATGAATAGTTTATTCTTAACCTTAGCGAAATGACGGATTTGACCATTATAACGTGTTATACGATTAGGGTCGCAAAACAATTACTTGTATTTAAACTAATACGAAAGCTTAACTTAAGTCCCTAAATATTCCACAAATTCATATGTTTACGAACATGATGCAACTTCCTCCGCGTTTCATCTAAAACTAGGTAACAGAATCATTCATGTAATATGCCCTACATAAATATATGTAAGCCATATATGATTGCGGTACGTTACACTAGGTAATATAAATTAACATATAATATTATTTAAAATTCAGTGAATTCTTGATTCTTAAATCTTATATCCTTAGAGCCAAATTATCTTTATACTTCACAATTCAATTTCATCCTTCAGTATGCATATGACATACAATAATTAAGCAGCATTAAGTACATACATACAGTTGTATCGCAGACCCTCATAATAGTAATAGTCAAATATATGGTTACTTACCAATATATGGTTAACTAATTTTTTTCTATATTGTAATGTTGAACAGATGATCAGCAAACGTTTAGTTTTGTCCTACCGAGCGCGGTGGCGGAGTGGTTAGCGTGTCTGTATGCTATCGCACAAATACCGAGGTCCCGGGTTCGAGTCCCGTTTAGTTATTATAATGGATGTAATTGGGTAATGTAAATCCTTTTTCCATGAAATTATTATTATTAGAAGTAAAAAAAGATATTTAATTCCTACATACTACAAAACGTAAAAATCAACTCTTTGTAACTGTTCCTATGCTCTTAAGTAGCTTAACAGTTAGTTCCCAATTTATTAAAAAAACTGTCTACATTGAAAAAGGAAATGAAAATTAGCTTCATCAATGTTAAATATTACATTCTGTCTGCCTGAATATTTTATGTTCTACCTATATTTTGAGTACTGCATGTTTTAATTTATATTTAATGTGGCACCTCCTGATGAGCTACCAAGTGGCTCAGAAGGACCTCAATTTATAATCTTGCAGTAATTTTCACTGCAAGTTGTATTTTAATTAATATTTTTTCAAATTATTTTTAGTTAAAATTGATTCCTTTGTAATTTAAATTTACATAAATTAATGTGTAACTTTCTTGCACTGATTTTAAGTTTATTGAATGTTAATTATTAATATTTTTATGATTATATTTCCTTGTAATATTAATGCAGTACAATATTAATCAAACTAGTTACAAATTGGACCAATAAAGTCAAAGTCAATCTCTCTATTTTCTCTAGTCTATTTTGTCTAGATTTATAATTTGGAATCTTAAATGGGCTGAATTAGATATTCGATAAGTCTGCATTTTTTTAAATTATTTATCTCTATTATACACGGTGGGCCATCTGTCAATTTCTTTTTAGATTTGCTTGTATGGGAACACCAACGGGCTGTAGACCCAAATTTTTGACAGCTCATCATCACACCTTCCTCGGCTCGATACTAACATATTTCCACTTGAAAAACGTTTTAAAATATTGAAGACTTATTTCCAAAGTCAGTGTTGTGTGGCCGAAACCGTGTGAATTTTGGAAAGAAATTTCGGCCGTTATAATGCCCCCACCGCACTCGCTATACGCAAATTGGTTTTGAGACAGGGGTGCTAGTGGATTACAGAAGGAGTCCCACAGCTCCCGCCCAAGAATATTGAGGCTGTGGGCCGTGGTGTGAGACAGAATCCATGGACTTCAAATCGCAGCAAATGAACATGAATCACACCAGTCCTAGGAGAATACTGCATAAAGACCTCTAATTTTTATTCGCCTAAAAGGTCCAGATTACTCAGGAGTTGAAAGCAAATGACCATTCGCATCGATACCAGTTCGCTGTGCGGGCCGTAGACCAGCTCAATAATGACGTCGATTTCGCTCGAAAAATCATCTTTACAGACGATGCGCATATCCATCTCAGGAGCTATATAAACAAGCAGAACTTCCGGATTTGGGGTTTGGAATAGCCACACGCAATCGTAGAGAGGCCAATGTATTCTCCAAGAGTTACAGTTTGGTGTGCTTTTGGAGTGGTGGCATAATTGTTCCCTTTTCCTTCGAAAATGATGCTGGAAACACCTTTACTGTCAATGGCGACCGCTACAGAGCTATGTTGACTAACTTTTTATGGCTTTACTATGACGCTATGAATGAAGATGACCTTTGGTTTCTACAAGACGTGCCATACAAGCTGACTGACCATCGATCTCCTACGCACCAAATTTGACAACCGCATATTCAGCCGTTTTGGAGATGTCAATTGGCCTGCATGCAGCTGTGATTTGAGGCTGTTAGACTTCTTTATGTGCCGTTAAGGATCGGTTATACGGATAATCCAAAGACAATTACAGCTTTAAAACATAGCATTGCGACTGTTTTTGGTGAGATAGGCGGCAAAATCATCCAAAATGGGCTTAAGAATCGGAGTGACAGGAAGACTTACTGTAAGGCAGCAGCAGAGACTTCAACAGAATCATTTCTGATTCTTATATCGGAGACTACAATCTTTCAAACAAAAAAATAATAAAAATATTTATGTACGCGGGAAGAGCAAGGCTGTTAAACAAACAGTCTTGCTCTTCTCACTTGTTCAGAATGACGTTTCACGAAGTTCAGCCATGCCAGATTAACTTTAAATTTATGTACGCTCTTATCATCGTATTTTTAAAAAGAACCTTTTAAACGCCTCATCCTGTATAAGTATGACTGCAAGTAAAGTATATAGGCATAAGGATCAAATTTATTTAGAAAACTTTATAAAGATTGGTTTCAAAACTTTAGGGGCCTCATTCGTTGTGTTAGTCAAATTTTTAGGAAACTCTGATCTCGAGGCTACGTTCTTTCCTTGAATTGAGATTATTTGGTTTAATATCTGTTTATTCGTGCACCTCTTGTTGATCCAATTATTGGTTCAGGAGGACCAAAAGGTAAATCAATACCTTAATGTCCAATTTTTTGTTCAATTTTATCTTATGTATGTACATACTATGTATTATGTCTCCTTTTCGCAATAAATTTCCTTGATTCAATAGCTTGACGAACGATTTATGAGCAGTTATTGAATGCTCCATCTCAAATTAAGAAAATCGTTCACTTTCATAAATATATTCGAAATGTAGATTCGCTCCTATAAACCGTTGGGTTTCTAGGGCGAAGAGTCTTTTCTCGATGGAGAGAAAATAATTGGGAAAGCATGAGCTTAAGAAGGGGATAAGAGAATAATAAGGAATTTTTCTCTTGAAAGTTTTGAAAACGGCCGTTAACAATTGCTACTCCTCGGAGAATGGTAGTCTAGAACTAAGTGGGTCATACGCTGAAAGAATCTTGCGATTGTCCATTAGCTGAGCTCTTAATCGTCCAAAATATTTTCCTCATCAAAGCACCATTATCGAGCGGGAGACGAAAAATCTTTCTCTGATTTCCCTAGACTTTGCTCGGCGAATTTTCCCAATGGAATTGAATTTCTTGCGCTGAAAAAGGCGAAAAAGGATAGTGAATAACGAGTCGATTGTTTAATAACGCATTGCGATCGCTCGAAATTTCATTAAAAGAAGCATTTAGATTATATGCTGAATATTAAATAGAAGAGATGGATTCATCAGTGGAAATTTTTAATAATCTTAATTCTTTAGAAATCATTGCATTACATGACAGCCAAGTGATCATCTCTCATATTTTTATCCACAATTAGCCGTGATCTTGTTTCCATCACTGCCAGTGGCGTTTATGAATGTCACACTTCTCTATTCAACATGAGCCTTAAATTTAAGCGTCGCCTCCATCTTTCCATGTAATAAACGCATCTCCACACACCCTCTGTGTAGATTAATGGATTAAAGAAATTTGAATCTACTTTTTCAACTTTTGAAATAACATTTGTTAAAAGAAAAGGGCTTCCCACGAATATATTCATTTATGAGTGCGTGAAGATCAGAAAAAGTATGTCATTATTCACGTAGTAGAAACCAACTTATAATCTGACAACAACTTTGTTATATTAAAACCCTATATTTTGGTTATGAACTCGACTTCGTATTTCATTCATAAGATGTAATACATACCCCCAGTATTTTATTTAACATTTATCTACATTACATCAACAAGTCGGACTCCTAACTGCTGCGCTCGTGAATACACGTATTGTAAGCAAAATGTCCAAATAAATTGTTTTGTGCGGTGGATGTCCGAGAATTTTTTATCCTATACAACAGGGGTGGCCAACAAGTCGATCGCGAGGCCAATTTTGGTCGATCGTCGATCTCTCGCTGTTGTTTAATATGCCTTACCTCGATAGCCATTGCTAAGAAGGGTAATCTGGAGAGACATTTTTTAGCTTTACATAACAAGTATCAAACAGATTATCCACCAAATTCTGAACTGAGAAAACATAAAGTTAGGGGTCTTAAAACTCGATTAACAAATCAACAAAGCGTTGTTAAAAAGCCAAGGTTGAAGTCACAAGCAGCAACTACTGCATCATTCAAAGTAAGCTATCTCTTAGCAAAAAAATGCAAGCCATTTTCCGTCGGTGAATTCGTAAAGGAAATATTTTTGGAAATGTCAGATTCACTTTTTAACGATTTTAAGAACAAGAGTGAAATTGTTGCTGCAATTCAAGATCTACAATTGTCTCGAAACATAGTGGTGCGACGAATTGAAAGTAATTCATATTATTCTCTCATGATAAATTTTTTTGTCCCAAAAAAAACGAGAAATTGAAATATTGTAATCAAATTATCAGCCATAATGTGCATTTTTATAACAACTTTTTATATTTACGAACAAATAGTACAATAACTTATACACTGCAGTTGATAAAAAAATTAAATTGCATTTTCTGTTAGTAAAAATCTATCTCGAAAAAGTGTCGGAAAATCGAATTTTTTAGGTACCGCATGTACGGAATGCTGCTATCAAAAGTTGGGTCTGGAAATTTATTTTCTTCAGGAGCCTATATCTCGAAAACTTAAAAAGTTATTTAAAAATAAAAAATAGTTTTGAACATATATATTTTACTTATCTACCCATACCTCGCTGGAATGCACCTTATGCTGAAACACAGTGAATAAACATAGTTTGCATTTCACACCCCTTCTTCCCCCTTAGACTACGCTATGACAATAAGTCGATCGCGACACACTTTTATGATAAAAAGTAGATCTTATATACAGAAAAGTTGGGCACCCCTGCTATACAACATAAATGCTGTTATTTCCAGGCAACTATGTCTGTGATTTATCGAATAGAACTTACTGAAATGGCTTAATTCATGCATATTCACTTCAAGAGCGCTCGTTTATTCTCATTTCTCTTTATGAAAATGTGCTCCACAGTCACCTTTACGGTATTGGTACCGCGACATTTTTTCTACGAATTAAATTTACCATAACAATACGATTAAATAACTTCTGGATTCAATTAATGCTCTGGTATTGATTTTCATCTAATGAAGGGAGTATTAAATTTACCAGGTAATATTTGATCGTTTAGTATATCATACTTAAGTTGCATCAGTTACGTAGTACGTTACGTAGTTTTTCCGTATATTTAAAAAGTATTTTTAGCCTCAAAAGAGCTCCATAATACATTCAATACTCACTTCGTCTTTTATAAAGGAAAAAAGAACACATTGACTTACGTGTGAAAAGAGAACGAAACTAATAGAAGTTCGGGATTCTACTGGAATTACTCTCAAAGAATGTTTGTGAAGACAATGTCTGTCATCGTAGGAAAAACATGTGAGTATACTATTTACCTTATCTACTTCCCACTTTATTGAATTATGATTTCCGAAATCGTCAGCATCGATAAATATTTCTACCCTGGAAAACTTCTCTCATCTGTCGACCAGTGTGGTCTAATCAAATTTTCTAAAAAAAGTCCTTAAATTAATTCGCTACCTTCCTCTCGCTTTTAACAAACTAAGTCCCATTTTATATTATTTTATATTTATATGGATTTTATTTTCTCTTTTTTACATCATACTGCGAAATTATCGTCATTTTTCTTCTCGGTTTCCTTATTTCTGCATTTAAAAGTTCGAAGTCCGTATTTTTATTTCTCTTTTCTTCCTTTTTTCTTTCCTCAATTACGTACCGTTACAGATGCATCAATTTCTTATTTCAAAATCTGCTTTAACTTCCCCTATAGTTCTTCTATATTCGTTAGCTAACTAGCTGTACACCCTCACACTCGGTGTGAGTATTCGGGAGTTGCATCAATCTTCAGTTAATTTTTTGTTTCAAGATTGGCATTCTTAATCCAACGTAAAAATAGACTCGTGTGACAGCCAACCGCTATTTGAAATGTGATGTGTTTTGATTTGCTGGTCGTTTAGGAATCTTATGTGTTACCCACTCTAGAGGTATTTGTATATCATGGTTTTAACCGCATTTTCCATTTCTCTTCCCCTTTATTGAAATTTTCCCAATTTCACTCCACAGTTCGTTTTCTTCATCTATTATTCATTACATCTCTTCCTCAGCCTTCCGAATCTTCTCTGCCTCACTCGATCACCATTTCTTCCTTCACTAAATATTTTTCACTAATTTACGGCTCTTGTCTTACGAACTTTTGAAATTATATATATATATATATATATATATATATATATATATATATATATATATATCTATTATATATAGCTAACTCTCCGGATATACCTATATATATACATATATATATATATATATATTTATAGGGGATACGAATTCTGACCATGTTCCACGAGCGCTGTCGAAGTCAGATTTTTTCGACATACTAGCCCCACACTCTAGATGCCAGAATAATGCAGACATCGATGCTAGGTGTCATGGGTTCGATACTAGAATGTCCCAAAAATCGCAATTTTCCCATAAGAATGCATTGCGTGGATTTTTAAAAATTATTTTGAGGCACTTAACGGTAAGATAGAGGAACCAAAATCTCGGAGGTTGAAGCTGAGGTAGTCTTCTATGGTTCTTATAGTAGAAATGTTGCCAAATGACCGTGACTTCGACTCCAGGTGGGTCCGAAATTCTTCCATAAGAAATGCATTGCTGCAATTTTTGTCATTTTTTTTTCAATTCCTTCCCGATATGCTGGAAAGATCAAACTCCGTATGGCGACGGAAGCGTTTGAACACATTCTTTCATGAATTTCACAGTTCGTCTAGTGGTCCTTGGTTCGATGCAAGTGGGTCATTCCGATTCCACCATGCATTTCAAACGGGGAAAATGGAATCTTATTTTAGGACCTTCCCGATAAGATATTGAATCGAAACTTTGGAAAACGTCATAATGGCACTTACCTAATATTAATTCGCTATTTTCTCTAACAGAAGGGTCCTGAGTTCGACGCTAGGCGGTCATTAGCGCGAAGATTTGCAATCTGTTTTAAGGCCGTTCTCGATGCGATAGAGCAATCAAAATTACGGTGTTTGCAGATGAGATGGTCTTTCATACTACCAAAGGAAGAAATGTTACAAAAAGACCGTGAGTTCGACGCCAGAAAGGGGCGAAATTCTTCCATAAGAAATGCATTGCTGCAATTTTTGAAATTTTTTTTCAATGCTTTCCCGATAAGCTGGAAAAATATAACCCGGAATGGTGACAGAAGCGTTTGAAAACTTTCTTCCATGAATTTTACCGTTCGTCTAGTGGTCCTTGGTTCGATGCAAGAGGGTCCTTTCGATTTCACCATGCATTTCAAACGGGGAAAACGGAATCTTATTTTGGGACCTTCCCGATAAGATATTGAATCGAAACTTTAGAACCAGTAAGGATGGCACTTATCTAATATTATTCTGCTATCTTCTCACACGGAAAGGTCCTGAGTTCGACGCTAGGCGGTCTTTTGCGCGAATTTTTGCAATCTGTTTTGAAGCCGTTCTCGATGCGATACAGCAATCAAAATCACGGTGTTTGCAGATGAGATGGTCTTTCATACTACCAAAGGAAGAAATGTTACAAAAAGACCGTGAGTTCGACGCCAGAAGGGGGCGAAATTCTTCCATAAGAAATGCATTGCTGCAATTTTTGAAAATTTTTTTCAATACCTTACCGATAAACTGGAATGATCACACCCGGAATAGTGACAGAGGCGTTAGTAAACATGCTTTCAAGTAGTTCTCCGTTGCACCAGTGGTCCTTGGTTGGATGCAAGACGGTCATTCCCATTCCACCATGCATTTCAAATGGGGAAAACGGAATCTTATTTTGGGACCTTCCCGATAAGATATTGAATCGAAACTTTGGAACATGTCATAATGGCACTTATCTAATATTAATTCGCTATTTTCTCTCACGGAAGGGTCCTGAGTTCGACGCTAGGCGGTCATTTGCGCGATTTTTTGCAATCTGTTTTGAGACCGTTCTCGATGCGATAGAACAATCATAATTACGGTGTTTGCAGATGAGATGGTCTTCCATAGTACCAAAGGAAGAAATGTTAGCAAATGACCGTGTGTTCGACGCCAGGTGGGTTCGAAATGCTTCCGTAAGAAATGCATTGGTGAAATCTTGGACGATTTTTTTAAATGCCTTCCCGATAAGCTGGAAAGATAAAACCCGGAATGGTGACAGAGGCGTTTGAGAACATTATTTCATGAATTTCACCGTTTCTCTAGTGGTCCTTGGTTCGATGCTAGAGCGTCATTCCGATTCTACCATGCATTTCAAACGGGAAGAACGGAATCTCATTTTAGGACCTTCCGGATAAGATACTGAATTGAAACTTTGAAATACGTGAGAGTGGCACTTTTCTAACATTCATATGCCATTGTCTCTCACGAACGGGTCCTGTGTTCGACGCCAGGCGGTCATTTACACTATTTTTTTAAAAATTGTTTTGAGGCCTTCTCTATGCAGGAGACTATTGAAAATCACAGCGTTTGCGTTCGAAGTAGTTTTCTATAGAACCAGTGGAAGAAAGGTTGCATATGACCGTGAGTTCGATGCCACATGGATGAAAATTTCTCACGTAAGAAATGCATTGCGGAAATTTTTAAGAATTTTGCTAGATAAGCTTCGAAGATGATACCCGTAAGGGGAACTTATTGTAAATTTTTACCAATTAGCTTGCAGTATGCAAGCAACTTTTACTCGTATATATATATATATATATATATATATATATATATATATATATATATATATATATCATCATCATCATCATCAGCCATTTTCAATCCGATGTCGGATGTAGGCCTCCCCAAGCGCTTTCCAATTCTCTCTATTCTGAGCTTCTCTTTGCCATGTCACACCTAAGTACTTAATGATGTCTCTGTTCCATCGGTCCTTTGGTCTTCTTCTTGGTCTCTTCACATCTCTTGGTGTCCAGTTCAGAACCGCTCTTGTCCAACGGTTGTCGTTTCTTCTCGCCACATGGCCTGCCCACATCCATTTCAGTGATCTTACTTTATCTATGATGTCTGTCACTCCGGTCTTCATCCTCACCCAGGTGTTGCGTTTCCTGTCTCTTCTTGTGATCCCAAGCATACACCTTTCCTGTGTATGCTTGGGAT
The DNA here is from genome assembly GCA_036926295.1 of Pachydiplax longipennis. Classification (NCBI taxonomy): domain Eukaryota; kingdom Metazoa; phylum Arthropoda; class Insecta; order Odonata; family Libellulidae; genus Pachydiplax; species Pachydiplax longipennis. The sequence continues at coordinate 169,857 of JAVFKF010000028.1, read as the reverse complement.
ATGCTTTTCACCCCTACTGTGAAAATCACGGAGGTTGGATATGCTGTGGTTATCTATTGTACTAACTGAAGAAATGTTACCGAACGACCGTGAGTTCGACGCCATGTGTGTGCAAAATTCTCCGTTATAAAATGTATGGCGGTCAATTTTGACAATTATTTTTAAAGCTTATCCGATAACCGGGAATGATATAATATGGGATGCACATAGAGGCATGCCATATGTTTCATATACGCTGTTCGCCGTTCCTCTGGCTGTTCTTGGTTCGATGCCTGAGCGTCATTTATACTCTATCATGTATTTCAAAGAGGGATAGCGTAATCATATTCTAGGACCTTCCCGATAAGATATTGAATTGTAACTTTGGAACAGGTTAGAATGGCACTTATCTAATATTAATCGGCAATTGTTTCGCACGGTTGGGTCCTTAGTTCGACGCCAGGCGATCTTTTGCGCGAAGTTTTGAACATTGTTTTGAGGCAATTCTTGGTACGATACTGCATTCAACTAATTGCTTGCATACAGCAAGCTAATTGGTGAAAATTTACAATAAGTTTCACTTACGGGTATCATTTTCAAAGCTTATCCAGCAAAAATCTTAAAAATTGCCGCACTGCTTTTCGAACGTGAGAATTTTTCATCCATCTGACATCGGACTCACAGTCATATGTAACCTTTCTTCCACTGGTTCTATAGAAAACTACTTCAAACGCAACGGCTGTGATTTTGAATAGTCTCCTGCATTGAGAAAGGCCTCAAAACAATTTTTTAAAATTTGCGTAAATGACCGCCTGGCGTCGAACACAGGACCGATTTGTGAGAGACAATGTCATAAGTATAATAGATAAGCGCCACTCTGACGTGTTTCAAAGTTTCAATTCAGTATCATATCGGGAAGGTCATAAAATAAGATTCAGTTATTCCCGTTTGAAATGCATGGTAGAATCGGAATGACGCTCTTGCATCGAACCAAGGACCACTAGCAAACAGCGGACATCATGAAAGAATGTTCTCGAAAGCCTCTGTCACCATTCCGTGTTTTATCTTTCCAGTTTATCGGGAAGGCATTTTAAAAAATCGTCCCTGATATCAGCAATGCATTTCTTACGGAGGCATTTCGGACCCACCTGGCGTCGAACACACGGACATTTGGTAACATTTCTTCGTTTGGTACGATGGAAGACCATCTCATCTGTAAACACCGAGATTTTGATTGCTCTATCGCATCGAGAACGGCCTCAAAACAGATTGAAAAAATTCGCGCAAAAGACCGCCTAGCGTCGAACTCAGGACTCTTCCGTGAGAGAAGATAGCAAAATAATATTAGATAAGTGCCATCCTTACTTGTTCCAAAGTTTCGATTCAATATCTTATCGGGAAGGTCCCAAAATGAGATTCCGCTTTCCCCATTTGAAATACATGGAGGAATCGGAATGACCCTCTTGCATCGAACCAAGGACCACTAGACGAACGATGATATTCATGGAAGAAAGTTTTCAAACGCTTCTGTCACCATTCAGGGTTTTATCTTTCCAGCTTATCGGGAAGGCATTTAAAAAAATCTTCAAAGATTTCAGCAATGCATTTCTTATGGAAGTATTTTGCATCCACCTGGCGTCGAACTCACGGTCATTTTATAACATTTCTTCCATTCGTAATATAGAAGACTACCTCAACTTCAACCTCCGAGATTTTGGTTCCTCTATCTTAACGATTAGTGCCTCAAAATAATTTTCAAAAATCCGCGCAATGCATTCTTATGGGAAAATTGCGATTTTTGGGAATTTCTGGTTTCGAACCCATGATAGCTAGCGTCAATGTCTGCATTATTCTGGCGTCTAGAGTGTAGGGCCAGTACGTCGAAAAAATCTGACGTCGATGGCGCTTGTGGAACATGGTCAGAATTCGTATCCCCTATATCTATATATCTATTATATATAGCTAACTCTCCGGATATACCTATATATATATATATATAGATATAGGGGATACGAATTCTGACCATGTTCCACAAGCGCCATCGACGTCAGATTTTTTCGACGTACTGGCCCTACACTCTAGATGCCAGAATAATGCAGACTTCGACGCTAGCTATCATGGGTTCGATGCCAGAAATTCCCAAAAATCGCAATTTTCCCATAAGAATGCATTGCGCGGATTTTTGAAAATTATTTTGAGGCACTTATCGTTAAGATAGAGTAACCAAAATTTCGGAGGTTGAAGTTGAGGTAGTCTTCTATGCTTCTCATGGAAAAAATGTAGCCAAATGACAGTGAGTTCGACGCCAGGTGGATGCAAAATTCTTCCATAACAAATGCATTGCGGAAATCTTTTTAAATGCCCTCCCGATAAGCTGGAAAGATAAAACCCGGAATGGTGACAGAGGCGTGGGACCTTCCCGATAAGATATTGAATCGAAACTTTGGAACAAGTAAGGATGGCACTTATCTAATATTATTTTGCTATCTTCTCTCACGACCGGGTTCTTAGTTCGTCGCCAGGCGGTCTTTGGCGCGAAGTTTTAAATTTGAACTGAGGCAGTACTTGGTATGATACTGTATTCAACGGATAGCTTGCAGTATGCAAGCAACTTTTACTCGTATATATATATATATATCTATATATCTATATAGGTATATCCGGAGAGTTAGCTATATATAATAGATATATATATATACGAGTAAAAGTTGCTTGCATACTGCAAGCTAATTGGTGAAAAATTTACAATAAGTTTCCCTTACGGGTATCATTTTCGAAGCTTATCCAGCAAAAATCTTAAAAATTGCCGCAATGCATTTCGAACGTGAGAATTTTTCATCCATCTGGCATCGAACTCACGGTCATATGTAACCTTTCTTCCACTGGTGTTATAGAAAACTACTTCAAACGGAAACGCTGTGATTTTGAATAGTCTCCTGCATTGAGAAAAGCCTCAAAACAATTTTTAAAAATTTGCGTAAATGACCGCCTGGCGTCGAACACAGGACCCATTTGTGAGAGACAATGGCATACGAATCATAGATAAGCGCCACTCTGAAGTGTTTCAAAGTTTCAATTCAGTATCTTATCGGGAAGGACATAAAATAAGTTTCCGATATTCCTGTTTGAAATGCATGGTGGAATCAGAATGACCCTCTTGCATCGAACCAAGGACCACAGGAGAAATGTTGACCCTTGTGAAAGATTGTTCTCAAACGCCTCTGTCACAGTTCCGGGTTTTATCTTTCCAGCTTATCGGGAAGGATTTTAAAAAAATCATCCAAGATTTCACCAATGCATTTCTTACGGAAGCATTTCGAACCCACCTGGCGTCGAACACACGGTCATTTGCTAACATTTCTTCCTTTGATACTATGGAAGACCATCTCATCTGCAAACACCGAGATTTTGATTGCTCTATCGCATCGAGAACGGCCTCAAAAGAGATTGCAAAAATTCGCGCAAATGACAGCCTAGCGTCGAACTCAGGACCCTTCTGTGAGAGAAAATAGCGAATTAATATTAGGTAAGTGCTATTATGACTTATTCCAAACTTTCGATTCAATATCTTATCGGGAACGTCCTAAAATAAGATTCCGTTTTCCCCGTTTGAAATGCATGGTGGAATCGGAATGACCCTCTTACATCGAACCAAGGACCACTAGACGAACTGTGAAATTCATGAAAGAATGCTTTCAAACGCCTCCGTCGGCTCACGGAGTTTGATCTTTCCAGGTTATCGGGAAGGCATTGAAAAAAATTTTCAAAAATTGCAGCAATGCATTTCTTATGGAAGAATTTCGGACCCACCTGGAGTCGAACTCACAGTCATTTGGCAACATTTCTACCATAAGTACCATAGAAGACTACCACAGCTTCAACCTCCGAGATTTTGGTTCCTCTATCTTACCGATAAGTGCCTCAAAATAATTTTTTTAAAAATCGCGCAATGCATTCTTATGGGAAAATTGCGATTTTTGGGAATTTCTGGCATCGAACTCATGACAGCTACCGTCGATGTCTGAATTATTCTGGCGTTGAGAGTGTAGGGCCAGTACGTCGAAAAAATCTGACGTCGATGGCGCTTGTGGAACATGGTCAGAATTCGTATCCCCTATAAATATATATATATATATATATATATATATATATATATATATATATAGGTATATCCGGAGAGTTAGCTATATATAATAGACTTATATATATAGCACACTTCTTGGTGTGCTTGCTACTTCTTCTGCTGCTTCCTTAACAGCTTGCATGACTTTGGTTTCTAGTTCTTCTTCTTGAAGTGCTGAGAATCTATTTTTTAGCTCAAGCTGATATTTATTCTTGTTTTCCTCTAGTTTTTTGATGCTTATTTCATGTTTCTTGCATGAAATCAACTTCTTGCGTTCCATTTGGAGATTAATCTTCAATCTGCATCTTACGATCCTGTGATCACTTATATATATATATATATATATATATATATATATATATATATATATATATATATATATATCTTCAAATGGAACGCAAGAAGTTGATTTCATGCAAGAAACATGAAATAAGCATCATCATCCGTTCATTGTGTATTCCGATAATTAACATTTCCGCTTTATGGGGATGTCAAACTTGCGCAAGTATGAAATGACTCTATATTTGCTATTTCAAAAAAAATCTTTTTTATAGAATAGATTCTCATGCATATGCCATAGAGAACAACATATTCACTTTCTTCCGCGCTAAATAATTAGGTTGAATCAATCAAATCTCGTTCACATGTGAGGGCTATCTAATTATTCCACGATAATCCATCTTAGTGTATTGATAAAAAAACATCTATTTTATCGTATATGGGTTATCGTGGAACAGTTTGAATTTATTTATTTAGCATTGGTAGTTGTTGTTGGAAATGAGTTTAATAAGCAATTTACTTTGGTTGAGTTGGGATGGAATGAAATAATTTAAATATCATTGATTCTGTGGTATAACCGTATTATTTACTTCAGGATCTTTAACCTTTATTGATGAAACATTCGATCTGAATATTACTTGAATCTCAATGGAAACTACATCAAGGTCTCACTTCTGCAATACAGTGTCAAACTTTTAATTTCTCAACTTGGGAAATAGTTTGATCTTCATTTCAATCTTTTGCTACGTCAAATAATAAGCAGAAATTTGAATTCGTGTTTACATGAATTAACTTTTTATCAATAAAAGTATTAGCAAGGTTAGGGAATACACTACTATTTTGCGCTAGTTAGGCCTCACCTCGAGTACGCATGCAATGTATGGGACCCTGCTGAAAAGTGTTGTATTCGCGAGATAGAAAAGATACAAAGAAAGGCAATACGCTTTGTAAAAAATTGCTATGATAAATCGGTAAGTGTTACTCGGATGCTTCAGGAGGCAGGATGGGAATCTTTAGAAGAAAGAAGGCTCAATCAGAGATTTAAATTACTAGATAAATTCAGACAGAGCACGTTCATAGAAGATGTAGCCGATATTATGCGCCCTCCTTGCTATATAGGCCGTTCTGATCCAGCGAGAAAGATCAGAGAAATAGATGCTAAAACCAGTCGATTCAAGAATTCTTTTTTTCCGAGAACAATACGCGAAAATAATCGACTGGGCAAATAGAGTCATGGTGCTTGCACCCCCTGCCACACGCCGAAAGGCGGCTTGCAGGGTACAGATGTAGATGTAGATGTACTATATTTTACACGTGTAATTCTTATCGAAATGCAATAAGTTCTTTCATCTTAGGATTCGTTCTGATCAATGGAAATATGGCTTACTTCATAGATTTTTGATCGTGTTAAATTTATTAAATTAAAATTTCTAGCATTTTTCCTTCTATCTTAAAATTTTATTAATGGAGTTTATAAATTTTACGAATTAATTACCATTTAAATAATTTATTCATTAATAATAATATGAAATTTTCATGCATAAGGAAATATATCATATGGCCCAGAGGCCGAGAAATCATGCGTTTTAGGTCAAATAGTATTTTAAGGGATTCATAAAGATATATATATATATATATATATATATACGAGTAAAAGTTGCTTGCATACTGCAAGCTATCAATTGAATGCAGTATCATACCAAGTAATGCCTCAAATCAATTTGAAAACTTCGCGCAAAAGACCGCCTGGCGACGAACTAAGGACCCGATGGTGCGACACAATTGCATATAAATGTAAGATAAGTGCCATTCTGACCTGTTCCAAAGTTTCAATTCAATATCTTATAAAGAAGGTCCTATAATAAGAATACGCCATCCCCCTTTGAAATACACGGTAGAATAGAAATAACGCTCTTGCATCGAACCAAGAACCGTCACAGTAATGACGGACAGCGTATCTGAAACATATGAATAGCCTCTATGTACATTCCATTTTATATCGTTCCCGGTAATCGGATATGCATTCAAAACAATTGTAAAAATTGACCGCCATGCATTTTATACTGGATAATTTTGCACCCACTTGGCGTAGAACTCACGGTCATTTGGTAGCATTTCTTCCTTTCGTACTATGGAAGACCATCTCATCTGCAAACAACATGATTTTGATTGCTCAGTCGCATCGAGAACGGCCTCAAAACAATTCGCAAAAATTCGCGCAAAAGACCGCCTAGCGTCGAACTCAGGACCCATTCGTGAGAGTCAATGACATGGAAATGTTAGATAAATGCCACACTCATGTGTATCAAAGGTTCAATTCAGTATCTTATCGGGAAGGTCCTAAAATGAGATTCCGTTCTTCCCGCTTGAAATGCATGGTAGAATCGGAATGACACTCAACAATAACAGATACAATAAATAATATTATATAAATATATATATAGGTATATATATAGGTATATCCGGAGAGTTAGCTATATATAATAGATATATAGGTATATATATAGGTATATCCGGAGAGTTAGCTATATATAATAGATATATATTTATAGGGGATACGAATTCTGACCATGTTCCACAAGCGCCATCGACTTCAGATTTTTTCGACGGACTGGCGCTACACTCTAGATGCCAGAATAATGCAGACATCGACGCTAGCTATCATGGGTTCGATACCAGAAAGTCCCAAAAATCACAATTTTCCCATAAGAATGCATTGCGCGGATTTTTGAAAATTATTTTGAGGCACTTATCGGTATGATAGAGGAACAAAAATCTCGGAGGTTGAAGCTGAGGGAGTCTTCTATAGTTCTTATGGAAGAAATGTTGCCAAATGACCGTATTTCGACTCCAGGTGGGTTGGAAATTCTTCCATTAGAAATGCATTGCTGCAATTTTTGAAAATTTTTTTCAATGCCTTCCCGATAAGCTAAAAAGAGAAAACTCGGAATAGTGACAGAGGCGTTTCAGAGCATTCTTTCATGACGTCCATTGTTTCTCTAGTGGTCCTTGGTTCGATGCAAGAGCGTAGTTCCCATTTCACCATGCGTTTCAAACGGGAAATACGGAATCCTATTTTTGGTACCTTTCCGATAAGATAGTGAATCGAAACTTTGGAACAAGTCAGAGAGGCACTTATCTACCATTCGTATGCCATTGTATCTCACGAACGGATCCTGTGTTCGACGCCAGGCCGTCTATCGCGCGAATTTTCGAACACTGTTTTAAGTCCTTTCTCGGAGCGACAAAACCGTGAAAATCACCGAGTTTGGAGATGCCGTGGTTATCTGTTGTAGTAACTGATGAAATGTTACCAAACGACCTTGAGTTCGACGCCAAGTGGGTGTAAATTTGTCCGGAATAAAATGCATGGCGGTCAATTTTCACAATTATTTTTAATGTTTATCCGATAATCGGGAATGATATAAAATGGAATGTACGTAGAGGCATGTCATATGTTTCATACACGATATCCGCCCTTACATTGACGTTTCTTGTTTCGATGCCAGAGCGTCATTTTTTTTCTACCGTGTTTTTCAAAGGGGGAAAGCATAATCTTATTTTAGGAACTTCCTTACAAGATATTGAATTGAAATTTGTCAACTAGTTAGAATGGCACTTATCTAATATTAATATGCGATTGTGTAGGACGATCGGGTCCTTAGTTCGTCGCCAGGCGGTCTTTTGCGAGAAGTTCAAAAATTAATTTCAGGCATTACTTGGTACGATACTGCATTCAACTAATAGCTTGCAGTATGCAAAAATATGACGTCGACGGCGCTTGTGGAACATGGTCAGAATTCGTATCCTCTATATCTATATATATAGGTATATCCGGAGAGTTAGCTATATACTATAGATATCATCTGCCATTTTGAATCTGATGTCGGATGTGGGCCTCCCCAAGCACTTTCCAATTCTCTCTATTCTGAGCTGCTCTTTGCCATGTCACACCTAATTACTTAATGATGTGTCTGTTCCTTCGGTCCTTTGGTCTTATTCCTTGTCTCTTCACATCTCTTGGTGTCCAGTTCAGAACCGCTCTTGTCCAACGGTTGTCGATTCTTCTCGCCACATGGCCTGCCCACATCCATCTCAGTGACCTTACATTATCTATGATGTCTGTCACTCCGGTCTTCATCCTCACCCTTGTGTTGCGTTTTCTGTCTCTTCTTGTGATCCCAAGCATGCATCTTTCCATACTTCTTTGCGTTGCCTGAAGTCGTTGGGTTTTCGCTGCGTTTAACACCCAGGTTTCACTACCATATGTCAACACTTGTAGAAGGCATTGGTTGAAGACCTTCCTCTTTAAGACCATTGGCATTTGTGACTTTAGAATATATGCATTCCTTCCGAAGGCACTCCAGCCGAGGTTAATTCTTCTGTTTACTTCGTTAACCCTGTTGTTCTCTCCTGTGGTTACTAGTTGTCCCAGGTATGTCTTTCTGAGCAGACTTCCAGAGGCGTCCCTTCAAATTTGCTGCTTCTTGTGCTGCAAAAGAGTTATACATAACCGTTGTTTTTGTTAAATTTATCCTTAGTCCTATCTTCTGTCCTGCTGTGTTCAGTTCATGAAGTCTTGAAGCTAGATCTTCTCCGTTGGTTGCGAAGAGTACTATATCATCTGCAAATCGCAGATGACTGATGAGTGACCCATTAATCCGCAGACCTTTCTGCTGCCAGTCGAAAGTTTTAAAAAGTTCCTCCAGAACAGCCGTGAAAAGATTTGGGGAAAGGCAATCTCCTTGTCTAACTCCCTTCTCAATCTTGAATTCTTCTGTAACTTCATGTAGCATTACTGAGGCTGTGGCATTTCTATAAATGCTGCGTAGGAGTCGGATGTACTCTGCATCTACTCCTTGTTTTTCCTGAGCTTCTAGAGTAGAGGAAGTACTTACCGAGTCGAAGGCCTGAGCATAGTCCACAAAGCATAGTACTAGTGGCATCTCATATTCATTCGTCCTGCTGATTATTTCTTGTAGTGTGTGGATGTGGTCCATAGTACTGAAGCCCTTCCGGAATCCTGCATGCTCTCTAGGCTTGGCAGATGATAGAGGAATCTTTATCCGTTCAGCTATTATCCTCATGAATGTTTTGTAAACAACAGGAAGGAGACTGATGGGGCGGTAATTCTTCAGCTCTTCCTTGCTTCCTTTCTAGTGCAAAAGGACTATTCTTGCATGATTCCAGTCCTGGGGGATTCTTCCTTGTTTCAGGCAATTAGTGAATAACTGCGCTAAAACGTGTGCAACTTCTGTCCCACCAAGTTTTTTATAAATATTAAGCTAACACTCCATCTATGCCTCCTGCTTTTCCGTTCTTCGTCTGCTTTATTGCTGCAATTACTTCTTCTGGGAGAATAGAGAGGGGATCTCGTTGGTTTTGGCTTTCTTCTTGGTTTTCCTCTTCAGTATTTTCTTCCTTCTTGTATAGGTTGCCAAAGTATTCTGCTACCGTCCTTAGTATTGCTTGTGTTTTGCAAGTTTTTGTACCATCTTCCTTCTGTTTGGCTAAAAGCTGTTCTCTTCCAATTCCTAGGCGTTATCTGGTCTTCTTCATACTTTTGCTGTTCTCTATAGCCTCTTGCACAATTCTCTCATTGAATTTTTTCACGTCTTCCTTAATTGCCCTTCTGATAGCCTTACTAAGCTCGACGTATTCGATGTTATCCTTTTGTGTATCTGAATTCTTCAGTTCTTTACGTCGTTTCATCATTTGTCGGGTGCTGTCACTTAGATTTCTATCTTTAGCTCTTCTTGGTGACCTTGCCACTTCTTCTGCTGCTTCCTTAACAGCTTGCATGACTTTGGTTTCTAATTCTTCTTCTTGAAGTGCTGAGAATTTATTTTTTGCTCAAGCTGATATTTATTCTCGATTTCTTCTAGTTTTTTGATGCTTATTTCATGTTTCTTGCATGAAATCAACTTATTGCGTTCCATTTGGAGATTAATCTTCAATCTGCATCTTACGATCCTGTGGTCACTTCCAGTGCTAAAGTTATTCAAGATCTCACAGTTTGTTACTGTGTAGAATTTATTAAGCAATATGTAATCTATTTCATTTTTTACTCCGTTGGGTCCTCTCCCAGTCCTCTTCCTTTTTGGGTTCTTCTTGTAATATGTATTTGTTATGTACATCTTGGCGCATTCAGCAAACTCTACCAGGCGGTGACCACGTTCGTTTCTCTGGCCCAGTCCGTATTGCCCTCCGACGGTGTCATCGGCATCAGGTGTCACCTGTTGACCTACACGACCGTTAAAATCGCCCATAATTATTTTATAAAATGAACTTTCTTATCATGCTCAGTGCCCAGAGTTTGGTAAATTTTTTCAATTTCTTCTTCGCTGCTTGCTGCTGTTGGTGCGTAGACTTGTATGATCTGAACAGAGTAACGCTCATTTATCTTGAGTATGAGCTTGCAAATTCTCTCAGATATACTTTCTATCTTCTGTACATTGTTTTTCCATCTCTTGTTGATTAGGAACCCGACACCTCCTAGTCTTCGTTCCTTAGTACCTCTGTAATAAAATAAATTACCTTCCTTGAGTGTAATCAAGTCTTCTGATTTTCGTCTAACTTCGCTGAGACCGATGACGTCCCAATTTATCTTCTCTGTTTCATTCAGTTGTTCCAGTAGTCTGTCTTCACTCTTCAAGCTGCGGCAATTGTAAGTCGCAAAGTGGAGGGTGGTAGCTCTTTTCCTCATGATGGACCTCTGTAATGCCACCACCTCCCGGACATCCGAATGGGTGGTGCTTCTACGTCCGGATAAATTTCCATTACAGAAGCTCATCATGAAAATTGTATTTGCAATTGGGGGATGAAGGATAATAATTCACCAGAATGTCCTACTGCCGGTTGGTGAATGCCACTTTCACAATTTTGCCAGTGCCATTTCACAATAATGGAAGTGTGAGGAGGAGGTATATATATATATATATATATATATATATATATATATATATATATATATATATATATATTATATCTATTATATACAGCTAACTCTCCGGATATACCTATATATATATTTATAGGGGATACGAATTCTGACCATGTTCCACCAACGCCGACGACGTCAGATTTTTACGACGTACTGAACCCACACAGTAGATGCCAGAATAATGCAGACATCGACGCTAGGTGTCATCGGTTCGATGCCAGAAGGTCCCAAAAATCGCAATTTTCCCATAAGAATGCATTGCGCGGATTTTTGAAAAATTTTTTGAGGCACTTATCGCTAAGATAAAGGGAATCAACGGCGGTTGTGGAACATGGTCAGAATTCGTATCCCCTATATCTATATATCTATATAGGTATATCCGGAGAGTTAGCTATATATAATAGATACGAGTAAAAGTTACTGGCATACTGCAAGCTATCAGTTGAATGTACTACCGTACCAAGAAAGGCCTCAAACGAATGTTCAAAACTTCGCGCGAAAGACCGTCTGGCGTCGAACTAAGGACCCAATCGTGCAAAGCAATTGCATATTTATATTGGATAAGTGCCATTCTGACCTGTTCCAAAGTTTCAATTCAATATCTTATCGGGAAGGTCCTAAAATAAAATTACGCTATCCCCCTTTGAAATACATGGCAGAATAGAAATGACGCTCAGTAATGGAACCAAGAACCGTCAGAGGATCGGCAACAGCGTATATGAAACATATGAATTGCCTGTATGTATATTCCATTTTATATCATTCTCGGTTATGGGATATGCATTCAAAATTTTTGTCAAAATTGACCGCCATGCATTTTATACCGGAGAATTTTGCACCCACTTGGCGTCAAAATCACGGTCGTTTGGTAACATTTATTCATTTAGTGCAATTGATAACCACGGCATATCCAACCTCCGTGATTTTCACTGTTCTATCGCTCCGAGTATGGACTCAAAACAACTTTCGAAAGTTCCCGCGAAAGACCGCCTGGCGTCGAACACAGGAACCGTTTGGCAATGGCTTACGAATGTTAGATAAGTGCAACACTCACGTGTTTCATAGTTTCAATTGAGTATCTTATCGGGAAGGTTCTCAAATAAGATTCCGTTATTCCTGTTTGAAATGCATGGTAGAATCAGAATGACACTCTTGCATCGAACTAAGGACCACTAGTGATTCTTGTGTTATCTGTATCTGCTGTTGTGATCCTATCTTAGTACTCTGTTTTCCGTTACATCTTATGGATCCTACTATCAGTAGGCGATCGCAGGTTCTTTACTTCCTTTTTCTTCGTAGATTTTTCCTGCTGTGTATCTTTTTTCTTTCTTTCACGAAAAGAAAGAAAAGTTTCTTCATTCTCTTCTAATTAATACAACAATATTTATGTTTTTGTAAATATAATTGGGGACTGGTTAGATGGAAAAAGGGACATTTTTAGTCTAAATCTATCCGAAATAAAGACCTTTACGTGATGAAAGGAAGTGAAAATACGGGGTGACTAATGAGAAAGACATTCTCAGAGAAAATGAAGACAATTGAAAATCTTATCTACAGATGGATAATCTTTCTTGATGATTTTATTCTTATGCAATTAGTTGCCTTGCTCATAAATTCTCCAGTAAATAGATGGTAATTGTCTCAGTAAGATAGTATAGTGGTAACAGTACCTTCCAGAAAATTGGAATGTCCGGTTCGAGTCCCAGTCATCACTTCTGTTTATTCTTATGATTGAACGCCTAACCTTTCCTTTTCTTGTTGATTTCTCTTATTTCTTCTTGCTATTTTCATTTAATGTACTTCTTTGAATATATTACGAAACCCTCATTAGGCACAGGTTCCTAAAGATCTCAGAATCGTCATTACATATTTCGAGATAAAATAAAACCAATACACAAAAGTATGAGCTGTGAAACTCAAAAGTATTTTCCGCGTAGATAAATCTAGCAGCTTTACGAGAATTACTACTGAGGATAGCTGTAAGGCTATCTGATCCGAGAAAAGAATACTCAAGCAAGTAACTTATCTGTAATGATCGCGATAGTCATTATGGGAATTATCCAGCGGAATACTCCCCCAGAAGTTTAATTTCTGCATCTCGAGAGTAAAAGCGATAATGGAGTTGAATTTTTGCATCATCGGGGATGAGAGAAATGTTGTTTATATTCCTACTGTTTCCCTCGGGAAGCTCTCACGTTAGTAGGCCATCATCTCTATGAAGAGAGGAATATGGCGGAACTTGCTTACTCCACAAACTCTCCTAATTAATTTTCTCCTCTCTATTTGTAATTATGTCTCCATATGAAGATGGCATATTCATTACCCGCTACAAATTCAGTGATGAATTAGCGCTCACCTACAAATTGCAAGGCGCCACAAAATGAGAGCATCCGAATACTAATTATTCTCCGACTTCTAGTGGGGGAAATGCGAAGAAAACATTTCGATGATTTTCCATTTCGCGCATAATTATAACTTTTTATGTCGCCACTTTATCAATTTTCATTAAAAATTTCTGATCTACCAAGATATTTAATCTCCACTATATATCAGCTGTGAATCAAAGTTTGATACACCATTGGATTAAAGCTTACATACATATGATTGTCTGTGGGTACATCGATATCTCCTATTTTTATCATAATTATTTTACCTGTCCTCAGTTGTAAATGGAAACTAATAGAATACTCCAGAGACTATCTGATAAACGATACAGATTCAGGGGTAATTTTGTGGCAATTTTTAATATTAAAAGTATGAAAACGCTCGATTTAAGTGAACTTTTACTTAACCAGGTCCTGGTGATGTAACCAAGCCACGAAACCATCGTCGTATGTATATTGTTCTGTGTGGATTAGTAAAAGTTCACTCAAATGGAGCGTTTTCATACTTTCGTGATCTGATAATATGGCGCATATCTTCAGGAACTCATTTCCCTCATTTCTACATCTTCTGTCTCCGGTTGTAGATAATTTTTTTCCTCCTTAGTTTTTTTCATAATAATATCTATTTTTCGAGACCTCCAATCTATTACGTTTAATCAACAAATTTTAATTGGACGACAAAATTGACCGAATAATCAGTTATTGAACAACCATTAAGGATCATAAATAGATTATATAAAACTTTCGGTACTAACATTTAGTATTATTATTGCTATTTCAAAATTTTTCACTTACAATTAGTAATTTATTTTAGCATTCATCAACTTCAGCATTACTTCATTAGAAGCTTCTGACAAAGAATCTTTTGTCGTTGTATGATACATATTTGTGATTCTTTACATATGATTGCTTACCTCAAACATTCCTACGCAAGTTATTGATACATTGGTATAGTAAAGAAGAATGATGTACTGATCTGACATTTTAGTGCTTTAACCAACACATATAAGAAAGAATAAACGTTAAAATTCTCAACTATTGTAAGGGTCCTACCAAGCATCGATCATGGTACAAAAACATTCTAGAGTTATCTGTATTTAAGCAACGTCTCGGTTTTTTACGTTGAATGCTATACGAGAATACTATATGATAAATTTATGTCATAGTGAACTCCTAATTAAGGGATTTCTCGATACGTAAATTTAGCATTTTATCGGATTATTTTAGCGGTTATCCTCACCACACCACAAGACTATCGAACCAACGACCACTACTTCAAAAATCTTTTGCTTGTCAATGATTTGCTTTGAGAGGATTCCGTCCTTTTTCCACGACATTCTTTTCCGCTCTCCTTCTGTAGTGTTTTTCATTTCCAAGGTGATTCGTAGTGAACCTTGTCTCCAACATATTTATTATATTGAAAACAAAAAAATATATTTTCCTTTACATTTATATATTGCTTTATAAAATATTCTGCAAAATACGGAGTTTTTCCATTCATTACAAGCAATATATTCAAGCATGAATCTTAATTCAAGTCCAATGTGTGGTTGATGTAAGCTAAAAATGAGTAAGAAATCATAAAATGTCTAATTGGTACAATTATACGTTTTCATGTGATATATTCCGCACTTGTTTCAGATATACTCGTATTCTGCTGGCACGTACTAAGTTATATAAGAAAAACGCAAGATGAAGGATTTTATGGTTCATAATTCTAAATATAGTATGCATCTTAATGCAATAACACATGAGAAATAATTTCACAGAATTGGACGGAGTTACCTTTTAACGTGGCCTCGAAACGCACACTCCGACTAGGAGTAGTGAGTTTTTCTGTAATGTCGATTCCAATTTCAGAGTATTTTTATGATAGTAATGGAACTAAATTCGCTGCGAAATGATGCCATTTCGTACTTGATTTAGTGTAATTTTGTGAAATTCTATCAAGGGACATTGAAGAGCGGCCTCATACATATTCATTTTGAAATATCTGTCGGATTAAATCGAACCCATCACGCGAAGGGGAGAGAAAATTTATCTATCCGAGAAATTTAAATCTCAAGAGGAACAAAAGAGGTTTTATGTAATAAAATTACTTGAATCAGCAAAAATTACTGAACAAATTAAAAAAGGCGTTTCGAATACAAAATACCATAATAACGTAACATTTGAAGCACTGCTCAGATTTGAATGATATAACAGCAGTAATAACAACGGTGTATGTAAGAAAAATTAGTAAACCTTATTGCAGTTATTATCTCCTGAAAGCCAAAGGTATTAACGAGCCATTCGTCTCAAAAGCATATTTTAGCCATCTGTAAACGGTCTAGTAACAATTGTTGGAACTGTTCTAAATAATCATCTTTATGAATTAAATTGTTAGAACGTGTTTTATTGATAACGTGAAAAATATTTTTTCAACAGCGTAATGATCTTGCTTGCTATCTTATTCAATCTACTAAATAGTCTGGAATCCGTGTAGCGACTTACTGCAGCCAGTATTCAGAATAAACTAACTCTTTCAAGCCATCACCGTTTACCGATTCGGCTATCGTTCTCCCACTGGGGAGTCCCATACAGTTTGGAAACCTCTAGTTTTATGAGAAAATTTATTTATTTACTCTATATTGTAGGGGGTACTGCAATTCATATAAATATATTCCTGAAAATTTTACCGTCGTCTTCGTGATTGTGTAAGCAGGAGTGTTTTCAATAAGATATTTACGGAAATAGCAATAATAAAGACTTTAATCGTTTATTATTCTTTTATATTCTTGGGAATTTATCTTTTAAGCATTATATGGCTGAATCTGAATGATATTTTATTCGTTGCTGTTCTGGAATGTGGGAAAGTAAATGTGTAAAAGACCTTAACTTTGTAAAATTCCATCACAGAAATCTATGGATCTATTAATCCCTCGTGATATATTTGGAAAAGAAATTTATGGACGTAAATCTTGATTGAATGTAACTGGAATTGCATTTTTTTCTTTTTATCCAATATTAAATTTTATACGAATGTCATAAAACAGTTGTGTACTAAATGTTGACTATTCTGTGATGCTCAAAAAATGGTCTGACCTTATATCATTTTGCTATTCATGTTTTGGTTTCCATATAGAAAAATCTTCAATAAAATATGATGCCTTCTGCTACATTATTATTGTTACCATATCTTGAGAAATGGAACCCTTTTCATTTGTCATTCAGTTCAGATTTGGGGAAAGTTTATCTTTCATTTGTTTCTCTCTTAGTTGTGCTTGAGACTGTGATAATGTGAAATCTAATAAAATTTACTGAAGAAACGAAGGCGAATAACTGTGTGGCAGTTGAAAATAACCTGAAACTTGGGAGATGTAATTTCTTTGATTATTTCCGCAGAAGGGCTGGTGTCAAGTTACATATAAACATGGTTAAGCGAACACTTTATTCGATAATTCACAGAAATGGCAGACCTATAACCTATCATGTTGTGCAAGTTATTTTAACTAGAGCAGATAAAGGGATAGTTAACTATAGAGGATCTACGAAGCCTAATCTAATGGACGGTAAAAAACATTTGAATTTGATTTGGATAAATTGGAAACTTTGAAAGCCCAAATGCTTTATTACTAATTTAAACGAACGTGTCCAATCTTACTTTGGCGATATGACATATTCCATAGCCGACGATATCATGTAATTCATAGCTAAATAACTCATGGAAATAAGTTTACAAGTTTTGCTCTTATCTACTCCGTTGTTAGAGCAGCTAAAGGTGTTAAAAGGTGTTTTTCATTGAGAACTTTTGAAACGTTTGAGCCTTTCGAAACTTCCTCTTTTGGCTAGATTGAGTGAGGAGAGGAAGTGAGAGAAAATCATTCCTCTAATTTACTCTATTAATTTCTATATTGCTCGGATTGCCTTCGATCAAAATGACTTCAAATTCGATTCACTGTTGTCCCGGTAGCGTAAAAAAGTTTTGGACTCTATCTGAATTCATGGCAAAGAAGCGGCGTGAGAGACAATGCTGTAAATATTCACTGCCCTGAGACATAGACAAGAATATTATCAGTAGAATGAAACATATCTTAAACGCAAGATAAAAGTTTTCTTTCCCTTCAAATATAAACGTATGTTTCTGGGGGTGAAATGTGGAAGCAATAATAATGGGTAAAAGTGACCCTATAAATGTTTAAACAAAGATCGGGATAAAGAATATGTACTGATTGTGATGAGAAAAGGTGTGGAAAACAATGATGATAGCAGTAATTTTATTTGTCCGTCCAAATCGAATGGTAATTTATAAGACACGTCAAGTTGTAAAAAGAAATTGAAAAAGTCAAGATAGATAATTATAACTATTGTAAAAGATTGAAAAGATTCAATTGACAAATATAAGACTAAAAATTGAAGGCAGACAAGCTGAAGCAGAGTAAAATTCACACAGGTTATAAAGAATTTGTTAAAAAGAAAATTATTTTCAGCGTTCCTGAAAGCATAGAAAGACATAATAATCTTACCTGATGCTGGTATAGCATCGAAAGACTTAAAGCCCCTTACTTATGAGCTAATGAGAAAAAAGTTTAAATTTTGCTTTGGGGTATGGAATCATCATCATGATGTTGTGATGATAATTATTATATTCTTCAAAAAGGGAAATATTTTGTCTGGCAAAAAGTACGGTACTGAAAGCAAAATGGAGGTATAAATAGTTATCTTTTTGAAAAGAGTGAGCTCTATAGGGGACATTGCAAATAGTCCTATTTATTCTGAAATTTGAAATTGTTAATAATTTGAGAGGAAAAGTCTCTTCCATAAGAAACGTGGGAATGTGCAAAGTAGACATTTTTAAATCATCAATACTAAGAGAATGCTTCAAAACAGATATAATATATGAAGGAAGTTCTCTTGGGTTTCCTGTCGGGTTACTGCTGCGATGTTAGTCGACGTTTCGGAACCCCCATCTTCAGGATGAAGTGTCGTTCGTTTCGTTTCAAAAGGTTTATTGTTCTTTTTGCACGTTATACATGGATAGAAAAGTGATGCACCATATAGGCTTGTGCCTTTCAGGGGCATTGTTAGGGGGAATGGAGAGACTGGGAAGGGAGTGCCTGACATTTGTCCAGGGCAGTAGGGCAGCGAAAACCTACTGCAGGCATATGGGAGTCAGTACAATATAAAGAATTTTACATAGTTGGTGATTATACAACTATGCCGCCTTTTACAGAGTCTGTTGTGAATTTATACATAAGCAAGAAGGGGTAAGGCGGCATGCAAAGTGGGTTGGAGTGGGGATGGTTGTTACAATTTTTTATTTTTATACAGAGAGACCCTTTTGCAGTTGGAATATCTATACAGAAAGCATAATTTAGTTATTAAGGTGTCCTGAAAATATTTGGTCTATTGTGCTTCTTTTCTCCTGTTGTCGTCTTCTGTTGTTCCGGGTTGTCGTTCGCGTTTCTTCCTGTGCGTCTCGTCCTGTTAGGTACCCCGCTGATGGATGGTGCTTACGTAGTTTGTTGGGTCCTTGTTTGCGCCAATCTGGAAAAGAAGGTGGGAGAAGTGATTGGTGGAGTCTGTTTTGCCTCCGCCTCCTCCTGGGTTTAGTCCTGGGACTGGGAGGGGAGGGGGAAGGGCGAGCGGATGGGTGGGTGTGGAAGAAGATCGGTGTAAAAGGTTGGAACAGTGGCCACTCGGGCGGGTGGTGAGGGTGTTGGAGAGGTTGATATTTAGCCGGGTGTAGGCTTTGGCGCTTAGGCGTGTCATCCGGTGGAGAAGTGGTTCGATCCCGGTAACCTGGTGGATTTCCGAGCTGGGGAAGGATGGGGAGACGTCTTCGTTCGCGATGTAGCGAAGGAAGACTCTCTCGGTTTTGGCGATGTCCAGCAGGGGTCCTTCCCCCCCTGGCGTGATGGCTGCGCATGCGTAGTCTGCCAAGGGACGGACAAATGCCTTGTAGATGGTGAAGGCTTCTTCGCTGCTGATGCCTCTGCCGCCGTGTGGATGAGGTTGCATCGCCGCGTCATCCGGTCCCTGATCTCTCTGAGGTGGGGAGTGAAGGCGAGATGTTGATCTACGGTGACTCCCAGGTCGTTGCATTTCCCGGTGTTGTGGATTTGCTGCTCCCAGAGTTGGATGAAGGTGCGTTGCCTTCGCCGGTCTCGGGGTTCTATTAGGATGAGAAAAGAGGACTTATTAGGATTTGGACGGAGCCTCCACCCTTCTAGAGAGCGGATGTATTGTTGGAGGTGAGTTTTGGCCTGAGAGGAGTAGGTGGCGGTGGCCCATGCGGCCGTTTCGTCAGCATACTGCGCCAGATGAACGGTGGGGCGGCTGGGCTTGGGGATGTCCTGGCAGTAGACTGAGAAGAGGAGAGGACGGATCCTTGTGGGACGCCTTCTGTGGGAAGAAAAGGTGTTGCTTGGCGTCTTGATTATGATGTGCCCCAGGACTTGAGGAAGAGAATGGTGTTGGGGGAGTGAGGGAGAGTTTACAGAGTCCGGTATGCCATACCGTGTCGAAAGCGCGCTCTATGTCTAGTGACAGGAAGGCCGTGGCTTGCCGATGGTTCGCCGCTTCCTTAGCTATGGAGGAGAGAAGGGTTAATTGGGTGGTGGTGAAGCGGCCCTTCCTGAATTGGAAGGACCCCGTTGGCCTCTAGGAGGGTGGTGAGGCACGACAGGAGGCTGATCGGGCGGTCCTTGCCCTTCTTTGGGATCATCGTGACGTTGGCCTCTTTCCATAAACGAGGGAAGTAGCAGGATTGTAGGAATGCTGTAAAAAGTTTTTGGAGGAAAAAAGTTTACCCCTGAGGGACCTGAGGGGCCGAGGTGTCAAATTTCGGGGGTTTATATAGTGAAAATTTTGGTTATGTTTTTAATGTGGATAGACTCTTGGATTAGTCTATCTCAGAATAATATATAATGAACAATATTACGATTTGTCGTATAGAGAGTTTGCTTTTCAACGAAGATTTAACTAATTTTTGAATAATTGGACGATTACAGCGAAATGACATAGAAAATTGAGTTAAAAGTGCAAATATTGGATGCTTTTCATCGTTATTTCCAAGTGTTCGATGCGGATAATATAGTCGAACAACAGGAAACCCATAGTATAGCATAGGATTTTAGACATCTATGCAGCTCATACCCAAATGCCCCTTTAATTTTCCCTTCTATTGCAGTAGAAATTTCAATATAGTACAAAGCGCAATGTGAATTTGTCGTGATGAAAGAGAAATTTTGAAGGAGTATTTTGGAAAATGGATCTCTGCGGGTTACTGAATTTACATTTTGAGCCCTATAAATTGGTGTGTCTCATTTCTTACGCTTTTTGACCTTTAGATGGTCGAATCCGATCTGTTCATTCTTTTAATCTGATCCAAATTTTTTGGAATCGATCTTTTTTAGAACTGATCTTTGGATCCGAATCGATGTATCCAACCGATCTATATGATAGAGGTCTGCAAGAACCGGAGAATATAGTAGGGGCTGCGCAATGCTTAGAAATTTAACAGAATACTTAGTAGCTTATCATACCCTAACTTCGGAATAAATATTGCAACAAAATTAAAATGATTATAATTATTTTCTCTAAAACGGGAAGGTATAACTTAAGTAATATGTAGAGCATATTTACAGACACAAATGCAAAGAAAATCATGTGTTATGTGACCATTCCAGCCAATAGACGTCGTTGTAAACGATTCTCGTGCTTGAATCGATTCGAAGCAAACTATTGAATTCGATTTGATCTTTTCATTGAAAACTCCCATCTCTAATTTCAGCTGATGTTTTTATGTTAGTTCCCTCTACAAATTAACGTCCAGATGTAAACTTTAATTCAATTATCAAACAGAAAGTACATGAGTAAAGATAAAGCGAACCGTGTCAATGATGAAACGCTCGTTTTCTATTTTGATCGATTCTCTAACTTTTCCTCTCTCATTTTCATAAGTCTCGTCGGACTTATTTTCAAGTCTATTCCTCCTTCATTCTCTACCATGCTGGACTAAATATTAATTTTTGATTTGAAGAGTATAGAAGAGTTTTCATCTTTTATAAGATATTTATTTCTATGCTTTATGTGTAGTATCATGTTAAAACGTTGATGGTTTCCAGAAAACGTAAGGAGTCTGCATCTACCTGCCACATTACTACTATTGCCTCGTTAAGCCAAATCATATTTTTCATTTTGTACATTATTGTTTTGAGGACAGCTTACTTTTCATATTTCAAAACGCCATTTAGACTACTATCCCAAGACGTAGTTAACATTTCATAATAAATAATAATGATAATAATTCTTAAAACGTTTTATGAGTTGAGGATAAAGTACCAAAGAAGATTTGGTAGATAAAAAAGTAAAATTTTATATCGTATTAGTTCAAAATGATCGATTAAATTAATCAGGTTTTCGGTTTTTAGTGAACGATTACTTTGATAACTTTAACGCAAACAATCCAGCCAATAGCTCGATCTTTACATATGTTGATAAATTTATATTCTACCACTCTTTCTTCCTTTACTATACTCTTTTCTTGTTTATTACCTCTTCTTTTTGATTTTTTCCTTTAGTGAAAATATTTTCTTTGTAATGACATAATGACGAAGCCTTTTGCTCAACGCAAACATTTTACCTCTTCCTTACTCCCAAGGTTTCTGCTTCATTATTAAGTTTATAAAATTTTGCAGACTTTGGTTTTACAACTATTCTTGAAGATGGGTCGAATAAGAATACTTTCTCTTCAATTATGCCAAATTAAGTCTGTTGTGATGTATCGTATTCATTACTGTAAATGAATCCTCAACAAGATGAGAATGAAAATGAGTCCCGTAGAAGTTATAAAACCAAATGTTTGAATAAGAAGTTTTATATCAATGGTTTTCCTTCAGCAAATTAAAGATATCGATCGAGCAAGGTCTTTACTAAATGAAGTTATCGTTTAGTCATTGTTTTCCTGCTGAGTTGGTAATAAATTTCGCCGGAGAAACAGGAGCACGTTTATTGTTAAGGAGCACAGGTTATGATGGAGAAAATATAAACCCACCTTAAATGTCAAGTTACTCGATAGAAAATCGTTGGGAAATATCCCCTCAGGATGTGCTACTCATATGCTTCAATCTGCGGTCGACTCCTTCCCATTCTATCGGCCGTTAAAAAAAATTTTAATTGTTTTCGGGTATTATCTTTGAGTTGTCGTACGTAGAGAATGCATTTTCCCTTGTTGCGTTGCAGATCGTTGGAGTTGATTTCCTCCATTCAATGAACTGTCGCATTCCTCAAGAGAAATACTTGAGCACATCTGAACAGCGAAGCTACGACAGCTGAAGTGTTTTAACACTGAGAATCGAACCCGAAACAGCTTTTGCCACAGTCGAACGTGAAGCCAACTTGACTATATATTAAGTAAGAAGGGACAACAATTATTTCATATTTACTGAAATTCAATAAGTCATACTTGAAAGTACGGTTATTATCCTAGTTAACACGATTCTGAAAATAATTGAAATAGTTTTATTTGAATTCATAATTCTAAATGTGGAAGTACCTGATATTTTAGAGTTTCTTTCGGTAGAGTATATTATACATGCACTTTATATTTGTACAACATTTTTCTTATTTCTAGATTATGTTAAGAATTTTCTGTTTTACTATCTTTTCGTTTAATTATTTTAGTAGGTTTGTGCAGGTTTTTCACACCCTTCTGGGTTTTCCTGCTGTGGATTATTTTTCTTGAGCTTCACTTAGTTTTTTTTTATAATCCACAACTAAATATATCTTATTCTCTATTAAGTCACATTTAATTAGCTCTTATCGATATGATGTCTATTTTTTAGTGAAAGAAGATAATTAGTAGTACCAATTCTGGCCACATTAAATACGACATTTACTTAGCTATTGGTGTTTTGCTTCAAAGAGAAGTCGCTGGTTACCTTGAAGGCACTTACACGTTAATATATCAGGATTTGAGTATTTCTCTCTTAACGCAGTTATATTAACTAAACGCATTCACTTCCATTATAGCACTCGTATTGTTTAGTTCCTTTCCCTGCGATTCTCTTGATTCGTGATACATTGAGGCTGTGCATTTCTTTGCCTCTGAGGACTTGTTTATCTTTTCTCGTCACAGATATCTTTCAAAGCTCTCTATGTTAGCTTTTGGAGGATCTAGAAAATTATACGCAAAGAAATGTGATGATTTTCAGGAGAGAAAACGAAAATGAACGAACGAAAACGCTGGCGCTCGCCGTCTCAACTATTGATCTTTCAGGCAGCGCTTTCTAAAAGGAATTTGCTGCCACAAATTTGTTTTTAAATTACTCATACTTCACGCATTGTGTAAACGGTGGATATGTTTTCCTCTGGGAGTCTTCTGTCGAAAAGACTGAATATTTAATCTTGAACATGTTGAAAAAGAAATTTATTAGACAGTTTCTTTAATCAATTCATAGCGATTCGATTAATAATGTCATCACTCGAGACTCGGATGGAGAAATAATATTACGATCGCTTTGCGTTACAGATAAATATTGGGGATCGAATCTTGTGTTCTAAAGTGCAATGAACTTTCATCGTAGATGTTACGCTTTCATGAAACTATGTAAATAACCATATATTAACAAATCTTTTAGAAGGGTAATTTTAATATAAATGGTTAATCTGAGAATGAAAGTTTTCAGCCAGGGTATAACAGCAATCAAACATAGCCCTGTTGCATTTTCTTTCTTGATGGAAAATTCTGAATTTCTCTCGTGGCTTCTCTCTATATGTGCATGCTTTTAACTCATTACCTCCAAGTAAACACCAAGTGAATAGCTGATTCAGCTTTCCGTCTTCTTAGAAGCTCATGAATCGATAAACTTCGATGTATATTTTCTTCTACCTCCTTTAGCAAATTAGTCAAATTTAATCTTCTTTTAAACAAGGAATTGATTTCAATTTTTACAATATGCAAAAATTTTGCAGTATGCTTGAAGCATCCATCCCTCTTTTGAAATCTGGAATGTTAAATGTATTAGATATCTACACCAAGTCTTATTTCTTGAACATGTTTCAATGGAGACGCAATATTATCAGATCCATGTTTGTTTTTCTCTGTTTCATGTTGTTTATCTCTCTACTTGAACCTGATAATGCCTAATACAATGAGTCCTCTAACCATGAACTTTAAACTTTCGAATTAATTTATGCATGTCCTGTTAGTGAATACCATAACCTCTTTATATTTATAATTCTAAATAAAGTTAATGGTTCTAACACTGAAGAAAACTAAGAATTTTGTAAAATCTTCCTACTGAAAATTTCATTTCGAGATTTTATATATAGTTTATATCGATGACATTTTTCTTTTGTATATATTTTAGATATGAAGCTGATTATATAAATAATTTATCTGGAATTTCTCGCAAAAAAATTCTGAAAGAATTCTTTGAGGAAAATATTTAACTTAATGCCGTCCAGTGTAATCATAAATAAAGTCTTGAACCCACGTAAGGATTTAAATATCTTATTTCCAAGGAAAAAGGTAAAACGTGACTTTACGTAGTAACACATGCACATAGGAAAATTCCCAACGATAAATGGACATGAAAAGTCTAATTGGACTTCGAATTTTCTCCTTTCCAGGAGGATGCTTTAGCCAATTAAGCTAACTAGTCAAAGCATTTAGGCTATCGGGAAACATTAAGTACAACCTGCCCGTGCAAACATAGCCTTGTGAATGGCATGGCTAAATAGTCTGGGTTCAGAACATATTTATTATTATTCTTTTATTTCAACTGCACGTTCTTAACTCAAAATAGCCTGCATAAACTCACGAAGGGCATTCGCTTAATTCATTTGCACGAAGTCAGTGCAATTGAAGAAACGCTATCTCGACCAGTGATAAAGCTCTCTGTGTTTAGCTTAAAATATTGATTCAGTTTCCTACGATAATCCAATGAAACTCTCTTAAGTACATCTGTTGTAGTCTGGAATTGCAGAATTGTAGAAATATTCAACAGGGATTTTTCCGAATGAAAATAAGATACATCTAATTGGATATTTTAATGATCCTCCGTAAGGATTAGGTTGAATCCTAAACTTCGTATGCTCGAATATCGACAGTATGCCAAAGAGTGTTCGTAATTAACTCTATCAAAACCCCCTGGATATAATCTCATTGTTTGTAATAGCTTCGTTAACACTAGGCACATTACCTTATCTTTTCACAAATTACTTTCCTGAAAAACTCTTATTAAAATAATTTTTTAATTCTTCTTCTGCTCCTTTGCTACGGTATGGAAATTGAAAATAAAGTAATTAAAAATATTTCTTTAAGAAAGGTGAAAGTCAAATAATTTATAATTCGTTATATTATGAAAAATTATGACTTCATTTAAGACGATACTGAGGAGAAAGTAATCTCATCTTAGCTTAACCTTTGTTTTAAATGGAATAGATCTCAAAGAGGGAACCTGTGCCCGTATGTGCATTTTCTGGTTGTTCGATGCGGAAATTTAGTCGCACCATGAAACATGTGCCCGTATTTTTTCCTAATATTTGTAATGGCGCCTGGTGACAGTGAAGTGGGAAATGCTCTATTTTACTTCACTCGGCGAATAAAGTTTTCTCACGTACGATCCCGAAGTTTAATAATTTAAATGTAGTCAACACGCAATTCAAGAGTGGTCCAATGGTTTAACATGCAATTCTACCCAATGGTATATGTGACTTATCGAAGGGATGAGGTTCCCCATCTCTGGTAATCATCATAAAAGGAAAATATTAAGGACTCTAAACAAAGTGCGTATTTACTCTGTGGCAGAGGAACACCGAAAACTTGCATTTCTAAAGCGTATAAAAACGAATTTTTTTATAGAAATGACGTCTTTTAATAATAATCAACGTATTTATAATTTAACAAATACCTATAGTTAAATATAATAAACGTCTACGAGGGTGAGGTACTTACTACCGGGTGTCATCTAACTAAGTGGTAGTCTTTAAGAATAGGAGGCATTAGCTATTGAAAAAAGGCACAAAATTCCTTGGAATAATAAGATAAAAAGATAAAAGTATACGCAAAAATCTACATGAACATATCATATGCGTATGTTATTATTTTACTCATTGGTGGGAATGGCTTTAGCTCGTGATAAAAACCGTTACACGATCAACATACATAAGTGCCTCAGTACGAATGATAGGACGTAAGAATCTGTAAAAATGATATCAACACGCACTTCTGGATTTCTTCGGGTCTCCTCAAAGGACCTTTAAAAGGTACATCTCCTTGAAGAGAACCAAATGGCCGTCCATGTAACTCTAAAGAGTGTCTTTTGAAAGATTCCACCGAAAAACTCCGTTTCACTTCCCGTCGCAATCCCGAGAGAATGAGAAAGTCATAGAGCGGAATTAAATTATGTGTTTTTTCCCTCGCTATGTTCATTTTCTTTAAATTTCCTTTTTCAGCGCCTTTTCCTTCATTTCTCTTTTATTAACCATTTATACAATCAATTTCTTCCCTCCGCCTTCCCCCAATTCGGTAGGTTTCTTCAATTACTCCAATTTAATTACCCTCCTCCACCACCAATAATAAGAAGCTTTCAGCGTGAACGAGGATCTACTTGTGCGGTTTAACGGTTTTCTAAAACTCCACAATTTGACAAATTGCCCGCATTTCCAAGAAAAAGATTAATCAGCTCGTCCCAACAGAGTGCCTTTTTACTGCTTCTTTTTCTTCCAAAAGATAAGTATCTTTCGATATCACAATTCTATACCCTTTGCCATAATGAGCTCCCCTTTGGATAGAATTTTGCTTTAATCCTCTCTCTTCTTTAACCCCCTCTCACCCTTCACAATACAAGGAGGACTTCACAACACTTCTTCGCCTTGGCTCCCTAATTAGGAAGACTCCTTTCCTATTTCATTTTTTCTCCCACGCTCTAGAACCAAAAAAAGAGTGGCATCCATCGAGAAGAGCCTTCCTTCCCTATTTGCCTTTCACTTACAACTCTCAATTAATAACCGGTTTATTGCCTTGAGTGACGAATCTTAGTAATCAGTTGTTCCTTGGCGATCACCCAATTATATGGCTAATATCATTAAGAAAATTCCCTCGGTGGAGGGGAACATACGGGCTCGAGAAATGCATGTCACAAACTTGGGAAGTCATCAGTCATCGCCGGCCAATCATCTGCCGTTTTGCAAGTAAGACTCCGTGAAATTTGGTGTCACTCATTTCTCACGAATCGAGTGCTTCAATCCGCCTCTATTTCATCTCAAAAACATCTTTCGGATTTTATTCGAATCTCTCTCTCTCCGTAATTAAAAATAATCGATCGCTTTCGAAACAAAATTTCATTTCCCGACACGCTACACCATGCTCAACATAAACAGCACTTCCATGATTTCTTGGAAGATGGAATTCATCATGATTTATTTTCAAGTTATCAGGTCGGTAGATCATCGGACCTACCACTACAGATAAATTTAATCGTTTTATTGTGTTTACGAGCAGGAGTGACCTTCCTCTTAAAATTATTTTCCTTGTCATTTAAACATTTAACCAACGGATTAAATATAAGACGGCATTCCAGGGGACTATTTATTCCCGATTTCGCCGGAAATATAATTAATTATGTATGTATACACAAACAGGCCCTCAAATAGGCTTGTTCGCACTCAGTGGAATCGGTCCAGGAGGGGGCCAACATATATCGGTTTCAAGACAGCACCATGATGAATATGAGTAGGTAGCTGAATATGAGTAGGTAGCTGAATATGAGTAGGTAGCTGAATATGAGTAGGTAGGTTAATATGAGTAGGTAGCTGAATATGAGTAGGTAGGTTAATATGAGTAGGTAGCTGAATCAAGAGATAGCGGGTTAGAACACGGAGAGCGTGGATGCGCTGACCACGGTGAATGCCGCCTTGCTAGGCCCCCATGGACTTTACTTCTATGTATGTGCAAACAGGAAAACTCTTTGCCCCACAATTCTTTCATCTGAATTAATGGGCATGAAGGAAAAGAAAACTTAAAGGATAACTCTGTTTTCATACAGTCACCTCATTGCGTTTGTACTGTGTTAGCGTTAGTTTGCAGAGGCCCGATTCTCTTGCCGGGAACATGTTCAGTTGCGCTGGCTGTCCTCACTCATCAGGAGTGGACAGCTTAGAAAGGAGAGATGAGTAACTTTCTCCTGCGTTTGGTGTTCGACCATTTCACAATTCGTCTCACTTCGCCTAACTGAAGGAAGGGCGGAATTTAGACTCCGCCTCCCGTTTTATATTTCTAGTCCAGGAACAGATTCTCTGTCACTCAGGAAAACATTGTAGCTTTCGGCTAATATCTCTCCGTTAAAAACAGAGGAGGTAAGCCACATTTCGGTTATGCACACAACATCAAAATCACAATTACTAAATGTAAGATTAAAATCCGTAAGTTTCCGGCCTGCTATAAAGCGAGTATTTTGGAGAAAAAGTTTAATATTTTGTAATCCTGGATTCAGTTCCACATCACCAGATAAAGAAAGCAGAAATTAAAAAATTAAAAACCTGTCGTTTGGAATACGACAGAGGTAGTACGGTGGAGGAAAACACTTCCGGTTAGTCTGAAGCACTAATGGGGAGGTATGCACTAATGAGGAGATAACTAATTTGGTTCCATCGAATTGCTAACAGATAAAATCTGGTAATCATCCTCAGTCGGTTTTATCTAATATTTCGAAGGCGTTTAGAAATATACATAGATATAGTCATAATCATAGATATTCTTCATACCATTCTAGGATTAATATCGTTTATCATACAATACAAGACTATACCTTGATATCATTTACGAGGAAACCATCGTTGAATTAAAAAGCCGGAAATACCTTATAACTTACACCTCTCGATAGTATATAGGTCACCTCCCATGGTTGAATATATTACGCAAGAATCCGATGTCTCTAATTATTATAAAATCATATCTAAAAGTTGGTTATCCTCTGACAAACTAAAACGCCTGATGTAGATAATTTTGAAAGATCAGTGAGACAAACTGTGGTGGGTAGTATCATTGAGATATTTGCTATAATTTTTCATGTTGCTCACCGAGGACATGCTTTAAAAAATTATTCTTTTGATACTGATTCTACATGAGCTCCGTGGACCAGTAGAATCATGAAGACAGCGTAGCTATGCTGTGTAAAAATGTTTTTGGTCTAATTATTCAAAGATTGGACCATACCAGTTGAACACAAAATAAAGCAAATAAACAGGTATTGAGTGAAGTAAGGGAAAGTAGAGGCCCAGTGGATACAATTGAAAGGAGGAAAATGAAACTCATCGGACATTTATTGAGACTCTATGAGCTGATGAAAATAATTTTTAGGTTTTGGGCGAGAGATAACGAGAAGAAGAAGACCTTGAGCGGATTCAAAGAAATAAAATCACTGGCAGGGGATTGAGAAAAATGGTTCATGTCCTACGATATCCCGTAAGGATATTTTTTCTTTCTCTTCATTCCGTCTATGTACTTTTTAATGGTATTTTGTTTTTTTATATTCTTTGTATATAGTAGACGTAGTCTTGTCAGCTCATTCCCTACGGAATCATCGCCTTGACCATATCACGAGGGTTTATGTATGTGTGAAGTAATGAAATCTTTTGTGTTCTAATATGAAATAAAAAGTTTGATATTTATAAAAGATATCGGTTTTCTAGTTGTTTGGTTTTTGGCGCGGAACTTAGCTAAAGCCCAGTTTATAAATGTACGTTTTCTAGATTCCCTATTCAACACAAAGGAGTGTATATAACACTACTCTATGGGTATATATCTTTTAAAAGAAACTAATTGAAGGATTGTAGTTGGTAACAACAGCAAAATATTCTGAAGGAGCGCTTATGGGTAAAGGTGGAAATTTCTGTCCTGTTTTGTTCTCGGTTTGCAACAAATGGCAATTATAACGCACTAGCCCTAATTAATGACATAGGGAACTACACCCTTGAATGTGGTACTTCTTGGAGAAAGAGAAACGTTTGACTTTGTTCCCCATGTCAACCTACTGAATTGGATTGAAGCCCATGCAATCGACGACCGAATAGCTCAAGTCTTTATTTGAACATAAAAGCTGATCTTGAATGGCTTCAAATCCCTCGGAGCAAAGGTTTCATCAGCTGTTCCCGAGAGAAATACTATCAGTCTTCCCCTCGTATACATTAGAGGCTTAGCTAATTACATAATGATAAAGAGGATACGCTTTATAGGATCCTTTATAGGATTTTTAAATAATTTCCGTCTCTTTTGAGATACATTCTACACACCCAAGAAAGCACAAAAGGTTGGAACAGTATCACAACTGAAATAATAAAGCTCGTTTCGCCGAATGACAACCCCTACCTCTAACCTGTTTCATTGATTAGTTAAGATGAATATCGGAAAACGTAGGAAAAACTTTGAAAACATTTGAAATTTCTTCGTAAGGACAGTTAAAATGGTGATAACAAATTGATCGAGACAAAGCCAGCCGCTTGGGGGCCATAATTTTTAATTTCTTTGAGAATAGAAAAGATTCGTATATAACTGTTAAATGCTTCATTTATCTGCATTTAAAGCCTCATCCTGATTCTTAAATCGCCAGTATTTTATTTATAAGTAGAAATTAACTGTACAACTGATGTTAAATTCGATATCATACTAGCAATAGTCTAAAGTGTATTTCCGTATTTGGTTAAATTTGAAGAATTTCCAAACTTATTTCATCTGATTGAGAAATTTATCGACGAAGGTATTTATACCTAGGTATAGGGTAAGTCGGGGGAAGATGCCTAACTTTTTGTATGTATCATTACAACTCGGGAACGAAAGAAGGGATGACGATGTCTCAATGGCAGAAACAAACTAGGATTTAATGAGTGATATAAGATGCATTTTAATTCAGATGTTCCAAAAATCTTATCTCGTGAAAGCTTACACTTAGGCATCTTCTCCCACAGCATTGTGGTCAGATGCCAAGGCTTAGCAAGAGATTATTAACTCTTTCAAAATATTGTAAAGTTTAAAATATATTTTGTTTATGAATGACATAAATATGAAATAATGATTGAACACGTTGCTTTCTTCCATTTCATGTCCCGCGGTGCCCTATCTATTTCATGATCTAACATACTCAGTCCAACATCATCCCCTTCTACTTCCAGCGCACTCTCTATCGTTAGGATCACGTCTTTAGCATATAATTCTTCAAAATATTCTTTCCACCTTCCCCTTATGATCCCTTAAGGTGTTTCCCCTGATATTTTTACAGTGACTGTTTTATTGATAATTTTATTCCCGATCGAGTTTCACTTTTCTATATAATAGATCGACCCTCCCATTTTCTGCCATCTTTTCTATTTCATTACACCGTCCCTTCCACGGCTATTCTCTTGCTCTATTTGTTTTCCTTCTCAGCTTATTTTTCAGTCCCCTGTACATTCTACGCCTGTGTTCAGTGTTTGCCTTTTCCTTCTACCCTCCATTTTATTTATCATCTCTACCATCACCTATGGTTTCCTAATTTTTGTGCTGTTTTACCCTCTCAATTGTTTGTTGGGTACTATTCCTCATGTAATTTTTAATCTTAAACCATCCCTCGTATGTTCCCTTTCGTTACTTTCTAGAGCCTTGTAAACTGACTTATGACCAAGTTATGATCAGAGTCTACATCAGCACCAGGATAAGTTTTTAACTATTTATAAACCTCTTCGTAAACAAAATTGTAATCAGTTTGATACTTATCCATGTCCCATAGCTTTTTTCATGTGTACCTCCGTCTTTTATGGTGTTGAAAGAGGTTGTTGGTGATACAGAGGATATTCCTCCTGCAAAATTCTATCAATTTTTGCCCATAGTCCGAACTCCTCGACTTCTTCCCCATATTTAAATTGCCTAACTACTGTATTCCAGTCCCCCAGTACAATAAGGTTTTTATTAAGGAAGTCTTCTCGGGTCAGTTCTTCGGTATAAACCGACGTCCTTTGTCCAGATTCGAAATCCTCTCTGGACAAATCGACTTCATCCTAACTATAAACACTTGAGGGCAGGTACACGTGAACTATTACAGTATTTACTGTTTCAGCCTTTATTTCTACTGAGATTACCCGTTCGCTTAAATAATTTCATATGCTGGTTAAAATTAATTATATCTGATAATACTTATACATTTTTAACTGATTTAAAAGTTATGAGATGCTTAGTACTTAATAACGCGGTCATTTTTCAGTTATTTATGCAATATGCTGAAATTACCATAGGATTGCATTTTACGTTGTTTCTTGAAGAGACATTACTCAAATTTTATTTATCAGGCGGAATTTGAAATTATTTAAATGAATTTAACTTTTATTGCATTCTGTCGCTCATTGCTCTCTAAAATTGTCTTAAACTCATCTTTTCCGAATTTCCGCAAGAAGTGTCGCATCCGTCAGCACTTAACTTACGATTTTTTATTTTGACAGAATTATTTGTTAGAGGCGTATGACCAAGAATTATCTTAGATTTAGCAAACATTGGAACCAACCAATTGACGGAAGATTACATCCAAGTTTTTTAAATATTTTATGAAGTTCTTCCTATAAACGTTTCGCCATTCATTTCCTATCATTCGAAGTGCGGCTGAATCAACAACTAAAGTTCTATTTACGATATCATTCCAAATAAACGATATTCCTTTAACATTTTTTTAATATCTTCTGCGACAAGTTCTTCGCCACGTATGAAAAATAAATATTTTAGGTGACTCATAGATTGGTCTCCACGGACAAATTTCTTAGTTTCTCCAAAATATTATTTTACAAGGCTTTGGGCGCAAATAAATAGTTTTTAATTCTCTCAAATATTGGTGATACAAAAAGCAATTGAGAAAAAACGCCATTTTAAATGGAATTGGAAGATAGAGATGGCAGCTTTAGTAATGTTCACAGGCGAAACACACAGCCTTTCATTGATACTATTATTTCTCTAATAGCAAAAAATCGTAACCACGTTGTTCATATCTCAACACTTGTACTCGATCATCTAAACTCTCGATAAATTGCATCACATAGCTTGTGAATTGTCGTCGTAGTCCATCATGACATTCACTCTACGGCCGACTAAGCAACATTCCTCGAGAATGATGCCCATATTTTGAAAAGACTTTCCTAATATTTAGTGAGGAACGAGACGAAGTTTTTAACTTAATCATACAAGTAACGCTGCTTCTGCTTTCTTAGCTTACCTCATGGGAAATTTCTTCCTTACTA
Source organism: Pachydiplax longipennis (assembly GCA_036926295.1). Taxonomy (NCBI): domain Eukaryota; kingdom Metazoa; phylum Arthropoda; class Insecta; order Odonata; family Libellulidae; genus Pachydiplax; species Pachydiplax longipennis. Next base: position 135,908 of record JAVFKF010000028.1, on the reverse strand, counting down.
ATGAGCGCTTGGCTCCCCCGAGTGCACCTACTAGCTCTGGCTTAATTTAACGCCATGTTATTCTGTAAAACGTTACTATCGCAAAGTATACCGAGCGAAATTTCCCGAATGCAATACTCCGCGATATTAGGGAAGACTTGCACTCGATTTGTCGCGAGTCAGGGGATTCACTCTCGTGAGATTCCATAGAATTAGTGGAAGGATTTAGTAGTTTCCAATCAACCTTATGTATGATTTCTTCTATCTAAATAAAATTCCAAATGCTAACAAGTGTCAGTCATTTATCTAGTTTTACCTGAATTCTCCATATTCTTTCATAATTTCGTAAGTAAATAGTTTAAAAACTTAACTCTATCTTTCATAACTCTTGGAATAAATTACTTTCGCAGGAGCAATAAAAAATCAAGCTTTCAGTTAATTTATAGAAGGAATCGTGTTTTCTTGTATTTTTCAGGAATTCTCTTGCAAACTCATTTCTTTAATGTATTTTCTAACATTGGACTCTAATGGGTATTTCTCGTTTCAATGAAACGATTTTCAACAAGCTACAGCCACAAATCTTCAGGGAAGGTTGCTAGTTTTCCAAATCATTTTACTTCTAACGACTCACCCTGTAATCTTACAGACATCGTCGGTACTGCTACTTTGGACGACTAAAGCCCACGAGTGTTGATAAACACTTAAATAGGCGGTGAATCATTAGAAAGTTGGTGAACAAAACGACTAATGCGAGTTAATGGGAATGGGTGATGGGAATTAGGGTGAGCTAACATAATAGGGTTTGTAGGCATTCAAAAGTTGAGGTAAAAAAGATTTTGGCTTGGATGGAGTCCGGGGCGGTGATTTTAGACCAGGTGTTGAAGAGGAATGTTGGTTGAAGGAAGTAGATTTGGAAGGATAATCTGGTGGAGTGGATTGAATGATGAGTTTTGCTGGAGTAAGATGATGAGGTAGATTCGGAAAAGATTGTTCCAAATGGCGATTAGGAATGTTAGGGGAATTTGTGATTGAAGGTTCCAATTGGCTTTTGCTTTTTGAATAATTTTACTTTTTAAATCTTTGTATTTTGAACAGCCTTTGTAGGTTGCTGGACGTGGTCCATCACAGTGAAGACATTTATTGTTAATACTTATACAGTTTTTAATCGCACGCAGGCCGCCGCACCTGCTGCATTGAGAGGTCATATATAGGATATACAATAGTTTTTTGTGTGCCCGAAGGCAAGATATTGAAAAAATTGAACCGGTTCCAGTGGTTTAATATATGATTTTATTTCAACAGTCATGTCCGCAATTTCAGTGACATGAGAAAAAAGGCAGTATTAGTGGACGGGGGAAGAGTAATTTTGAATACCGGAATTTTTCACCTAGCTGAATGGGTTCTTCCTTATTCAGTATCTCTAAAAGTTGGTTTATTGGTCTTCATAGGCACAATGCTCAGCAGTCCCCTCTTTTTAAGATCCTCAGAAAGAGTAAGCTGATCAATATCAATAAAAAATATCAGAGGTAAATGTTTAATGATGAATTGCGGATTAGCGGCGTTTGGATGCTAGTATGTGAAATAATTAAGCTTATCAAGATAGGTTCAGCAATTACTATAATCATCGATTTTAAAACACTGAATCAAAAAAGTATCGGCATTAACTGAGCGAATTTGAGGCTTAATAGAACATTTCGAAGTAAACGAAGTGATCCAAGATTGTCAGTCGGGAAAAAATTTAACTTTGATAGGAGCAATTTTAACTGATGAAGGAGAAGGGTTTGTGGAATAGAGGAAGTGGTGGAGTGAATTCTTTTTTGGGCTGGAGTTGGAGAAAAGAAAGGTGTGATTGGTTTGCAGGATGTTCTTGGTAGGACAGGAGTAAGGTCCACCTCGGTAAGACGGGTCCAGATTCGGAAGTATCCATTAGGGAATGACCAGCATTACTCACCGTAGCTGAAGAAGTGCGGGTGGTGCGGCGGGAGACGTAGTTGGTGTCCGTGGAATGGCGAGGATCCCGCCGTAGTTCCTTCCGAGTTGAGTTGTACCTTCCTCCATCACATTGAAGCAGTTACGTGGGAAGCGACGTAAAAAGGGCCCTTTTTAGGGCTAGAAAATTCTCTCAGCGTCAACTGCGTTCGTTGTATTACTCGTTACTTACGTTGGGTTACTCGTTAAATCACGAAATTTAACACGTGAATCGATCCTCTGGACGATAGTCCACACTCCGCTTACAGACATTCTCACGTTTTTCCTCTAGAACTAAATCATTGAAATCCATCAAAGGTCATACTATGCACTAGGTCTGATGCCATCCAAATTTCAAAATATATTTTCATATTTTTAGAAAAGTCATCATCATTGCAAACTGCAAATTTTCCTCCTGCAATTTTCGGAGGCATTTCCTGAGTACATAGAAATCCGAAAAATCAACAGGTGAACAGCAGTCATGAACATATTCTTTAAACGCAGTTTACCGTTTTCCTGATAGTCCTTGGTTCGCCGGCGGGGCGTCATTTCCATTCCATCATGCGTTTCAAATGGAAAACCCGGAATTACATCTCCCGATATGGTATGGACTTCAAATTTTAGAAACGGTCGGTGTTCCCAACCAAATAGTTTTATGAATTCTAAATTTATGAGAAAGAAATTTATGGGTTCGCCTCCAGGAAGTCTTACATCTCCCATAAGAAATGTACTGCGACAAAATAAAATCTAAGGTCCGTTTCAAGATTCCAGTCAGTATGGAGCGCTTACGGGGGAACAATTCAATGTAAATTGCCATAAGCGAAGAAGTTAGCCTCGCGCCGGGTCGCCTTTACGCGGAGCTGCAGATTCGGACGGGTAAAATTAAGATTCATAGTTAACATTGACCGATTCAAACTCAATTTCTGATGAAATTCGACTGAAAATAACTTTATCAACACAACAGTGAAAATTTTATGCATTTATAGCAGAAACAACAAAGTTAAAAGCGAAAATTGAATGAATTGCCGAGTTTTCACCCGTGAACATTTTTGAAACTGCCATTACTCTCTTACAATCCAACATAAAATGCTAATTTTTTTCTTCCATTGCTCATTGTATCATCTGAATTCATAAAAGATACATGAGATTAATTTTAGAGCAACCAAATCTTAGTAAAAAATTATTTAGTAGGAACGTAACTCAAGAAAAAATTTGTCGTGCAGTCCAATTTATACGTCGCCTAAAATTTTTTGGTTTCTCACGTAAGGAAGAACTTGCCTCGAGAGAAATCGAGATAAATGTTCTAATTTTTATTTGCAGTTTGTTTCGATGCGATATCTTGAATAGAACTTGAGTTTTTGACTTTTATATCTAAGAGCGTAATTCGCTTCGCGCTTCGAATCGCCGACGCTTCGAAACCTCAGTCCCGGCAAGTGAACAGCAGCCATCACGATCCCATCCAGATAGAAGAAGATATTTTAAGGTGAATAATTACCCGTCCTCTTTACAGCAATAGTTAATTAGCAACAAAGTGCTGTTTTCAGCAAATCTTGTAAATATGATTTCAGCAACCCGCATTGCAGGTATGCATTTCTGTTCCATAAGATTCAGGCGCAAGTTGCACTACTTCACCTTTGTATTCTGTAGTTGATGTTAAAGATCTACAAAAGAAATAAATATCGTCTTTATTCGGACGATATTAAGATGTAATGTCTTCTCTTGTATAGCAGAATTTAAATAATGATCATTACAATTCCATCTATGAGATTAGTCTTTTTACTAAGGGGTTACTAAGGGCATCAAAGAGTATTTATGATAGCCAAAATTGAAACTTCTCTATTGTGATTTGATTGATTGAAGCATTGAAGTTATCCTTGAAATTCCAAAGTACTTTTATATACAATATTTACAACTTATAGTCTGGGCGTCGATTTGAAATTTTCTAATTTCATTTCGAATTGAATTCGAATCATACCTACTTATTCGGATTGGATCTAATCTCGAACATTCGAAACATGTTCATCTACATTAATAGCTTGCAAGCCGCTCATCGGTATATGGCAGGGGGTGTAAACACCGAACGTTCGTTCGACTTCTTTAGCTTCTTGTTATCATGTAGGATTAAATTTTCTAAAATATTTCTCTAGATTAAATTTTATCAAAATCTTTAACGTAAGTGGACAGTGTGAGTCAGTGTCGACTGAAAGTCCCACTGATGAATTATGAAAATCAGCCCTCGTATCATTTTGGGACATTTTAGGAGCTCTCGTTACCATTGCACGCTTATTTATTTATAATAAGCATACTAAGGAAACGAGTTTTAATGCTTATTTTTTTAACTTTAATCTTTGGAATTTTTGTCAGAAGTGCTCCGAATTTTGAAGATATTATTCACTCCCTAGTTTTGATATCTCTTTAGAGAGAATCTGTCTTGTTATAATGAAACCAGATTTAACATTTGATTAGTAGAAAAAAATTAAAATCGATTGTTTTTACTAGTTAGTATTATATGCTTTCTGCTGTGGTTTATATTAGACATGGGAGTTTTCAACGAAAAGATCGTTCTCCCGAATCGGATTGAATCGTTCGCTTTGTATCGATTCAAGCTCGAGATCGTATTCTAAAGATCGATCGATCGAATCGGATCGGATGAGATCGGTTATGCTATCTCTTACTAGCTGTTTTGAATCGTTTACAACGACGTTTATTGGCTGGAATGGTCAAGTTACATTGGATTTTTAGAATCTATCTGTAATATCTATCCTGTATATATTACTTAGGTTGAACTTTACGTAAATAAAGCTTTCATTTAATGGATTTTAAGTTATTATCGTATTTTTTGTTAAAACAAAACTTTTGAACAATTTTTCTTAGTTATGCTTAATTTCAGAATTTGAGTATTGATAGTAAGAAGATATTATAAAGTAGTTTTGTTAGGCATCTTCTATTACAAAAGTGACAGTAAACGAAAATTCACACAGTTATAAGACGATATGAAGCTTTAGAATCAGTCCGTCAAAGTATTGAAATTTGAAAAGACAATCACATTCATAAATATATATGATGTAAATGCAAATTTAAAAATATAATGATTGGATAAGTTTGTACATTTGTATTTTAAACTAGCATAAAAGTCGTAAACTTGCTGAAAATGTTTCAAAATTATCTTAATTGCAAATGATAAATATATTAATTATGTAAAACTACTTATTTACATTTATAAGTTGGATATAAGGAATGAATATACTAATAATCAGTTAAAGAATATAAATAGAAGATATTTAAAATCTTTACCTAACATTTTTTCATTTTATTAAGGATTTGGTCTTTGGTAAACGTAACTAATATCGAACTATTTCTAATCTAACTATTTCTAATCTAACTATTTCTAATCTAACTATTTATATGATCTTATTCCCTATGCAAAGTAAAAACCTATTTACAGTTAATGTAAGGTATGCTAATAGTAATTTTTTAAACATTATAGTATGGTTGGAGACATGGAAAATAACCCCAAAATTTATATTCCATAAGTAATATTGAAAATTTTGAAATCCATAAATACTACAAAGGAAATAAAATTTACAAAGCATGTGATAAGCCACAATGCCTTTTTACATGGTATAATTATATATAAAAAAGTGATTTATATTATACCATAGAGACGGAATACTATATGGTCCCCTATGATACAATACATATTTTTAATGATTGGATAAACGATGGGTCAAAGGAAGAAAGACTAAAAACAAAAAAATTGGATGAAGGATAATTTTGAAAATCTTGAGAGATAAATTAGGACATGGTTGCAAGGACAAAATGAATATCTTTGATGATTATTTAGCTGACAGTGATTTCAGGAAGACTTATCTTTCGTTGCACAATGAATTTAAAAATAATAATTTGTTCAGACTGCTACCAGTAAGTCTGTTTCTTCTGTCTCTAGCAATAGATCCTGCTTTAGAAAACATACTTTCTGATGGTACACTAGTTGCAACTACGCACATTAGTTTTCTTGCATTCTTTACCAAAGTTGGATAAACTGCAGAGATGGATGACCATTTTCCAATGGGGTTTTCATGCCTCTTTGTTGGTGCTTGTGCCAGAAACTGAGTTATGCTGACGTATTGGTTTCATTGAACGCATTCATGTCATCAGCTAACAAATCTTCATCGTAGCTCCAAATATCTTCTGTTTCCATGACATTCCTATCTTTGATTAATTCAGAACTTTCAATGTCCTGCTCAGAAGGCATGCACATGTTATCAATCGTTTTAATGGTTGCTTCCAGAGCCTCTGAATCTTTAAAATGTAGGCGCTTGAATCTAGAGTCTAATAGTGTGGATATAGCATATAACTTATTGTGCTCAACTTTTTCAAATTTCTTATGAAGTTGTGTAAGAAGAGCTTTGAATAGCTTCATGGCTTTCAATTTGCTGCCTACTTAGTTTGGATGTCAGACAGATAATCATTGGTATGACGGAGCTTATGGTAGTGTAATTTTGTACACTTAACTCCCTAGTTATCTGCTCCAAAGGAGCAAGTACTTCTTATACTTCTCTCAGGGTATTTAATGAATATCCTGAAATCATTGGTGGAGAACGAAGATTTTGGAGCAAAACTGATGCCACATAATGACTTAGGCGCATGAATCTATCAATCATGTAATAGGTGGAATTCCACCTTCTCTGCTTTGAGTTTCAGTACATTGTTCACAGCGATGCCATCTTCAATCTGTAGCTGACGAAGTCTGTCAGTAGCTACCACTGAATGCTTAAAAAATGTCACTAATGCTTTAACTTGGCCAATCAGTAATTGCACAGCATCTACATTTCCTATGGCAGCTAATGTAACAAGATTTAATACATGTGCTATGCAATTTAAATGTCTATCCTTACCAAAAATATTCTGCACAGATTTCACTTTATTGTTTGCATTATCAGTAGTAACAGCTACTACGTTATCAGTATTGATGTTCCTTTCATTTTCCCTTCCACCAAATAATGAACTGTAAGGCCCAGATAACTTTTGGTATTTGAAGTTTCTGTCCATATATCAGTAGTCAGACATAAATTGGATATTTCACCGATTTCCTCCTTAATTTTATTAATTTCCATGCAGTATTTCCCGCCAATTATAGTTTTAATTGTTCTTCTGCTGGGAACTTTATAATGTGGGAGAATCTTCTTCATAAATGAAAGAAACCCTTTAAATTCTACAATACTGATTGGTAAGCTGTCCATATATATAATTTCCACTAAGGAATCAGTCACCTCCTGTACCCTTCTTCCAGCAGCTGAGGATTGAAAACGTACATACACTGAATATAAGAAAGGAAGTAACCTACAAAATAATTATGTAATATCACGAGCTTATCCTTCTATAATAAAAATATTATAGCCTTTGCGAAAGAACTTGATAAAACTCACAATCGAATGAGGCACGGAACGTAAATGCTTCATCTATACCAGGTTGTGTTCTTTCCCTTATTTCATGTTTTTGAGCACAATTCCCCTATCGTTGCTGGTGCCGTTGCTGAATGAGTTTCAGCATTGGACCCCCCATGAAGATGGAAGCATTGTTTCCGAAATGCGCATCGGGGTTCTGATTAACTGGTGACCGCTGAGCGATTATCCGTTTCCCGGGAATCGCCCTTAGACGGTCGCCGCGTTCGGCGCTTGGAGAACCTTTGTCTCTTAGTATCTAAGACATCATAGGGCACTGATAGCAAAATTGAAGAAAATAAGTAATGAAACAAAAGGAGGGGCGGGGAATGAGTGGGTCAAGGAAAGTTAAAACTAATTGGTTTTGGGAGTTGTAGGAGGGGAGGTTAACTGTGGAAAGTAGAGGGAATGAGTCCGAAATAAGTGTTTCTTAGTCGATTCATATTTACGATGTAGGTAGTGTGTGATCTTTATTTGTTCCAAGTAATTAAGTTTAATACCTTTATTTTGACTGTGTAACAATTCTGGAGAAAATTGGAGTGGTGATTTAATTCTAACAGGTGTGAGGCAAAGTGTGAATGATATTTATGGTTTAGATAGCATTTTTTGCTTTTCAATATTCGTGTATGAAGTTGCCTTGAAGTCTGCCCAATATAAATAGCCCCACACGTATTACAATCAGGGGTTTACAAAATTAAATTACCACTCCAATTTTTCTCCAGAATTGTTACACAGTCAAAGTAAGGGCATTAAACTTAATTACTTTGAACAAATAGAGATCACGCACTAACTACATTGTAAATATGAATTGACTAACAATCACTTATTTCGGACTCAATCCCCCTACTTTCCACAGTTAACCTCCACTCCCCTCCTACAACTACACCTTCCACAATTAATTTTAACTTTCCTTAACTCACTCCATCCCTGCCCCTCCTTTTTTGTTTTTCTATTTATTGTCTTCAATTTTTCTATCAGTGCCCGATGATGTCTTAGATAGACGAAACATGTCGCAGGTATAATAAAAATAGCAAAATTTTGCGAAGTGAGTGTATATTTTTCCTGTATTGGACCTCTACAAGGTACGATTAGATCATAAATCACCGGTATTTTGTGAAATAACATACATTGTACATCAGAAAATAAAAAATACAAATAAATGCTTTTACATCTCTCTTTACGATTGAATCGTCGATTTAGAAATGTATTATAATAAATTTTACCTGTTATTATCAATCGACTAACAATAAGTGAGTCCGCAATTTTCCGCGAAAGCTGTCCACAACGATTGCATGTGCAAAATTTTATCAGAACTAGAAAATCCAACACGGTAAATACCCTAGAATCATGGAGAGATACCAGTAATGCCAATGGTAATGCCAAAGTATCTTTAGGTATAAAATCAAACGAAAATGACTATGTAATATTGTTCTTTTTTCGTTGTAGAGGTTTTAATTTATTTTGTAAGTAATTATAGGGAAGAAATGTATAACAAAGTAAACTATATTGGTAAATGAATAATAATTAATTCCGAGAAGACAGCTCATGTTTTCATTTGCTCGACACATTCATATTGTTCGACTGCGAATTTAAGTTACTAATATATAGCAGATTTAATTTTGAAAATTTTATGAAAAATTTATATCAAAATAAAATAATTTATACAAACTAAAAATCGATTTCGGTAAAAGAGAAACTGATGGCAAAAATTTTGGAAAATTTTTGCCATTTTCACAACATGGTGCTTGGGGGCGAGAATACTTTTCCCCCCTAAGCATCGTGATGTAAAAGAAGAGTCCTGTTAATTGAAAATTAACTTCGAAGAACGAAGACTGTATAATTGTTTAAGCATCTGCCTTCATTCCCCAAATCCTTTCTTACGTCAAAATCAATTCACATAGATCGCTTCATGGATCGGTTGGGTGCATCGAATCGGATCGAAAGATCGGTTCTAAAAGATCGATTCAAAATAATCGAGAATCGGGTTAAAAGAATCTATCCTGAAGTACATCGGATCTAATTCGCCCATCTCTAGTTTAATTAACAATTATAGCTGTCATTCACACAAGCTGCACACGTATTTTAGTGACGGAAGAAGGGTAGTTGCAAAGTAGCCTTGGTTTCATAGCTCATTATGTTCGTCCTATATCGTACTGAAATAATATAAATGCTACCAAAAATATTTTTAAGGACCAAAATGTTTCGCTAATGAAGTGTTCATGTGCATTTTATGATAAAAATCATCAGACATCCTACATAATACGTTTAATATGCATTTTCAAATTATTACATGTCAGTTCAAATTTAAGAAAAATCCAGTCAACCTGCCAGGTAAAAATCTGATTTTAAGGTAATCATAAAAAAACAATGTTTTCTCTTATGATACTATATAAACCCGGTCGGTATGAGATGACTGCTACATATATATATATATAAGTTAATTCAAGATCTCACAGTCTGTTACTGTGTAGAGTTTATTAACCAATATGTAATCTATTTCATTTTTAACTCCGTTGGGTCCTCTCCAAGTCCACTTCCTTTTTGGGTTCTTCTTGAAATATGTATTTGTTATGTACATCTTAGCGCATTCAGCAAACTCTACCAGGCGGTGACCACGTTCGTTTCTCTGGCCCAGTCCGTATTGTCCTGCGACAGTGTCATCGGCTTCCTGTTGTCCTACTCGAGCGTTAAAATCGCCCATAATTATTTTATAATAGTGGGCTTCCTTATCTTGCTCAGTGCCCAGAGTTTGTTGAAATTTTTTTCTTCGCTGCTTGCTGCTGTTGGTGCGTAGACTTGTATGATCTGAACAGAGTAACGCTCATTTATCTTGAGTATGAGCTTGCAAATTCTCTCAGATATACTTTCTATCTTCTGTACATTGTTTTTCCATCTCTTGTTGATCAGGAACCCGACACCTTCTAGTCTTCCATCCTTAGTACCCCTGTAATCAAATAAATTACCTTCCTTGAGTGTAATCAAGTCTTCTGATTTTCGTCTAACTTCGCTGAGACCGATGACGTCCCAATTTATCTTCTCTGTTTCATTCAGTAGTTCCAGTAGTCTGTCCTCACTCTTCAAGCTGCGGTAATTGTAAGTCGCAAAGTGGAGGGTGGTAGCTCTTTTCCTCATGATGGACCTCTGTAATGCCACCACCTCCCGGACATCCGAATGGGTGATGCTTTTACGTCCGCATAAATTTCCATTACAGAAGCTCATCATGAAAATTGTATTTGCATTTGGGGGATGAAGAACAATAATTCACCAGAATGTCCTACTGCCGGTTGGTGAATGCCACTTTCACAATTTGGCCGGAGATATTGTAGAAGCCTTCTTAGCATGGTTGAACCTGGGCTATACATCGCCTCCAACCTCCGTTAACACCCCTCCGCCCCGTTGAGGCAATGAACTGTGGCAATGTAAGGAGGGGATATATATATAATATATATTATATATAGCTAACTCTCCGGATATACCTATATATATATATATCTATTATATATAGCTAACTCTCCGGATATACCTATATAGATATATAGATATAGGGGATACGAATTCTGACCATGTTCCACAAGCGCCATCGACGTCAGATTTTTTCGACGTACTGGCCCTACACTCTCAACGCCAGAATAATTCAGACATCGACGGTAGCTGTCATGAGTTCGATGCCAGAAATTCCCAAAAATCGCAATTTTTCCATAAGAATGCATTGCGCGGATTTTTGAAAAATTTCTTGAGGCACTTATCGGTAAGATAGTGGAACCAAAATCTCGGAGGTTGAAGTTGAGGTAGTCTTCTATATTACGAATGGAAGAAATGTTACAAAAAGACCGTGAATTCCACGCCAGGTGGAGGCAAAATTCTTCCATAAGAAATGCATTGCTGAAATCATTGACGATTTTATTAAATGCCTTCCCGATAAGCTGGAAAGATAAAACCCGGAATAGTGACAGAGGCATGGGACATTCCCGATAAGATATTGAATCGAAACTTTGGAACAAGTAAGGATGGCACTTATCTAATATTATTTTGCTATCTTTTCTCACGGAAGGGTCCTGAGTTCAACGCTAGGCGGTATTTTGCGCGAATTTTTGCAATCTGTTTTGAGGCCGTTCTCGATTCGATAGAGCAATCAAAATCTCGGTGTTTGCAGATGAGATGGTCTTCCATCGTACCAAAGGAAGAAATGTTACCAAATGACCGTGTGTTCGACGCCAGGTGTGTCTCAAATGCTTCCGTAAGAAATGCATTGCTGATATCTTGGACGATTTTTTTAATGCCTTGTCGATAAGCTGGAAAGATAAAACCCGGAACGGTGACTGAGATATTTGAGAACGTTCTCTCCTGAGGTTTACTGTATCTCCAGTGGTCCTTGGCTCGATGCAAGAGTGTCATTCTGATTCCACCATGCATTTATACGGGGAAAACGGAATCTTATTTTAGGACCTTCCCGATAAGATACTGAATTGAAACTTTGATACAGGTCAGAGTGGCGCTTATCTACCATTCGTGTGCCATTGTCTCTCACAAACGGGTCCTGTGTTCGACGCTAGACGGCCTTTCGCGCGAATTTTCGAAAATCGTTTGGAGTCCATACTCGGAGCGATAGAACAGTGAAAATCACGGAGGTTGGAGATGCCGTGGTTATCTATTGTACTAACTGAAGAAATGTTACCAAAAGACCGTGAGTTCGACGTCAAGTGGGTGCAAAATTCTCCGGTATATAATGCATAGCGGTCAATTTTGACAATTATTTTTAATGCTTATGCGATAACCGGGAGTGATATAAAATGGAATAGACATAGTAAATCATGTCTTTCATATACGCTGTTCGCCGTTCGATGCAAGAGCGTAATTCCGATTTCACCATGCATTTCAAACGGGGAAAACGGAATCTTATTTTGGGATCTTCCCGATAAGATATTGAATCGAAACTTTGGAATAAGTCATAATGGCACTGATCTAAGATTCGTATGCCATTGTCTCTCACAATCGGGTCCTGTGTTCGACGCTAGGCGGTCATTAGCGCGAATATTTGCAATCTGTTTTGAGACCGTTCTCGATGCGATAGAGCAATCAAAATTACGGCGTTTGCAGATGAGATGGTCTTCCATAGTATCAAGGGAAGAAATGTTAGCAAATGACCGTGTGTTCGACGCCAGGTGGGTTCGAAATGCTTCCGTAAGAAATGCATTGGTGAAATCTTGGATGATTTTTTTAAAATCCTTCCCGATAAGCTGGAAAGATAAAACCCAGAATGGTGACAGAGGCGTTTGAGAACATTCTTTCATGTTATTCGCCGTTTCTGCAGTGGTCCTTGGTTCGATGCAAGAGTGTCATTCCGATTCTACCATGCATTTCAAACGGGAATAACGGAATCTTATTTTATGACCTTCACGATAAGATACTGAATTGAAACTTTGAAACACGTCAGAGTGGCGCTTATCTATTATTCGTATGCCATTGTCTCTCACAAATGGGTCCTGTGTTCGACGCCAGTCGGTCATTTACGCAAATTTTAAAAAATTGTTTTGAGGCCTTTCTCAATGCAGGAGACCATTCAAAATCACAGCGTTTGCGTTTGAAGTAGTTTTCTATAGAACCAGTGGAAGAAAGGTTGCATATGACCGTGAGTTCGATGCCACATGGATGAAAATTTCTAACATAAGAAATGTATTGCGGCAATTGTTAAGAATTTTGCTGGATAAGCTTCGAAGATGACACCCGTAAGGGGAACTTATTGTTAAATTTGTACCAATTAGCTTGCAGTATGCAAGCAACTTTTACTCGTATATATATATATATATATATATATATATATATATATATATATATATATATATATATATACACACACACACACATAATAGCTCGTGGCGCTAGCCTTCCCTCCACTTACTTTGTAATTAATTATATGTCATGTTCATTTTATTCCTAATTTTTTAATTAATAGAAAGAGAAATTTAAATGGGATATTTTCCTTAATCTTTCTGTCGACATCTTTCTTCTATGTTATTGCATGAGAAAGCTAGGCTTTGTAAATCGATATTCAAACGGTTGATTTTTAGGTAAAGTTATGAAGCATAAAAAGTCACGAACGTTTCTTGATCATTTCGTCATCTAAATTTATGGAAGGCTTTGATTATAATCATTGCTATTTAACAGGCCCTGAGACTAAGTTGACAATTTTGTATTATTATCATTATTATTACACAAAACCGTCGTAGATAGACGTTATGTCAGGTGGCGACGTTTATACGGTACATGATTATTACACACTATCTAATACACAAACAATACAAATATAAAGTTAAATACAATATAGAGTCCGTAATGTAATCTACAGCATGCACACACTACATCAACTATTACACTTGTTAGTTTATACACTAAAAGAATTCAATTTACAAATATATAAACAAACATGATATAACATTTAAATACCTATTTAGATCACTGCAACAACATGAACATAATTGTAATGTAAAATTAAAGAAAAGAAAAATACTCTCGGGCAGCAGTAGCCCTTGTTAATACTGATCATGTAAGACTTTTCATGGTTCCTGGTTGGCCTTCACGGCTACGGAAGCGGCTACGGGGCACACGAAGTCCCCACCGTACATCCAGGCAATCCCCTACTCGACTCACATTTCGTAATTACCCGGCTCACACGTCAAATTATTTGCTTTACTTATACTATTTACAAAGCATTTTGTGTTCTTTGGGAAGGGCTCGAAGACGTCTGCAGGTAGACTGTTCCATTCTTCAATACTTCTATTTAAAAATGAATACTTCTGATTATCAGTTTTCTGTAGAATATATCTAACTTTATGCTTGTGATCGGGCCTACCCAAGTAATCTGCTTCCCTAACTCTATTGCCTATTTCTTTGAACGCAGGCATGCCTACGTAAGTCTTGTAGAAAACCGATAACCTCTTTTTCTTCCTCCTAGTTTCCAGACTTTCCCAACCTATTTCCTTTAGCATCTGCGTTACACTGCTACGTTTATCATACCTCCCTAACACAAATCTCGCCGCCCTTCTTTGCACCTTTTCTACTTCTTTTATAGTTCCTATACGATAAGGATCCCACAAGCATTCCTCGTATTCTAATAGAGGTCTAACCAACGACTTATACGCATTTTCTCTAACTTTCTTGCATGATCTTTTAAGAGTACGTGCTACAAAATTGAATGTTTTATTGGCTTTACCTAAAATATTTTGTATATGAGCGTTCCATTTCAAATCGCTACTAAAAGTTACACCTAAGTATTTTATCTTACTTTCCTTCGCCAGAACAACTCCTTCTAAATTATAAGAATTCTGAAATTTGGTCTTGTTAAAGCTAATAATCTTACATTTATCGATATTGATGTTAAGTTTGTTTAAAGAGACCCAATTGTTTAATCTATCAATATCATTCTATAACTCACTGCAATCACCATTCGATTTGATTTCTCTGTAAATAATGCAGTCATCCGCGAATAATCGTACACGAGATTTTATTGCATTCGGCATATCGTTAATAAATATTAGGAAAAATAAGGGCCCTAGTACACTACCCTGCGCTACCCCTGAAGTTACCTTAACTACGTCTGACATTGTATTTCCAACTTTTACTCTCTGCATTTTATTTCGAATAAACGCCTCCGTCCATTTTACTATCCTTGGGTCTACCGCCATCATACTCATTTTCTACAGCAGCAAGCTGTGATCTACCTTGTCAAAAGCTTTCGCTAAATCAACTACAATAGCATCTACCTGTTCTGCCCGGTCCTGTGCTTCTATTAAATCCTGACATAATCCCAGCATCTGTGTTTCACAGGAGTAACCTTTTCTAAACCCATGCTGGTTTTCGTTAAGCCACCTCTCTGATTCCCAAACCCGTTTTAAGTAATCCGCTATAATTTTTTCTAATACCTTACACACCACGCTAGTTATGCTGATAGATCTATAATTTTTTAGCTACTTTTTGCTCCCTCCTTTGTGTATCGGAACTACAGTGGCTGATCTCCAATCTTCTGGCAGCTGACCGTTGTAAATGACTACATTCAATATTCTTTTTAAATAAGGAACTATATCGCGGCTTCCTAACTTTAGAGCTTCGGTTCGTATATCATCTGGACCTTGGGATTTATTGTTTTTCAACTTACTGACTTTCTTTAAAATGTCATTAGAACATATAGTAAAAGGCATGTACGAATTAGTTGGGCATGCTAATGAAATTAAGTCACAAGCTTCATATTCTTCTTTGTAAATACTGGCGAAGTAGTTTCTGAATTCCTCTGCTATCTCCCTACCAGTTGTTAGAACATTCCCTTGAGTTCCCTCCATCGCTTCCATTTCGCGTTCTCCCCCTCGTCGGCGCTTTACATACCTATAAAAACTGCTGCTACCGTTATTTCCCATTAAATTTGCCAGAAATCTATCCTCTGCCTCTTTTTTCTTGTTGTTTAGCAATTTAATAACCTCCCTATATTTTACCCTATGCTGTTCACTGTTATTTCTCATCTTGTGCAATTTTTTTGATTTCTTTTTCAGCCTCCATATTTCTGCGTTGTAATACTCAGGGTCCGCATTCCATTTCAATTTCTTTGTTGGTACATACTTCTCTATGCCCGTATTTAAAATCCGTTTAAAGTATCCCCATATTTCCTCTATGTTTGACCCCTTACAAGCCCAACCCTCAAACTCGCTTCTTAAGTATTCTCGGATAGCGTCAACATTAGCACGATGAAAACTGTAAACTATTTTATTTTCTGTTTGAATACTGCTATTCTTGTTCCAAAAGAGCTCCAGATACACAACTTCATGGTCACTGTAAAATCTCACAAGCCTTAACGGGTTCCGGAGATTTAACGAGGAATATATCTAATATGTTATTCATTCTTGTTAGATTGTTTACAACCTGAATGAAACCTCCCTCCCTCACGGGAGTATTTATCAGATGTTGTACCCTACCATCCGTCGATTCTTTCCCTGACCAGTTAACCTGAGGTAAGTTTAAATCCCCCGCAATTAAGACAGATTTGCTAATGTCCCTTTCCCGGCAGCTCATTTCTTCTAACCTCTCAAGCATAGCGAGATCCTGCCCGGGGGATCGGTACACTCCTATTATCTGTATTCTTCTTCTATTCACCCTACGACCTCCACGCACAATATCTCAAAGTTATTGTCCTTCGAAATAAGAGAACTTGAAAACTGTTTAGAAACGCAAATGAACACTCCTCCTCCCTTACCAACCCTATCTCTCCTATACACCTCGTACTCTTTGGAAAATATTTCGGCTGAATCAATGTCATCGTTTAACCAAGACTCTGTTCCTATTACTATATCTGCATTGCATGTATCTATCAAAGCATTTAGTTGATTTATTTTATGGAATACACTGCGACAGTTAACCTGCAAAAGCCTTAGAGCTCCTCTCCATTGACAGTTAGTAATACCTTCCATTTTATCATTAACTGATTTGTGAGCCAATTCACCAGCCTTACTGTAATTTAGTTTCCCTTGTTATGGTTTATAACCCTCTTCAACAATTTTCCAAAAGTAGATGAACCTATTCGGTTTAAGTGCAACCCATCCCTCCCCCAATCTGCTTCACTCAACCAACAGTTCGGGTCCATGAAAACGACATTCTGCTTACTGCACACCCAATCTAAACACTCATTCACTTTCCTAATAAAACCGAACGACACGTCCCTCCTTCTTATGGTCCCACTGATAACAATTTTTGCCCTTTTAAACTTTTTCTTTGCTGTATTACATAAGTCTCACACATTGCCCATCAAATGTTCCGCTGACTTCACTGATTTTACATCGTTCTCTCCCACATGAATAAGCACCTCTTCCTCACCTGCACTTTCCAATCTTTCGTTCCATTTGTTCCACCGGAAAACATTCCACAACTGTACCACTATCCCTACAGTATTCACCACCGTATCTAATCATCGAGTCCCCCATCACTCTTACTGCACAATTTACATCCCCACTCACTTCTTTCTTCTCTTGTAGACTACTTCGTTCCCTCACCAATTCCTCGATTATTTTGTCCCTCTTCTGTAGTTCCTCCTTAAGCTTCTCAATCTCTCTATCCTTCTCCGCCAGTTGCCTCCGTAGCTTTTCTGCCTTGGACCCCCTACACTTTCTGCACCTCTAATTTTCTGCTGTACAGTCCTCCAACTTCTCTTTTGTGCATTTAAAATGATATTTCTCGTCACACTCGCTGCAGTTTACCCCGTTTTTACAGACCTTGTTGCAGTCAACGCACTTCACAGTGTTTGCCATTTTTCCTAAAATTGATACAATAGTCATATTTATTCGTACCTCACCCTTATAATGAATGAGATAAACGTTCAGGTAACAGCTGCGACCCACTGACCCATTGTTGCATTAAGAGGCAGAGAAAGTAGATAAACCATGCAATTTTTACAGATACTCGCAGAAAGTTATATATATGTGAAACGGGAGAAGCTATAAATGAGATACAAGAACGTGATTAAACAGTTGGGAAATATTTCCGGCATAAATAAGGCAATTTGTTATGGTGAGCGATGGAACGGTTAGTAACAACAGAACTTTAGCTTCAAAGTATATGTTCCTGGTATTGAGAAGTTTTCTACTTTCGGGATGAGTAACGTAATTTACATTAGACAAACATCTGATCTGATTGAAGATAATTCATAATATTCTTCGTAATTATTTAAATAATAATTCTTCGTAATACTTTGAGTGCACGTTTGCAAAAGTTTAAAATGTTACAAAAGATAAAATCTATGGCGGATTTACCGTAGTTCTGCCAGATTTATCTATATTATCTCCTAAAAGAAGAATGTAACATTTGTATAGGATGCCACAAATCAAACGTTAGAGCGAATGAAACAAAACATAATTGAAATTCTGGAAGATGAATAATCGTTGCGGGAATTTTATTTCTTTAATTTCCGTAAGTATGAAAAGGAAAACTAGGCGTTTTATGAATTCTTTATATTCCAAGGCTTAAAGGCGAAATCTCACATTTAATCCAAAATCTCCAAAATACTGGTTTTTGAAAGAACAAGAGCTTTGAATGCAAGTAAGTAACCGAATTACTAACTATAAAATGTACTCTAAGTAAAATCCATCTATTTTAGAATTTTTACACCAGATGTGTAATTTCCTCTTTATTTTTTCAATATTTCTTTTTTATAATTTGCTTAGTGGTTTTTTTACCATTTCATTTCTAATCAATTGAAACTGTTATTCGAAGCATTGATATACTTCTTTGCTGCCCCATTAATATTTATGGTACATTATAATTTGAAATATTAATAATATCGTTGATATTTGTGGTAATCGTTGAATTAATTCGTGTTATTAATTTTATTTTCGTATCTTTCGTTCCTATTAATTTAGGTATTTACCATATTGAAATTTTGTCGCTAACATCATCTGTAGATTTGCGCATTCTTTTTATCCTCTCCTGAACTATTTTCAATCTCTAAATATTTTTCTTACGCAACATACGGTTTTAAATATTCACATACTTGTAAATTTCTCCACCTTTATCTGTTTATATAATTTCAGTCAAGGAATTCATAGACAAATGCCAAAAGAAAACAGAGACTTTTCAGCTCTAATATTTCCAAGAAAAGGACGTAATTACTCTTTTATGTATTGCCGAATGAATGTCGATATATTTCATTCTTCATTCGTTTTTCATGCGAAATACGACAGCTGAGCAAAAAATTTAGATTTGGAGTATTTAATAAAAAAGAAATTGAAGATTTTAAAATGCAAGAAATTTCGCTTTGTATTTATAAGAATAAGTTCTCGAGAAAAATGACCGAAATTTATTTTCCCTCCTTGACGCTTGTTACTTTTCTTTTTCTTATTCCTCTACCTTAACTGAAGTGGTATCCTAAACAAAGCAGCTTTTTCTTCAATCATTTTACATCAATGTTTAGATCTTCCACATATCTGATCCTGAAGCCATTCTTCGATTAACCACATTCGAACAATAAATCGAGTTGTCATTATTTAGGCGCGAGTCATCCACTGCATTTCTATGATCGATATTCACCTTGTACTTATGAACTGGTATGCACGGGACAATAAGATCGAGCTAACTTCTCGAAGCTAATTTTTCAAATTACCGCTCGGCAAAGCGACAGTCGCTGCTCTGCCAACACAAAAATTGCTAATTTTAATAAAATAAAAATCCCGAAGTGAATTCGAGAGGAATATAGAGTAACTCAACAGTTATTTATGTAAGCGGAAAACAAAACAAACTTTTATTTCGACCTACATGACACGAAATTTGAGATTTTTTGCATAAAACCTTTATTTTTACCCAGGTTAACTAAATTACGATATTAATCTTCTATCCTGTCCATTCTCTTAATAACTATGACTTGTTGTCAATTGCAAATTTTTCGCGCAAATGATCACTGGGGTACGTGCAATTTTAATAAAAGATAGCGGTAGATTAAATGAAATAACTTCATGTGTGACACAACCTTCGGGAATGTTTCCGTAGTTGATTAAA
The DNA here is from genome assembly GCA_036926295.1 of Pachydiplax longipennis. Lineage (NCBI taxonomy): Eukaryota > Metazoa > Arthropoda > Insecta > Odonata > Libellulidae > Pachydiplax > Pachydiplax longipennis. Next base: position 115,992 of record JAVFKF010000028.1, on the reverse strand, counting down.
ATATTGTAATGGTTACCTATGACGTCTTCGTTAATGAAGGCTATAATATTATTTGCGAAAACTGGTAATACAAAATGCTGATAATACTTCCAGTTTCGTTCTTTTTAAGACCGAGAATAAATATCACTGTCCGATGCGGAAAACTCATTATTTACCAGAACAAACTTAATTAATTATCTCTTTATGAATGGCGTATCTAAGGCAGCAGATAAGGGAGTTATATCAGACGCAATTTTTCTAGATTTTGAGAAAGCCTTCGACACGGTGTCCCATGAAAAGCTTATACAAAATTTAAGTTGCTACGCGATTGACGGAAAGGTGGTCAGGTGGACAAAATCATTTCTAAAAAACTGATCTCAGAGAGTTGCGTTAGTTGGAATATTATCCAACGAAATTAGTATCACATCAGGTGTTCCGCAGGAAAGTGTCCTAGGGCCGATTTTATTCCTCATGTACATTAACGACCTAGCGGAAAAAGTAAAGAGCAAGGTTAGATTATTCGCCGATGGTACCCTCATATACAGAGAGATTTTGTCAGAAAATGATATACATATATTACAGAATGACTTGGACGTTACAGCAGGATGGTGTAAGGATTGGCAGCTTAATCTGAATCTTAAGAAATGCGTTGCTATGAGTTTCATGCGTTCTACAAAGGTTATTCCCGCACCGTACAAAATTTCAGGACATCCCTTAGAGTTCGTGAGTCATAATAAATATCTAGGAGTCACGTTTAGTAGTAGTTTATCTTTTAAAGAACACATTCGAGATGTAACAGGTAAGGCGAACAAAATACAGAGACTAACAGGTAGAACGCTGAAGGGATGCTCATCAAAAGTAAAAGAAATAGCTTATTTTTCACTTATTCGACCTGATCTCGAATATTGCTGCGCGATTTGGGATCCACACGAGGTGAGTTTGGTCTCAGAGTTAGAAATGGCCCAACGTAGAGCAGCTCGTTTTGTTACAGGAGATTTCAGGTTCGACAGTAGCGTTACGTCCATGATAGAATCCCTCGGTTGGAATTCACTTCAGGAGAGAAGAAACGATTACCGAAGGAAACTTTTCGAAAAGTTCCTCGGTTCCGAACCTTTACAGTTTTGTAACCTGGAAATGAAAATCTTCATTTGCCTGTAAAAATACACATCACAAGGCTGGCATATTGGTGTGCACGTCGGTATGATTTTTACTGTGCACGTCGGAATATTTTCGTCATCAATAAATATTTCTTCATAAATTGCAGAGTTTGTCTGCCCTCCCCATGAATCAACTATCAAAAGAAAACGATTAGTCGCCACGTATGGTTTTACTACACTTCTTAGGAAGCCCTGATATATCTCTGTAGACAATTTCCCCGATTTTGATGATACCACCACAATATTTTTAAATTTTTTCCCGTTAGCTAAGGATTTATCTGCATGTATGTGGTCGGAGACGATTATTATTCAACAAACAACTATGAGGCACCTAGTGATTATTATTAAACATTAGAAGGCAGTCGCTTTCTATTGAATAGGAAATCCGAAATCGTTCGAATGCAAGTCCTTTTTGTGCTCCTAGGATAGCCGTCGTTAAGTACCGTAAATGACGAAATAGCGCTGGCGAAGGTTATTTAATGGGACTATTGATTAAATCTATTTATTATTATTATTATTTAGTCCATAAGTAAGTAACAAGGAAAATAATTAAAAACGAAAATGAAAATTAAGTTAAAAATATTAGTAAAAAACGTGTTATTTCCTGCAGATTCGGCTAGTACGGGCGTGTAATGCGGGGTTGCCTATACTCAGATTTTCAATTTTCAATTAATTATTGCAGCGAAACTAAGGCCCATTCAGAGAAACGCCGTTATACTATTTCATTACTCTACTTTATGCACCACCACAAAAAGTTTCATCAAAATCCCCGGACAAAAGTGAGGGTCTCTCCTTGTAAGATGGTGTCAATACACCTCCTGCCATACGCCACTGGCGGCTTGCGGGGTACTCATCTAAATCTAAATCTAAAAATCTAAAATTAAATAATAAACTCCAACCACGACAACGCCAATATCTACAGTAACAAAACTCATAATTTCAATTTTTAACTCGATTGTTTGACGGAATGGTGCATTTTTCATTTGACGGTCTATTTTTAGCAGGAACCGGTCATTCATATGGTCAGTTATTTACATGTTTTGATGGAGTGTTAAGGGAGAAAAGCTCTTGTCATCCAAAACGTATACTTAGAAATAATACATAACATTTTATTGGGCATAATTTCGGTTATCCTGTTAGTGTCACGAAATTTTTGGTTTTAGTTTTATTTTGGAATGTCATTCTAAAGCGCGATTTTTAGGACTCTTTATATTTCAACGTTTATTTATTTCTACGAGACGCCTTAACTTCTTCATTCTGTTCGAACTATCAAAAAAATTAATTTTGCATATTTTGAGGTAGATTCGAGTTGTAGTAGCAGTAGTGGTAGTCCTAGTAGTAGTAGTAAGGTTAAAAATGCTTCTAAAGATGAGGTAATTTCAAACGTGGGCTCCCACCGGTAATCGAACCCGGGAGATGGATTCGATCCTTAATGAATATAAGTAAAATGAAAATAATGCGATGAACAGATAATCCTGAAGATTTGTCAACGTCATCCATTTCAGGCGACAGAGCGAGCAAACTTCTTTTTCAATTCCAATGAGTATAAAATTGAGCAATACAAGCCCATTACACCTAATGAATGTATGAAACGTTATCTTCTACAGTGAAGGGATAATTATTTGCCCTTCATTTAGTTCTCATTGGTGTTTACTTATCTCTGCGTCCATCAGTATTTCCTTTCCCGATTCCATCCTCTGAGACACTTTTCTAGTCATGTTAAAATTGCAATGACAACGTATCATTAAAAGAATTCATCGTTACCTGCTCATCGAAAGAAAATTTTCATAGTTGTGAAAAGGATTCTAATATCAAAAAGAAATGTTCGTTACATTTTGAATCCCTCTTTGATTGAGTGCATGCATGAAGGCTTTTTCTTCTGCTCTAGAAATAAGTAAATGAGAATTCAAGTACATTATTCGTAGTAACAAAGAATGATGGAACATACTAATTCCATAAAGTCTCCTAAAGGACTATTAACAGATATGAAAAGCTTCAAAGATAAAATAAAGTCAGTAGTGAGATGCTATCTTCCTTTTTATTTCTCTGTGATCGCTGCGTGCTGCCGTTGTTTAATTTTCAAAGAGTTTTTCCCTTTTGTGAGCATTGCACAATACTTCTATAAGTTTCTTTTATTTAAAGGACATCTTTTGATTGGTTATTTAATTCTTTACAAAGCGTAATATTGTTGTTTTATTTTTATATTAGTAGCTCGCTTACGTAAAGAAATGAAAATATGACACTTCACCCGTACCACAGGAATAATTTTCATTTCCTTACGTCATGGATTCCTACCACAAATTCATGCCGGAAGCTATTGATAGCAGCTCGCTTGTTACGTAGCTAAATTAAAATAGATACAAATCTTAGATTTAGTAGTCGGCATATATGCAGCTCTACCATAATAAATTGTGACTCCACTGAATTGTGATTTCCCTATTCAATCGCTAATTTTGATAGATTCTATTATGGTTAATTCCTTCCGCTAGATATTCTCTTTTCCTCTTTTGCCTTTGGTCAAAAGAAAGTAAAGGGCTTCCTTAATACTGTCATTTCAATAACTTCTTTTATTTTCTGTTTTCCTATGCTACCTACGTTATTTATTTATTTATTTATGCTGCTAGTAGAATTGCTTCTGGTGGCAGCCTCAACCATCATCAATAGACAACATAGTTACAACCCCAATCCCTGCACCGGACGTTACACAGATAAATATCCCACAATTAACATTACTACCCACACAGTACTCAAACACATCATTCAAATACCACTACACTAAATCAAGACTTAATTTACACACACACCTTGTCACCCCCACCATAACATTTACACCACATATACCCCCTAATTACAAAAACTACAGTTCACTGTCACACCCCATGATACTTCTCAGTCCAAATTGTCAATCGTTTTCGTATCGTCACTTTTACAAACAACCAGATAATACAAAAGACAAAAGAAAACAATTCTCCCTCCTCTTATTTAATTCATGTACAACATCTACTTTTGAACTCTTTTCTATTTTTAGGTAAGGGATTGAAGACCTCTTCAGGCAACATATTCCATTCTTTAACCCCTCTATTTATAAAGGAATACTTCGCGACTTCAGTTCTTTGTTTCCTCAGTTTTAACATCTGTAAATGATCCCCTCTCGCTATATAGTGTGGTTCTTCTATTCTACTCTTTAACTCCATCCATGCCTCTCCTCCGTTTCGGACCTGAAAGATGCCTACGAGTCGATTTACTGGCCGTCTTTTTTCTAACGTTTCCCAACCTAGCATATCTAACATTTTTGTAACGCTGTCTTCTTTCCTATGCCTCCCTAACACGTACCTAGCTGCTTTCCGTTGAACTTTCTCTATCTTTCTATATGAATTTTATCATGCGAATCCCACACATTTGTTGAGTATTCTAATAGTGGTCTCACTGTTGTCTTATACCCTTGCTCTTTTGCTTCCCTACTACTTCCTTGCAAGTTTCTCATCACGTAATGGAGATTTTTAAACGCTTTAGATACGATTTTGTCTATGTGTGTACTCCAATCCAAATTACTAGTCAGTGTGACCCCCAAGTACTTGCATTTTTTCACCCTGGGAATTATCTCTCCGTTAAGCTTATAACTAATTTCTCTCTATTTTCTCTTATTAGTGGAAGTCATGTGTTTACTTTTCTTAGCATTTACCTTCATTCCATTTATTAAAGACCACCTCTCAACAGGTTCAATATCTTCTTGTAATATTTTGTAATCGATTTCCCCGTTTATCTCTCTATAAATTATGCAATCGTCCGCAAAAAGCCTTATTTTAGATTTTATGCCCTTCGGTAAGTCGCTTATATAAATTAAGAAAAGTAATGGACCGATTACACTTCCCTGGGGGAACTCCTGATGTTATTTCTATTTTATCAGATAAATTATCGCCTACTTTTACTCGCTGAGATCTACCGATTAAGAAATTTCGCAACCACGTTTTAACCCTCTCGTCTATTTCCATTTTATCAATCTTCCCTAACAACAGGTGATGGGGTACTATGTCAAACGCTTTGGAAAAATCGATTACAATGGCGTCGACATCCTTTTGCAAATCTAACGACTCTGAGATATCTTTACATAAACCCAGCAACTGCGACTCACATGAATGTTCCTGTCTAAATCCATGTTGATATTTACACAACCACCCAGTTTCCTTCCAGAACTTCCTAAGATAATCCGCAACTAATCTCTCCATTATCTTGCATACCACAGATGTTAAACTGATCGGCCTGTAATTTTCTACTTCAGTTTTAACCCCCTCTTTGTGGTTCGGTATTACTGTTGCCTTTTTCCAGTCTTCCGGTATAGCATCGTTATTGATATAAGCTTGATATAAAACCTTCAGGTATCGAACTGTTACCGCTGATCCAATTTTCAGTTGAACTCCCGAAATATTATCAGGCTCATGAGATTTGTTACTCCCCAGCCTTTCTAATTGTTTACTTAGCATGTTGTAACTAATACAGAAAGTATTCCTGCCGTGTAGCACCTATATTCAAAGCATCCCTCCTATTAATACTTTGTTCGGCTTTTTCATTATTTCTCCTCTCATGTGTATGGACTTGACTTTTATGATAAACGCTTAAATACCAGTTAAATAAACGATTTGCTTTTCCTGTATCATTAGTTATCATTTTTCCATTCGTATCTTTAATCGCTATAATCTTCTCTTTTTCGTCACGTTTTCTACGAAGGTATTTAAAGAATTTACGATTATTACCTTTTCCTAAAATATTGAGTAAATATTTCTCTTTCGCTTTCTTTTTCTCTTCGTTTAGTAACTTCAAATAATATTTATAATTCCTCATGTCGTCCTTATTACGTCGCGGGATACCAATTATGGCACTAAATTGAAGTTTTACCCTCGATTTGATTTTTAAGAGCATATTTTGGACGTGTGCTTTTTGCTCTTGTTGATGCATTCCTGTTTTTCGATCACATGCATGTTACTTTTTGTCGAATTCTCTTCTACTGATATATTACTCATTATATATAGCTTATTTCTTCCTAGCCCTTTCCGAATTCATATTAAATTTACCGTGAAAATCTCTCTCAGAAACTGTACTGTGACTGCTTTGGAGGGAAAAATTATTGTCCGAAGCAAATCTAGCGGGAAAGTGAATCGGATGATCCACAAATAATTGACCGAAAGCTTTCCTTTTCACCCACTTGTCTAGATGAATGCCAGTTGGCCGTATGACTAGTGGGTTTCATCACTTCCGCACAAAGCACCTCTATATTCAGCATTCATAATAAAAAAAATTAATTTCTGTTTCATTTTTATCGTTTTTTGTCTATTGCCTCTGAAAGTTATCATTCTCCCATAGCATTTTACCATTCCTTTTTCATTTCCCACACAGGAAAAGATCACGCTTATTATTATACTCTGAGATCCATTAGTTACATCTTCACCGAGCTAAGGAAGAGAAACTGGGAAATAACACTGTAAATATATTAAGAATCTATATATAATAAAAAAGTAACGGTGTCTGTCCGTCTGTCTAAAAAAAGGCGTTTTTCTTTCCATGGCCAAGAGCTAGAGCGATGCTGAAACGTGCATTCGATGTAGAATGTTGCACCCTACAATGTGGCAAAATTTTCTTTACCTGAACGGCCCCAGTTCGAACCCAGAGAAGAAAAACCGTTCTCATAAGAAATGCACCTAAACCTCACTTTTATCGGTTGCAGGCTACATTTCTTTTGCGAAATTAAATTAGAAATAATAGGCTTACAAAATCGAGATAAGCACCAAAAGAAAGAGAAATGAATAAAGATTCTTATTTTGGTCGCCAAATATCGTTATCGGGTCGAAATGGTGAGAATTCGGTTAAAATAAACGGAAATTTCGTGAAATTTTGAGGCTGTAAACAACCAATCCCCTTGACCACCGAAACGATTGTTGAAACCGAGGTATTGCGGTTTTCCATAAGAATACACTATGATTGAATGTCCATATGAAAGTAATGATTAAAAATGAATGATAGTACATGTTCATAGCAGGAAAAAGACGTGCACCCAGGAATAATCCCAAAGAATCATCTTACACAGTTGAGGAAACTCCTAAAGAAAGAAAATCTAAGACGAATCCTTTTCTAACGTTCCGCAACGTTTCCAGTTTCTAGCTGGACAGGAAACGGCGCCAGTTTCCAGTCCAGCTAGGCTACAGCATAACAATCAACAAAGCACAAGCCCAAACTCTGGAACAAGTACGATTGCTGCTTGAGGCACCAGTATTTGCACATGGCCAGCTTTATGTGGCCCTCTCTAGGTGCAGGTCACTCTCTGCAATCACTGTGCAGCAGCCCAGGTTGCCAGACTGCGCGACCAAAAATGTGATATTCCCTCATGTATTGTTGTAAATAATTGTTTGGAGGTGCTGCAACAAATATTGTGTTTGATTGATGAACAAGAACAAAAAGTCTACATAACAATACAAAAACAAACTCCAGACCAAACAACTGCACCCAGAGGGTGCATGCGCGCGGCTACTTCCTATCTTATTAAGATTATTATTATTAATGCAGATTGCTCTTTATTATATTTTGCTGTAAAATATATGAAAATTTAATTTCAACGGCTTGGTAAATAATTGGGGAGTAAGAATTTCCCTAAGACTTTTCTTTTTGATATAATTCTTGTTCCAACTGATACGCGAAACGATATTAATCACTGTGCTTTAATTAAAAGAATCAAGAGAATCGAAAATTGTAATATAATTGTAGCAAAGATTTCGAAATTCATTTCCCCATCCGTTCATTTTTAAGAGTACATTTTGTAAAAGAAAGGGAAACTGGACTTTATGACATATAGAGAGAAAAATAAGAAAAATATGGATTTATTAAGATTTTTAAGGTTAAAGTATCTCGAGCAGTAATAATGAATATTATTAAAAATTTTAAGAAAGCCTTATAGTAGTATCTTTTAAAGGCAAATATATCGTCCATACGATCCTTTTCAATGGTATTATTTTGAAGTTAAGAGTAAAACGACGGACCAAATTAATGAAATTATTCGGAAAGAATCATATTGATCAATGCTGTAATTATTTCACTCATTTGCGGATATCGTATATAGTACAATTGTGAATTCATCTCATGACCTTACCTTATGGTAATTTTTGTAGCTGATTTGATGATGAGTATCCACGCTCTTAAGAGACCACAAATCAGTTTTGACATAAGTTTTCAAAGGAAAGCATGAACACTGTGAAAATGGTTCAATTTCAAAGAAAACTCAAGTGATATGCTTTTTTGGGATATTTTAGTGAGGAATTCGGTGCCCCTTTCGTTGGAGACGACTGGTATCATTTAGTAGGTACAGGTAGTAGTTTTCTAAAAAAAATACTTCGACATCTAAGGTCATTCCACCGGGAATCAAACCCGGCGAAACTTTTACCAAAGTCTTTCACACAAGGTTATCCGAGAGCCCATCATGACCTTTTTTAGTCCAATTCCACAATTGCCATTTCATATTTTTTGTTATGCGGAGAAGTTAATTTCATTCGAATTAAATCCGCCAGCTTCCAATGTCGATAAACTTGGATATCAAACTCGAGATCTAAATTTTTTAAATCCACATCTCTTGACAGATATTTGTTTGATCCATTGGCGATAAGAGTAAAGAAAACCAATTCTCATCCGAAATGGTCGAGTTATCAGGACGAACGCCCAATTGACCGAGAGCCATCAACAAATAATCTGATTACCATAATATTTTTTGAACAAATCGTAGCGTATTCTCCGTAGCCTAGCTTCTCTAGTAGCGAACATCGATTATCCGCTCGGTCTTCTTTATCTCGCAAACCGCGCTACCGGTGGAGATTATATAAGAAGAAAAAAGGTTGTCTTCGGGCATTTAATAAGGAGGCCATCAAAATCGATATTCAAAGGATCATCGAAAAGACACATTATATTAGCACGGGAAGCTTGTTCAAACGGGCGGCAAATAAATGTATCCCATCGATTATTCCAAAAGGAGCTATGTTAGCTACATATCCTAGCTATTCGATCATGATTATATATATATATATATATATATATATATATATATATATATATATATATATATATATATATATATATATATATATATCTTTCTATGCGTATACGTTAAAAAAATGTAGTATTTATTCCTCGTAATAGTGAAGAATGGGTGCGATGTAAATCCTATGAAGCCAAGGAGGTAAGATGGCCGAAAAGTTTGGCTTTATAATGTCCATAAAAGTCCACTAAAAATACGTAATCCTGTAATAGTTTAACAAATTTAACGGAAGTCTAACTATGTTTCCTTTTGGATTGGTTTACTCGAAAGGAAATATCACGAGTTTAATTTATTCGATTCATAGATCCACTCAGCAAAAATGGTACAAGATTCGTTTTAATTAACTCATAAGCTCTTTAATTCTGCAATTTAAATGTAATGTTCATTCACTTATCGTGAACGCGAAGAGCCTTTAGATAATTCGATGAACCTAATGCATCGAAATTTGCGCTCTCAGTCACCACTTATTCCAAGTAGGCCGATCTTTAAATCGATTGAGGAAATATTTTATCTCTTGAAATAAGTCACAGCTCTCGGCCACGTCGTTATCTCAAAGTATAATGCTAACTTTTTAGGTTTTAAAATCCATCGACCGCCTTCAAACGCATTTAATCAGTAATCTGCAACCCATTATACGTAGCTACTTCGACAAAATTTTGCTTCTGTTATGCCTTCTCTCTTTGCTTAAATGTATCGAATATTCTTAAGGAGTGATTTTCACCGTGGATCTTCTGCGGGGATTTTTATTTAACTTTTTTTGGTGGAACAGGAAGTGGCAAAATAAAAATTTTAAAGCGATTAGTGTGAATGCGCCATAGATTCACTACAATAACCAATTAAAAATTGCTAATCTAAGCATAGGCAGATTTTCTTTCCCGCCATCTTACAATTATTTTATAGATTACTTTGGTGAGATTCGAAAGTGTGATCCAACGATACGATAAGAAAACTCATCCAAGAAGTTGAGTAAATCAAAGTATATTTTCACTTGAATTGCATAAAAACGTATCTCCATAGTACTTTCCGTTTCCCTATTGGCTTTATTGGCCGATCATTATTTGTTATATAAGGGCGTCGGTTTTACTCATTCTATAACTCTGAATGTGAAGTCCACGTTTGAGAAAATGAAGTCTTAAAAATATATTCCTTTCGTCGATCAACAAGTATCGGAGACGGTAAGATTGTGTGGTCTACGGAAGTGGTCTCTTGATAAGAAACCGACATCGATCATTGAAATTTTCTCTTCCATTTCGTGTTTATTTCCGTGTATTTATACATGTGCATGCTATGCTCTTTACTTCTCAGAAATTTGCGCTTTAGAGGGGGTGCTGTGTGACTAGATGTTGAAAATTTAATCAAATAAATTAATATTAACAAATAAATTATAAATAAATTCGCCGACCTTGGTGGTTAGCGTTCCAGCGCTATCGCTCCAACCCCAAGGCCTCGAATTTATAAAAATACGTGCGACAATGTGAACTCAAAACTGTTAAACGAAATAAAGACTGTGAGATAACATTGAGTATTAATTCCACTTTAAAGCCCAAATAAAAAACGTAGTGATATAATGACGCTGCAAACCAAGCATTTACCTTCAAAAGGAAAAAAATATTAGATATATATATACACACATACACGAGGGTGGTCTGAAAAGTTTCCGACCACCCATATGTGTGTGTATGTGTATATATATATATATATATATATATATATATATATATATATATATATATATATATATATATATATCCTCAATAGTTTAAGTTGATTTTTCAGTTGTGTGTGTAAACACAACACACACACAGCTTAAACTAATGAGGAAAGGATTACATGTTTAGGTTTTTGGAGAATGATAACTTGAAATCGGTCTACTCCTGAAAACTATGCGTTCTTTAGATGGAGCTCTCGAGTTGTTCATCACTGTTGGAAAGCACAAGAAAATTTTCCCATTTTAATGTGGTGTCTTCCAAAGTGTGAGGTAAAGATGAAACTCGCGAAAAATCATTTTTACAATAAGAATCTAAGTGCTTCTTATATAATTTTCTCAAATATTTGCTGATATTTTCATTGTTTTTGACATTCTTTTTTAGAATCTACGTATTGAGATTTTAATATTCCATATTTAGATTTTTTCGAATCTATATTTAAACTTAGATTTTAGATAGAATCCCTCAGTCACACTCTTTAGATGCAAATTATTTGACGAGAAGATTAAGTGGAATTGTGGTAGAAATTTGCGCTTTAGACGGGGTGCTGTGTGTTTAGATGTTGAAAACTTAATCAAATAAATAATAATTAATGAATTATAAATAAATTGGCCGACCGTAGCCACCGTTATCTTTAAGTTCGGAGAGTGATTCATATGCATAAGACAGCACTTTTAAATATAATTGTACCCAAGATACAGGCTTTTCTGAGATTGCGGTGGTACTTTTTACACCCTTTCATTACATCTTTAAACCAATGCACGTATTTAAATTTGACGAGCTCATTTATTACTTTAGACAAAGATGAAGTTCTGAGTATTCTGAGATTAAGTTAGCGATTAAATAGATTTTCTTTCATATAAATTCGGTATTAAACCATTTGAATATAGGCAGTACTTGTATAGGTCATTCAAGAACAGTGTGTTATATAAATTTCATGCTTGACTAAACGGTTGTCTCTCTATGTGGCCTTCAGACGCGCCTGCCCCAGCTGTACGTATTTACCAATCGTTCATCGTTATACTGCTAATGTTTCATATGAAACAATGTTTCATTGACACAATTCTACTTAGTTGAAGTTCTCTCATTAGCATTGCAATATTTGTATCAGTAGTAGCGCAACAGGAAGCGCGAGAGTTATCGCTATCTCAACTTAAGTAAGCTCCCCAACAAAGGGACCCAGAAGAAAAGAGCTCTTGAACCACATCAAGCGTTTGCGATATCGGTAAACGTTACGAAAAGGCTTTTAAGGATATTTCTTTTAACACCATGTCACGCTTCACGAGGAAATTGTGAATCTTTAGAAGATAGTGTATCTTCTCGAAAAAGATCTGTCGGAGATGGGAGGTGATCTTTCCGAAAGTAGAGGAATTTTTAGGTTGAGAAATGTTATCGCTCTATATGAGGAAATCTGACAATTTCTAAATGTGTTGGAACAGCTCGAAAGAGATTTTATATCGAAACAGTGTAGAGTAGGAAGAATTGGTTATCGGTATGGTGAATTATTTTAAAAGATAAAACCATACCATCCTCCCGGACTAAAAAATCGTTTTTAGTATTATGAAAGACTCCGAGGAAATCGCTTATTATCTTGAATTTATATAAGAATTTCAAGAAAAGAGTGGAATGATTCTGCAAGATTAGAAATAAGCAAACTTGACACAAAGATTATGAATATGAGTTGCCGTTCTCTTAGTATTACACCATTGATTAAAATATTCCTTGAGGTTTCGAGGTTTTCCAGGGTAATATTTTATGCTTTCCAGGGAACTCTTAACGTTTCCAGGGTGTTCCACACCCATAATTAAGTATATTTCGGCAATTTACTATCGACAACACTGGTTTCGAAACCTTCCTTTAGAGTATATTTACTTAAATAATACGCAGTCCAAAACAATATCCATAGAGTGATCTTTGGTAAAGTTTATACGTAAAACATACTACTATTAAAATTTTTCAGAATTCCAAAGTTAACCAAAAAATTCCCTGAGTTTTCCAAAAGAAAAAAGTTCGCAGAGTTTTCCCGGTTTTCCAGGGTTGGCGAACACCCTGTAGACAGATTGAACCTTTTTTGGCAAGGTTAGGACGTTTTGCGGGACTCTCTTCCACCTAACCTCTTGTATAGTAATAATATTTACTAGGATTCATCAATAACAAAAAAAAGAATTCAATGTGGAAAAAAATCTTTGAAACTTAGGGTTGACTTGAAAAACACTGTGCGGGAAAACTCCCAAAGAGAAGAAAGGGAGGGAAAAAACCACGGAAATACATCTAAAAAGATCTAAAAAAATACATCTAATATGCAACATAATTTTTTTAATATCAAAAGTAAAGAAATATCAAATAATGGGAAATTCAAAATTAAGAATTAAGTTTTTCCGATATTGAAATCAAAATCCAAATTAATGGAATTCTTCACCGAAAAATCAACGATTTCATTCTCATTTCAAAATTAATTATAAGTACGAGCAGAACTGCCCGCTGAATCAACAGGGAAAAACAGTGATAAATACATATGCAGTCAACTGGACTACGAACAAAGCAATAGCTATAAGATGTAACTTATGCGACGGAGACAAAATTAACTCCACGATAAACACCCTAAAAACAGTGACAACAATAGGTTTACCTGTGGAATCCAGTAATATCATATACATAATATACGTAAGGTGATGGATTGTCATAAACACTTATTATTATTTCCTCAGAACTGCTGGTTTACAAAAGGATGCGGGTAGATCTACCAAGTACTCCTAGAGAAAAATATTTCTGATATTATAATAATTATTTACATTTATTCTGAGTCAGGGATGCGGCGACCACGATTCACTCCAGCTCTACTTTTAGTCAGTTACCGCTTTATCTGTTACTAGAATTGAGAAAGCAATTTCAAGTAATATATTGATTCCCGGGTTCATATTGTATATGCAATACAGAGTTACACATTATCTTTAACTCTAACGAACCGTATTGTAATCCGGATCCAAGTCTTCCGTGCCAATTATAATCTCGTTTGACGTAGGCCACGGATCGGTTTAAACTTAAAATGATCTGTAATCGTAATGCGTCACGGTTATAAACATATTCATGATGCTTTGCGCCAAAACAATATGGCGGATTAGTATCTGCATTAAAATGTATGGTAGAATGCAAAATGCTCTGACACCAAAGAAAGGATCTTTAGGGAAAAGCTGAACTGCGTATATCAAAGGCATATGTAAATTTTGTTCACATGCCTGGTCTTACGTTTCCATGTTATCGGAAAGGCATTCAAAAAATTACTTAAAATCGCCGCAATGTATTTGGAAGCCACATAGCGTCGAACGCACCAACAAATGTTGTGACATTCTTTCCATTTGCACATACTATAGCAGAGCGCGTCTTCTCCGCCCTTCTTGATTTTGAATTTCTTATCCTTCCGGGAAGCGCCTTAAATATTTTTTGGAATATTCGCGCAATGTATCCTTATGGGAAAAATCATAATTATGCCCCTAGCAATTATCCTGTCCCCAAATCCTCTGTTTTTATTCATTTACAATTTAATTTTTATCACGTTAGAAAGCTTTATAATTTTACTTTCTTGGGTTGTTTTGTAGTGTTTTCGGATATCTTTTAATTTATATAGGGAAAAACACTCGAGCATATAAACCTTACTCAGCACAATAAATAATTCACTGTGAAAATAAAACCTGCAATGCGGTGGAAATCGGTAAAACGATTATCCGCTTTCATGTCAACCGATTTCCACTGTAGCCAGTTGAACTTGTTTAATATGATATTTAGATATACATTGAACACCTTTTATATTTATAAATCTGTCTTTTCTTGTGGTAAAACACAAATGGAATGTTACAAATTTAAATTTCGGAAAAAAGGAATTCATCTATCGTCATTTATTCCCTACAACACCATTCCAAAACACATTTTTACGAATTTTCTGAATAAATACATAAACTCGACTTCAACAATGGTATTCGTCATCCAGAATACGAATTTCGACGTCGTTCGAAAAGGACAAATTTTGACGGAATTTTTGTATGTTTTAACAAAGTTGTCGGTTTCTGAATCAGGAATCAATAATTGCGAATAAGAATGCAAATTTTCATGAAATTTCCTGTCTCATCAAACTTGACTACGCAAAAAGAGTTCTTCTATTTTAATTTTGGAAAAGAGGTAAAGCCTGCAATCGTTTAAGCACTCCTCCTCTATAGTAGTACCAGGGAGGTTGTTCATTTAGCAGAATTGCATGAAAAATGTCATAAATATTGCTAATGGTAATTAATTATAATCAAAGAAGATAATGCTAATAATTTGGAAATCTTTTTCAAGAAGAAGTTCGATACGTAATTTCAATTCATACAGGAAAAAAGTCACGGAAAAGGGTATGAAATTCATTCGCAGTAAGTAGCCGCATGTTTGTGGCCAATATTAAAACGTTGGGTAAATAATTTTATAGTGCAAACTACTGATAAATATAATTTTCCCTTGATATTCACGCAAGTTGAAAAGCTATTGTGAGCAGGCATTAAATAACCGGAAATAACTAACACCAACATCATTATATCTTACGAAAAAGGTAAGTATAGTTACGTTGCTAAAATTGAAATTTCGATTGCCGCGGAAGCTTAATAGAAATGGGATAGATTTCTTTTTTGCGTAAATAACCGAAATAACCGATTTAAATACATGCGAATGAGGTATGGTAATGACATGACAACACCATCTTCACGTATGAAATTTCTCTTTACGTATGTATGTACTACATACATGATATACGGAACGTAATAGATTGTCAGAAAAACTTATTATTAAACTCTTATTTATTCTTTGTAGTAATAAGGAATATAAAGAAACTATAATGGTAATGATAATGGGTGAGCAAGATCCACTGCTTCCTGACTTTTTCGCAACATACTGTTTAATCACCAGTCATTAGAATTGAGAAAGATATTTCAAGCAACACAATGAAGCCTGGTGTTATATTGTACATTGTATTTATAGTTTACTCACTATTTTTAACTAACCATAATTTTATCCGCACTCAAGCCTTCAGTGTTATTTACAATCTTGATCTATGTAGTTCAACGATCGCCTTGGCTTTAAATCTTACAATGATGTTTAATCGTAATTCATCACGATAGTAAACACATCCATGATGCATTGCGGTTAAAACAATATGTCGGATATGCATCGGCATTAAAATATAATGTAGAATGCAAAATGACGCTCTGGCATCGAAAGGAGGACCATTAGAGAAACGGCGAACTGCGTATATGAAATTTCTTAACGGAATCTGTTTACCTGCCGGGTTTAATCTTCGTATGTTATTGGGAAGCGATTCAAAAAAAATTCTGAAAAATCGCCACAATGTATTTCAAAGGGGAGAATTTTGCACTCACCTGGAACCTACGGTCATTTGGTGACATTTCTTCCGCTGTTACTCTATAAGACCATATCACCTCTGGCCTCCGAGATTTTGAATTCTCTAACCTACCGAGAAGTGTTAATATTCGAAAATTCGCACAATGTATCCTTATGAGAAAATTCGGAAATTTAGGCCCTTCTGGTGCCCATATCCGGGCACTCATGGTGATGGAAATAGTTTTCTTAGGGATATCTAACGCATGGAAATACAATGCAATTTGTCTCGAAGCTCTAAATCAAGGCGTTTCCACAATAAAAGGGGGGACGGACGGACTCTCCACTAATTATATATAGGATGATGTATTTCATCTTAAGTTTTTGATCTTTTTGCTCACTCCATTTGGAAGTAGATATCGCATCTTTTAGTAGATGACAAAGAGCTCAATTCCTTTTAGGTTTTTATATAAATACATTCCACAACTAACACATTTCCCGAGGAAGAAATAATAGACTTCATACTTTAGTTCATTCAGCTTACATTTCTTGGCTTAAAACTGTTCCTTTATCTCAGCTAGAGCCATATTTATATTTCCTTTCATTGATAAGTTTACCCTGAGTTGTATAAGATTCAATAGAGCTACTATACGTTTTATGCTCGTTTAATATTTGGGCAATTTCAATTCAATATATTTCATCGGAATGGCTCTCTCAGGTAAGAAAACTTCTCCAGGTTTAAATAGTATATTTTTACTGTCGGAAAATTATAATCAAATTAATATTATCTACGACACAATCTTCTGCTCATCTATATTATTTATGGTTGGGTCGCCAATTTGGAAGGTTCTAGAAAAGATTGAGCTGAGTTTAAAACGAATTATGTAACTATAGTTTTTGATGTTCCATAATTTAAAGTGATACGTTTTCTTGGTTCACATTTCTTTGGACTCTTTTCGCCATAATAGAACTATCAAACAACAGTTATATTTCAAATCATTTGGTGATTGAGGTAATAGGTTTCCCAAATCGTTCCCCTTTATAAAATATGCATTAAGATTTGCAATATATCAAGGAAAACAAGAAGAATCGGAAGTTCTTACTGAAATCTTATGTTTTTTCGAATAATAACCGTAACGAATTCTTGAATTAAAACTTTAATATCTAAGAAAACAGCAGAAAAGTAAAACTTCTATGACTTTTGCTTATAGGACTAAGTATTTAACATACATATGTTATGCTCTCGGGGATGTATTTACCATAAATCATTTTAATCTCTTTTCTTTTCCATAACCCTAGGCCATAGAAAAAGAACATAATTAAATACATTTATACAATCGCCGTAGCTAGTCAACAGCAACCTTGTACAATTTGGGAATCACCACCTCTTCCTAAACAATGATATCCTAAACGCGTAAGTAGACCACAGTGGTAATAATACTTAATGATTCGTAAGATAATTTATATTTAGAATATGTAATTAAAGTTCAAAAATCATGATTTATCCATCTTCTATAGGAGAAGTCCATGGCGCGACATCCCTATGAGGGATATGGCCTAAGCTAGCGGTATTCACCGTAGGTAACATGTGGTCAATACACCGACTACCACACCGCCATAATTGGCTTTTTATAGACCCGCTAACTCTTAATTTAGGTAGCTTTTGTTTTGATGATGAGTAAACATCTTCGCTCCAACTCTTCTTCCGCCGAAAGCGAAGTGATACCCACACCGGAGGTATTTCAATTCTTTAAGCACTATAAGTATATCTTATCGGAAATAAGATTACGCATTCCCCCATTGAAATACATGGTAGAATAGAAATGACTCAGGCATCGAACCAAGAACCGTCAGAGGAACGGCGAACAGCGTATATGAAACATATGATTTGCCTCTATGTACATTCCATTTTATATCATTCCATTTATAATGGTTATCGGATAAGCCTTAAAAGTAATTGTCAAAATTGACCGCCATGCATTTTATACCAGAGAATTTTCACCCACTTGGCGTCGAACTCACGGTCGTTTTGTAACATTTCTTCCGTCAGTACAATAGATAACCACGGCATCTCCAAACTCCGTGATTTTCACTGTTCTATCGCTCTGAGTAAGGAATCAAAATAATTTTCGAAGGTTCGTGCGAAAGACCGCCTGGCGTCGAACACAGGACCCGTTCGTAAGAGACAATGGCATACGAATGTTAGAGAAGTGTCACTCTGACGTGTTTCAAAGTTTCGATTCAATACCTTATCGGGAAGGTCCTAAAATAAAATTCCGTTTTCCCCGTTTGAATTGCATGGTAGAATCGGAATAACGCTCTTGCATCGAACTCTTGCACTGAAGAAACGGCGAACCTCATGAAAGAATGTTTTCAAACGCCTGTCACCATTCAGGGTTTTATCTTTCCAGCTCATCGGGAAGGCATTTTAAAAAATTGTCAAAGATTTCAGTAATGCATTTCTTACGGAAGCAATTCGAACCCACCTGGCATCGAACACTGTTGTGGTATTTGAATTCTGTGCTGTTTAGCAACGTTAATTGTGGAATATTTGTCTGTGTAATGCCTGGTGTAGGGTTTTGGGGCTTGAATTATGTTGCTTATAGATAATGGTTGGGGCTGCCAACAGAAGTAATTCTACTCGTAGCATATTTACTAATAAATAAATCAATATCATTAGCCAGTTTCAATCCGATGTCGGATGTAGGCCTCTTCAAGCGCTTTCCAATTCTCTCTATTCTGAGCTTCTCAATAATAATGTGTATGTATGTATATTATCCTAGGAATAAATAGGTGTTTATCTTCACAAGTGCTTCAGTGTGCTTTTCAGCAGGTTTTTTAATAAATAGATTCTCGAAGCTTGCCGTATTCTACTTAATTTTCTATTAATTATTCTATTCTACTTAATTTAATATTACTTTCCGTACCTTTTCCCCCTACTATAGTCATGGTTGCCCAGGGCTACCGCCCGGTTTGCTCGTCTCCTTCTGGTTGTAGTCAGATATGTAAGCGATTCTAACAGAGAATTTGTTACAAGAAGACGCGAAGAGGTTTCGAAAATTCTGGAGGTCATAAACTACCTTCAAATTTATTCCTGTTTTGACTTTTCTTTCCCGTAGATGTGAGAAATCAAAGGGTCCTGTCCTAAACTTCCCATTCCATCTTCCCCTGAAATGTTCGGCAGCGGGAAAATGCTGAACTAAAGCAGAGAAAGGTCGAGTGAGAGATTTTAGAAAAGTATCCAATCCTCTTAACAGAGAATGTCACCACTGGAGACTATTTCCTATTCAAATAATTGTATTTTCTACAAAATTACTGTCCATTCATCTATCATAATTAGCACTAGCTTGCAACAAGTAGCAAACCTCACACCCAAACCTTAAACTGAAGTATCATAAGTTAAAACTTATATAATGAGACAAACAAGGTGATCTTGTCCAATCATAAAAGTCTTACAGAAGCAGGATTAAACACAAAAGAAAAATATTCATTATATAATACATATAATAGCAATTTAATGCTAATATCTGGGGAATATATTTTTAATTCTAGGAAAATCTTAGACAAGCATAAAAATTCACCAGGAAAGTAAATTTGTACATTTTCAAATTATTTTACGGTACTTTTTATATTTTTGTGGGGTATTTTTTATTGCCTTTCCTTTGGCTTTTGTTATACTAGCTGATATTGAAGGTGCATTGGCTGTAAATTCTTAAAGGCATTGTAAAGTTCTTATAGGTGGCACATTCCTTCCCTATTTAACAATACTTGAAAGGATCAATAACCCAACACGCAAGCCCCTTCACCAAGTCAGGGTGTAGTCCAAGGGGAATATATTAATATTATTCAAATAATAAATTTATGTTTTACAGCATAAATTTTTATAATTTGTTCTACATTACATTAACGAATGTATCACATCAATGATTCAATCAAGATCAGTTCTTCGTTGCTAAAATAGAAAATTATACTCATCGTATAAACAATATCTTTAAAAGAAATGGAAAATTTATTTTGAAGAATTCTAGAGGGAATACAATATCTGAAATTTCAGAAAACAGATTTTTCTATGTATTCATAAAGAAGTAAAAATTTCTCGTTACAAAAATAAAATGGGGAAGCTAAGGAAAAATACGGTTGTTATATATATTTTATGATGCATGTACATTCAGGGTTGTTGCAATCCAATCTGTCCACGTATTAAACCGTCTTATAAAAACTCAAACAAATTTCCGTTTATTTACTATATTCTTCAATTTAATTTTCCTACCTGGTTAATTCGGTAGCTATTTGGTGCATATGAATTGTAGGTCATCAGGGACTTCTTTAATCAGGAAAGTTAGTAAATAATCCCTATATAAAATGATAAGAAAGTTTGATTTTAGTGAGGTCTGGTCACACTTTTCCTTATTGCGTCTCCCGCAATGTCGGTTTTTTCACTTTGTCAGCCTTAAATCGTAAAGATCCATCAAAGATAATCTTCCTTTTCTATTATTTATTAAATATTTAAATGACGTACAAAGTTTTAAGGAAGATATACCTTCCCCAAACAATGGACGTATTCAGGTCTCAAAGTACTCGAAGAGAGACTACATTCTCGCAGACCGCTTACGCTGACATACATTTCCTCTCTGCGTCATCTTGATATTATTACGAAGTAAAAGAACATTTTATCGAAAACTCTTTAATGTCCGCAGGAGATAATAAAAGAGAAGCTAATGAAGTGGTTCGGGACCCACTGTAAAGATTACATCATACACCCCACGGAAGAGTACTCTGAAATCCTCTCATCATTAACCTCAAGTTCAAAGCGGTCTCTCCCTCGAAGCAATGCTTTCATAAAAAGCGATATTAAGACAGATTACAGGAGTTCATTTACCTTGCTATGAAGTTATACAATCATCTTCAGTTAGAGAGGTGATGCGAACTGAATTATTTACTGTCTCTATTCATGTGACACATCGCGGTTCGGCTTCCAACGAAAGTTTTCAAAGATGCTACTGATAATCTGTCTAGTAATCATTTTGAGGAGCGAAATTTATAGTGAAGTGATGTTCACCGAAAAAGAAATTTTCCGAAGGGTTTTGCTGCTTAAATGATAAGAAACATTTCATCGTAATTATCTAAATGAATTTTATATTAATAACTTTAATTTCATTATGCTCAATCACGTCATGTGAAATATTTCTTCTTTTATTTGTTTAAATCTGTGTTTTAGACAAATCTGCGCACTTTCTAAAACTATAAATTTTAAAATAAGTATTTTTTTCTGTTCATGGGAGTCACTTGAGGCACACGCAGTCCTTTGGTAAAAAAAAACTACAAAGCGATCCATTTTCTCCAACTCAACGGAAGTTTGAAATGTTTGTAGAAATTAAAATTCAGCAAAATCTGCACAAAGCCGATGTAATGAGAGACTTATAACTCTACGTGAAATTGGAAGAATAAAGTCCTCTTTCATCGAAAAGCGGCACAACATGAGAAATTTGCTTGAAAGTAAAGTTTAGTGAGCGTTGGGGCGGAGGCCACTGACAAAGCTACCTTTAGTCACGCGATCAAGAAAGATATTGGAGAGATATTCCCGTAAGATATCATTTTAGTATCTTGAACTTCCCTTTTTGACTCCATCGGAAAATAAAAATCCTTCTCCAACGACATAAAGATACAATCTTCTTGATGAGAAGGTGCCCGACATCTGGACGCATTATTCCAAATGCACTAACAGTTAGCTTTTGTCTCAAATTTTTTTTTATTTATAATCGCGCCTCTCTCCAGGACAGTCACGTTACCATGAGTAAAATTCACAAGTTTACCGCATTCATATGTGCATATCCTAAAAACTTCTTCGGCCTAGGGGGAATAAAGGCAGATGCTTAAACAAATATACAGTCTTCGTTCTTCGAAGTTAATTTTCAACGAATAGGGCTCTTTTATACATCACGACGCTTAGGGGCGAAAAGTATTCTTTTAGAACCGATATTTCGATCCGATACGATGCATCCAACCGATCCATGAACCGATCTATGTGAATCGATTCGGACGTACGCGATAGAGGTCTATTTTCAGCATGTTTACGACTTTTATGCTAGTTTAAAATACAAATGTACGAACTTATCCAATCATTATATTTTTAAATTTGCATTTACATCATATATATTTATTAATGTGATTGTCTTTTCAAATTTCAATACTTTGACGGACTGATTCTAAAGCTTCATATCGTCTTATAACTGTGTGAATTTTCGTTTACTGTCACTTTTGTAATAGAAGCTGCCTAACAAAACTACTTTATAATATCTTCTTACTATCAATACTCAAATTCTGAAATTAAGCATAACTAAGAAAAATTGTTCAAAAGTTTTGTTTTAACAAAAAATACGATAATAACCTTAAATCCATTAAATGAAAGCTTTATTTACGTAAAGTTCAACTTAAGTAATATCTACAGGATAGATATTACAGACAGATGCTAAAAATCCAATGTAACTTGACCATTCCAGCCAGTAAACGTCGTTGTAAACGATTCAAAACAGCTAGTTAGAGATAGCATAACCGATCTCATCCGATCCGATTCGATCGATCGATCTTTCGAATACGATCTCGAGCTTGAATCGATACAAAGCGAACGATTCAATCCGATTCGGGAGAACGATCTTTTCGTTGAAAACTCCCATCTCTAGTTCCTACTGAGACTGCTAGGAATGGCGAGTATTATTAACCCGTGCTCTGAAGATACACACATATCTCAAAAACTATTCGTTTAATCAGTCCAGCATAGCAATTTTCTTGTTCCATTTTTTCGTGCTAACGACAATTGAAGAACCTCTTCTGCCATTAAATTCTAATGTCATTAGAATACGCCATTCTGCGTCACTTCAAAATGCACACACTTAAAAAACTCGTTTCCTAACCTCGTTTATTACGCCGGCGGAAATAAAATGGAAAATATTCTGTTTAAGTTTATGTAACGGTTAAATTCAGTTGCCCTCCTCATATTCCGATGGCAAAATATTTCCAAAGCGATAAGTAATTCCGCCGTTAAAACGGAAGAGTCGATTGGAAACTTAGTGTGCAGCATTCATTCAAGCGTTTTTCATTTTTCTGAGCCATAAGTTTGCGTAAAAGTGAAAACTTTCACCATAGAACTATTGATGATTACAAATCTCAACACTTGTATAAATTTATTGATTATTCTGTTGGTGATCAATGGTAATATATGTAAAAAAATAGTAACATGCAGACTGAGTCAAAATTTAACGGTATCTGGCATTGTTTCACTTACATTTTTTAGTGAATACAAAATCACCTTGGCCTTTACAAGATGCAAATTCTCATTATCTTAACTACCGTTCAAGTTTTGAGAATAAGCATTTTATTATGATGATAATTCCAAGCTTAAACATTCGAAACTCCAATAGTTCTATATTTACTATGAAACCTGGAATTATATTTTAATGGTGTGCCCCAGAATAAATTCTCATCCCCAAGTGTGTTACATATTTTGACAGACAATGAACTATTTTAATGTAGACATAACGCCGCTTAGCCTCCTGGTTGTAGTCTGCTATGCTACCTTATTGTTTCTTTCGCTAAAGAAATGCAGTCTTCCGATGTAAAAGGCTCTAACGGGTAATATATTCGCCCTTAAGATGAATTTCCAGGGTTATTTTAATCCATTCGAAGAGTAAATTACCCACATTATCTAATTAACCTGACAACACTTTCCAAAATACAGAAAGTGAAATGCGTTCTAAATTCTAATCTATCCTTGTTTAAAGTTGGAAGAAATGAAAAACGATGTTGCATTTGATAAAGTAATGTTGTAGAAAATGAAAGTCATGAAATTAGGTATTTGTTGATCGAGAATCGCCCGTTTCATTACTATGTATGGAGAGCTAAATGAATGATTACTCTCTCGTTTCAGGTATGGTGACATGGTACCCAAGACGATTGCCGGTAAAATTGTGGGAGGTGTTTGCTCTCTCAGTGGAGTACTGGTGATCGCTTTGCCGGTGCCTGTTATCGTATCCAACTTCAGTCGCATCTATCACCAAAATCAGCGAGCTGACAAGAGGAAAGCGCAACGGGTAGAGTACTCAGAATATGGCGTTGGGAGCGGTGGTCTACATTGAAATCACCTCCCTTCAAATCCTTAAAGGGCTACTTCTTTGGGTTGCCACTCGTCCGGTTTTCACTCAGTCGATCGGAAATTCAATTTATTAGTCCAGGTTAAATGGAATCGCGCAAAAATATATTATTCTTTCGCTTGAATTCTAGAAAAGAGGAATCAAAATCAGCCATATAACTTATCACTACACCACTGTTTTAAATCCGTCATACTTATGTTGGAAAACGTGTAACGCCTGAAAGTTTCCTTGCGAGTCCATGCCTCAAATCAATAGTTTAGGAATTTATTTTTGCTTTTGTATTTTTATCTCTCAATTAGAGTGAGCTAGAGCAGCAGTTTTAAAATAAAGCGATCAAAATTGTGAGAATATCAAATAAGCCGTTGATATTCTCTATTGAAGCATTCGCGTTATGTAGCGCTCATTTCTTTCTGCAGAAGCACATAAATTATTCTCGCAGTATATTAATTGTGTCGCGCATCAATCAATTGCTCAATTTTCCGTAAATCGAAAAGAAGTAATTGGAATCACTTGGGCTTGAGTAAAAGCGAAGATTGGTGGCAACTCGTCATGAGCCAAAGGACCATCTTGGTCATGTTTATTACCAAGTAGTCCTGTCATAACTAACAAGCATGAGAGCGCGCAGGCGACGTTTGACTGTCTTGCATCCCTATTAACATTTTCAGCTGGGTGGTCTCCCGTCCACACGTGCTCTCCTGCCTAGCTCCCATCTTTCTTTCTCCTTTTCTTCCATAAGCAAGCATTAACTCTTCGCCTTGTAAAACACGTAACGTATACTATCATCTTCTTAGCACCTTTTCAAAGCGTTAGATTGGCATGTTCATTATATTTTCCATTCATATTTATGTCTGTTTTTATATGAAACCATTACGCTCGGCTCTCACATTTAATATTTTTCAGTCAAAGCCAATAAAATGAAAGATAACTATTTTCGCATGAGAAGTTTAATTTTATAAAAAATTTTAAACTTTACTGTTCTGTCGCTATTTAAAATTTTTTCATAGTTTTCTTTTAGAAGTCAGTTTCTTGCTGTTGAGCTTGTTACCTTTTAAATGGCGGAGAATGTCTGCAAAATTATCGCCGTAGTTTTTCGTTTTACGTAGTAGATGCTTAGGATAGTGAAATGGCAGCGAATATTCAGGGTTGTTGATATAAAATGTCAACCTCTTCTCATTCGATGCTGATGAAATCTCGAGAGCTGCACGGATTCCTGAATAAGTCTGCCCTTTCAAAAGCAAAGGATGGGATTTACGAATCCTAGGACTTGAAATCAATTTATTTTCTAGAAAAAGAAAGGATGACGAAAAATTGTGTGCTCTTCCTGCGAAGGGAAGACTTAATAATTGTTTCTCTCAAAAATTAATCGTATGCTATTTACTCCCAATTGAAAGTAGATGAACGGGATGATCAAATAGCAGTTGGTGCCAGAGATGCATTTTAATCACATGTAATGACAGCAATGCTACAACGTTAAGAGCTCACAATGGAAGGAACTCGTGAATAAGAAAAGATTCTTCTCAGAGATTCCTTCGAAATTGGGGCTTCCGCTCTGCAGAAATAACACTGAAAATGAGTTTCTACTTGAAAATTGAGTATTTCTTTCTATTATTTGGGAGCGATACCGTGACTGTGCTTGTTGGATACAGCTAATAAAGTTTCAGATTTGAGCAGATCAACGGACTGAAGGAAGTATTTCAGCCGGTCTCCTCAACGAGATCTCTCCTCGGGAAACTAACCAGGTAAATTGACTGTAGCACACCGGCTAATATCTCAATAGCCATCCTCAGGGTGTGTAACGAAAAACTGATTTTGCATCGTCTTATATAGGGGAAAACTCCAACTCTCCCTATCTTACGTTTTTTATAGCATAAACTTCAATTTCTCAAGCTGAGAAATCAACATCCCTCGTTTTTCCAAAGCTGCCGCTGGTGAAATGGTTACTATCGGCAAAGGTTGACAAACATACTCTGATGTTTAAACTTTCCATGCATTACTTACATACTTTTTATCAACTTTGAGAAATTATGATACAATCTACTAGCATTCATGGAAAGATAGATCTACTTTGGAATGAATCCAAGGAATGAAAAACTGTAAAAAAATATGAAAATCGTTTCTTTTACATTCCTTAATAAATATGAAGAAAAATATCTGATACCCACAAAGAAAATATTCTGTAACAATTTGAGGGAGTTATGAAATATTTGTCGTAAATTCAAAAAGAACTTGAATACGGCCGGAAATGAATGACATCTATTTAGGAAGAGATGAAAAATCTAAGAATGACAAAAGAGGGACGAGAAGAAAATCAGCCTGGAGTTAGAAACCGCAATATTGGAAAATTTCTGGCTTTACATGAGTGTTCATTTGAGACGGAAGGTGTACTATGTAAAATGGTAAAAAGGAAAAATACTGATAGTCAAATTATGATGGGAAATCAAGAGAATGATGCTTGACTGGAAATTCTCCTCCCACGGAAATGTAAGAGACTGATGGATATCATTTTAACTTGAAGAATGGTAGTCTAAATATAGAGAAACGAAAACATTTCCATAAATTCTCTGAGATGGAAAAATGCAAGGATGAGATCTTTAAAGTACAAATAAAACGAGGAAGTGGCACAAGCTTTAATTTTGACAGCAAAGTGTTTATGTTATATCTTGGTTTTACTATAAAGTTCAAATAATGTGAGAAATTAAAGCTGAAATCTCTGTAATTGGTGTTAGAATAATGTAGAACCAACCATCGTTGGGATTGAATAGTATGCCACATAAATTTTAAGTAATATGTAAATAATTAGTAAAATGGAATTCCATTTTTATTACGTGGTGGTCGTAGTTTTTCTATTGTACATTTAACTGTATAAATTCAATAGTTCTTTCTGTTATTTAGTATTACATATAATCGATTCATGATTTAATACATGCATGGTTCTCCATAAACTATCTCACATCAAAATTATTTAAGGGTATATGAAAACTAAGCAGTTTTTACTTTAAATAATTTTACATTCTTTTAGCAAGTTAAGCTTTGCTGTGCAAATATAATAATTTTTCTCCACAGCTTAATACATTTTCTTCTTCTCAGGCAGCATAGCTTTTCACTTCATTTAATTCTACGTTCGATATATAGAATCTTTTTATTTTTACTCTTGAATTCTATGCATGATATGCTTAGTATAATCGCTTTATTTCCTTAAATTGTCAATCTCAGTCTCAAATGAGTCATCTATAATTTTTCTTTCAGCTTTGTGTGTTGCCTTCCTCTTTTCTTCTGGTCCGTGAGATCTGTCCTTCGTTGATTCACCTTTCTCTGGATTATTTTATTCCCGATCAATACATTACCTGAAAAATATGAGGAAATATTTTCAATCAGGGATTTTTCAAAAACTCAATAAAAACATGAAAGATATTGTGCGAATGATAAACAAATACAATTATGAATTTGATTTCCCATATGAGTAAATAACATTAAAACCTATTCTTAAACAATTATTTTCACCATTCATTTTCGATGAATGTGTGTGTGTGTGTGCGTGTGTGTGTGTGTGTGAGTACCATGTAATGCCTCAAATCAATTTTGAAAACTTCGCGCAAAAGACCGCCTGGCGTCAAACTCAGGACCCTTTCGTGGAGGAAATAGCATATTAATATTAGATAAGTGCCATTAAGACCTGTTCCAAAGTATAGATTTAATATCTTATCGGGAAGGTCCCAAAATTAGATTCCGTTTTCCCTGTTTGAAATGCATGCTGGAATCGGAATGACGCTCCTGCATCGAACCAAGGACAAGTAGAGAAACAGCGAATGTCATGAAAGAATCTTCTTAAATTCCTCTGTCACCATTCCGGGTTTTATCTTTCCAGCTTATCGGGAAGGCATTTAAAAAATTGTCAAATATTTCAGCAATCAATTTCTTACGGAAGCATTTCGAACCCACCTGGCGTCGAACACACGGTCATTTGGTAACATTTCTTCCTTTAGTACTATGGAAGACCATCTCATCTAAAAACACCGTGATTTTGATTGCTCTATCATCACGAGAGCTGCCTCAAAACAAATACCAAAAAATCGCGCAAAAGACTGCCTAGGGTCGAACTCAGGACCCTACCGTGAGAGAAAATAGCGAACTAATATTAGATAAGTGCCATTATGAATTGTTGAAAGTTTCGATCCAATATCTTATCGGGAAGGTCCTAAAATAAGATTCCGTTTCCCCCGTTTGAGATGCATGGTGGAATCGGAATGACCCTCTTGCATCGAACCAAGGACCACTAGACGAACTGTGAAATTCATGAAAGAATGTCTACGCCTACGCCTACGAAAACACCTATATCGCCACACGAGGTTTGATATTTCCAGCTTATCGGAAACGCATTGAAAAAAATTTTCAAAAATTGCAGCAATGCATTTCTTATGGAAGAATTTCGGACCCACCTGGAGTCGAACTCACGGTGATTTGGCAACATTTCTTCCGTAAGAACCATAGAAGGCTACCTCAGCTTCAACCTCCGAGATTTTGGTTCCTCTATATTAACGATAAGTGCCTCAAAATAATTTTCAAATATCCACGCAATGCATTCTTATGGGAAAATTGCAATTTTTGGGACATTCTAGTATCGAACCCATGACACCTAGCGTCGATGTCTGAATTATTCTAGCATCTACAGTGTGGAGCCAGTACGTCGTAAAAATCTGACGTCGACGGCGCTTGTGGAACATGGTCAGAATTCGTATCCCCTATATATATATATACGAGTAAAAATTTGCTTGCATACTGCAAGCTAATTGGTACAAATTTAACAATAAGTTCCCCTTACGGGTGTCATCTTCGAAGCTTCTCCAGCAAAATTCTTAAAAATTGCCGCAATACATTTCTTACGTGAGAAACTTTCATCCATGTGGCATCAAATTCACGGTCATATGCAACCTTTCTTCCACTGGTTCTATAGAAAACTACTTCAAACGCAAACGTTGTGATTTTGAATAGTCTCCTGCATAGAGAAAGGCCTCAAAACAATTTTTTAAAAATTAGTGTAAATGACCCCCTGGCGTCGAAAACAGGACCCGTTCGTGAGAGACAATTTCATGGAAAAGTTAGATAAGTGCCACTCTGACGTGTTTCAAAGTTTCAATTCAGTATCTTATCGGGAAGGTCCTAAATGAGATTCCGTTCTTCCCGCTTGAAATGCATGGTAGAATCGGAATGACGCTCTAGCATCGAACCAAGGACCACTAGAGAAGCAGTGGACGTCATGAAAGAATCTTCTCAAACTCCTCTAACCATTCCGGGATATATCTTTGAAACTTATCGGGAAGGCATTTAAAAAAATCGTCCAAAATTTCACCAATGCATTTCTTACGGAAGCATTTCGGACCCACCTGGCGTCGAACATACGGCCATTTGGTAACATATCTTCCTAAAGTACTATGGAAGACCCTCTCATCTGCAAACAACGTGATTTTGATTGCTCTATCTCATCGAGAACGGCCTCAAAACAGATTGCAAAAATTCGCGCAAAAGACCGCCCAGCGTCGAACTCAGGACCCTTCCGTGAGAGAAGATAGCAAAATTATATTAGATAAGTGCCATCCTTACTTGCTCCAAAGTTTCGATTCAATATCTTATCGGGAAGGTCCCAAAATAAGATTTCGCTTTCCCCATTTGAAATACATGGTGAAATCGGAATGACCGTCTTGCATCGAACCAAGGACCACTAGACGAACTGTGAAATTCATGAAAGACAGTTTTCAAACGCCTCTCTCACCATTCCGGGTTTTATCCTACCAGCTTATCGGGAAGACAATGAAAAAAATTTTCAAAAATTGCAGCAATGCATTTCTTATGGAAGAATTTCGCACCCACCAGGAGTCGAACTCACGGTCATTTTGTAACATTTCTTCCATTCGTATTATAGAAGACTACATCAACTTCAACCTCCGAGAATTTGGTTCCTCTATCTTACCGATAAGTGCCTCAAAAAAAAATTCAAAAATCCGCGCAATGCATTCCTACGGGAAAATTGCGATTTTTGGGACCTTCTGGCATCGAACCCATGACACCTAGCGTCGATGTCTGCATTATTCTGGCATCTAGATTGTGGGGCCAGTACGTCGTAAAAATCTGACGTGGACGGCGCTTGTGGAACATGGTCAGAATTCGGATCCCCTATATATATATATATATATATATATATATATATATATATATATATATATATATATACGAGTAATAGTTGCTTGCATACTGCAAGCTAATTGGTGAAAATTTACAATAAGTTTCCCTTACGGGTATCATTTTCAAAGCTTATCCAGCAAAAATCTTAAAAATTGCCGCACTGCATTTCGAACGTGAGAATTTTTCATCCATCTGGCATCGAACTCACGGTCATATATAACCTTTCTTCCCCTGGTTCTATAGAAAACTACTTCAAACGCAAAGGCTGTGATTTTGAATAGTCTCCTGCATTGAGAAAGGCCTCAAAACAATTTTTTAAAATTTGCGTAAATAACCGCCTGGCGTCGAACGCAGGACCCATTTGTGAGAGACAATGGCATACGAATAATAGATAGGCGCCTCTCTGACGTGATTCAAAGTTTCAATTCAGTATCTTATCGGGAAGGTCATAAAATAAGATTCCGTTATTCCCGTTTGAAATGCATGGTAGAATTGGAATGACGCTCTAGCATCAAACCAAGGACCACTAGAGAAACAGTGGACGTCATGAAAGAATGTTCTTAAACGCCTCTGTCACCATTCCGGGTTTTATCTTTCCAGCTTATCGGGAAGGATTTTAAAAAAATCATCCAAGATGTCACCAATGCATCTCTTACGGAAGAATTTCGAACCCACCTGGCGTCGAACACACGGTCATTTGCTAACATTTCTTCCTATGATACTATGGAAGACCATCTCATCTGCAAACACCGTAATTTTGATTGCTCTATCGCATCGAGAACGGTCTCAAAACAGATTGCAAATATTCGCGCTAATGACCGCCTAGCGTCGAACTCAGGACCCTTCTGTGAGAGAAAATAGCGAATTAATATTACGTAAGTGCCATTATGACTTATTCCAAAGTTTCGATTCAATATCTTATCGGGAAGGTCCTAAAATAAGATTCCGTTTTCCCAGTTTGAAATGCATGGTGGAATCGGAATGACCCACTTGCATCGAACCAAGGACCACTAGACGAACTGTGAAATTCATGAAAGACAGTTTTCAAACGCCTCTCTCACCATTCCGGGTTTTATCCTACCAGCTTATCGGGAAGACAATGAAAAAAATTTTCAAAAATTGCAGCAATGCATTTCTTATGGAAGAATTTCGCACCCACCAGGAGTCGAACTCACGGTCATTTTGTAACATTTCTTCCATTCGTATTATAGAAGACTACATCAACTTCAACCTCCGAGATTTTGGTTCCTCTATTTTACCGATAAGTGCCTCAAAAAAATTTTCAAAAATCCGCACAATGCATTCTTATGGGAAAATTGCGATTTTTGGGACCTTCTGGCATCGAACCCATGACACCTAGCGTCGATGTCTGCATTATTCTTGCATCTAGAGTGTGGGACCAGTACGTCGTAAAAATCTGACGTGGACGGCGCTTGTGGAACATGGTCAGAATTCGTATCCCCTATATATATCTATATAGGTATATCCGGAGAGTTAGCTATATATAATAGATATATAGGGGATACGAATTCTGACCATGTTCCACAAGCACCGTCGACTTCAGATTTTCTCGACGTACTAGCCCTACACTCTAGATGCCAGAATAGTTCAGACGTCGACGCTAGGTGTCATCGGTTCGATGCCAGAAGGTCCCAAAAATCGCAATTTTCCTATAAGAATGCATTGCGCGGATTTTTCAAATTATTTTGAGGCACTTATCGGTAAGATAGAGGAACTAAAATCTCGGAGGTTATGGATGAGGTACTCTTCTACGGTTCTCATGGAAAAAATGTTGCCAAATCACCGTGAGTTCGACGCCAGGTGGATGCAAAATTCTTCCATAAGAAATGCATTGCTGCAATTTTTGAAATTTTTTTCAATCCCTTACAGATAAGCTGGAAAGATAAAACCCGGAATGGTGACAGAGGTGTTTGCAAAAATTCTTTGATGAATTTTACCGTTCGTCTAGTGGTGCTTGGTTCGATGCAAGATGGTATTTCCGATTCTACCATGCATTTCAAACGGGGAAAACGGAATCTTATTTTAGGACCTTCCCGATAAGGTATTGTATCGAAACTTTGAAAGTAGTGAGAATTGAACTTATCTAATATAAATTTGCTATTTTCTCTCACGGAAGAGTCCTGAGTTCGAAGCTAGGCGGTCTTTGACGCGAATTTTTTCAATCTGTTTTGAGGCCGTTCTCGGTGCGATAGAGTAATCAAAATTACGGTGTTTGCAGATGAGAGGGTCTTACATAGTACCAATAAAAGAAATGTTACCAAATGACCGCGTGTTCGACGCCAGGTGGCTTCGAAATGATTCCGTAAGAAATGCATTGCTGAAATCTTTGACGATTTATTACAAAGCCTTCCCGATAAGCTGGAAAGATAAATCTCGGAATGGTGACAGAGATATTTGAATACATTCTTTCATGACGTCCACTGTTTCTCTAGTGGTCCTTGGTTCGATGCAAGAGCGTCATTCCGATTCTACCATGCATTTCAAACGGGGAAAACGGAATCATATTTTAGGTTCTTCCCGATAAGCTATTAAATTGAAACTTTGGAATGAGTCAGAATGGCACTTATCTAATATTAACTAGCTATTTTCCTTCACGAAAGGGTCCTGAGTTCGACACTAGGCGGTCTTTTGCGCATTCCTTTCAAACTGTTATGGGGCCGTTCTAGGTGCGATGGAGCAATCAAAATCACGGTGTATGCAGATGAGATGGTTATCTATGGTAACAACTGAAGAAACTTTACCAAATGACCGTGAGTTCGACGCCAAGTGGGTGCAAAATTCTCCGGTATAAAATGCATGGCGGGCAATTATGACATTTACTTTTAATGCTTATCCGAAAACCGGGAATGATACAATATGTAATATACATAGGTGTAATTCATGTGATTCATAGACGCAGTTCGCCGTTCCTATTACGGTTCTTGGTTCGATTCCTGGGCGTCGTTTCTATGCTACCGTGTATTTCAAAGGGGGATAGCGTATTCTTATTTCAGGAACTTCCTCATAAGATATTGAATCGAAACTTTGGAACAGATCAGAATGGCACATATCTAATATTAATATGGAATTGTGACGCACGATCGGGTCATTAGTTTGACGCCATGCGGTCATTTCCGCGAAGTTTTGAAAATTGTTTTAAGGCCTTTCTTGGTACGATACTGCATTTAACTGATAGCTTGCAGTATGCAAGCAACTTTTACTCGTATATATATATAGGTACGAGTAAAAGCTGCTTGCATACTGCAAGCTATCAATTGAATGCAGTATCATACCAAGTAATGCCTCAAGTCATTTTGAAAACTTCGCGCAAAAGACCGCCTGGCGACGAACTAAGGTCCCGATCGTGCGACACAATTGCATATTAATGTAAGATAAGTGCCATTCTGACCTGTTCCAAAGTTTCAATTCAATATCTTATAAAGAAGGTCCTATAATAAGATTACGCTATCCCCCTTTACAATATATGGTAGAATAGAAATGACGATCTGGCATCGATCCAAGAACCGTCAGAGTAAGGGCGGACAGCGTATCTGAAACATATGAATTGCCTCTATGTACATTGCATTTTATATCGTTCCCGGTAATCGGATATGCATTCAAAATAATTGTAAAAATTGACCGCCATGCATTTAATACTGGAGAATTTTGCACCCACTTGGCGTCGAACTCATGGTCATTTGGTAGCATTTCTTCCTTTCGTACTATGAAAGACCATCTCATCTCCAACCTCCGTGAATTTCACTCTTCTATGGCTCGGAGGAAGGACTGAAATAACTTTTCGAAAATTCGCGCATGGGAATGTTAGATAAGTGACACTCTGCCGTGTTTCAAAGTTTCAATTCAATATCTTATCGGGAAGGTCCTAAAATAAGATTCCGTTTTCCCCGTTTGAGATGCATGGTAGAATCGGAATGACACTCTTGCATCGAACCAAGGACCACTAGAGAAACTGTGGACGTCATGAAAGAATGTTCTTAAACGCCTCTGTCACCATTCTGCGTTTTATCTTTCCAGCTTATCGGGAATGCATTAAAAAAAATCGTCCAAAATTTCACCAATGCATTTCTTACGGAAGCATTTCGAACCCACCTGGCATCGAACACACGTTCATTTGCTAACATTTCTTTCTTTGGTACTATGGAAGACCATCTCATCTGCAAACACCGTAATTTTGATTGCTCTATCGAATCGAGAACGGTCTCAAAACAGATTGCAAAAATTCGCGCAAATGACTGCCTAGCGTCGAACTCAGGACCATTCTGTGAGATCTTTACGACGTACTGGCTCCACACTCTAGATGCTAGAATAATTCAGACATCGACGCTAGGTGTCATGGGTTCGATACTAGAATGTCCCAAAAATCGCAATTTTCCCATAAGAATGCATTGCGAGGATATTTGAAAATTATTTTGAGGCACTTATCGTTAATATAGAGGAACCAAAATTTCGGAGGTTGAAGTTGAGGTAGTTTTCTATGCTTCTCATGGAAAAAATGTAGCCAAATGACAGTGAGTTCGACGCCAGGTGGATGCAAAATTCTTCCATAAGAAATGCATTGCGGAAATCTTTGACGATTTTATTAAATGCCCTCCCGATAAGCTGGAAAGATAAAGGCCGGAATGGTGACAGAGGCGTGGGACCTTCCCGATAAGATATGGAATCGAAACTTTGGAACAAGTAAGGATCGCACTTATCTAATATTATTTTGCTATCTTCTCTCACGATCGGGTTCTTAGTTCGTCGCCAGGCGGTCTTTGGCGCGAAGTTTTAAATTTGAACTGAGGCAGTACTTGGTATGATACTGTATTCAACGGATAGCTTGCAGTATGCAAGCAACTTTTACTCGTATTATATATAGCTAACTCTCCGGATATACCTATTTATAGGGGAT
Organism: Pachydiplax longipennis; assembly: GCA_036926295.1. Classification (NCBI taxonomy): domain Eukaryota; kingdom Metazoa; phylum Arthropoda; class Insecta; order Odonata; family Libellulidae; genus Pachydiplax; species Pachydiplax longipennis. The sequence continues at coordinate 80,485 of JAVFKF010000028.1, read as the reverse complement.
ACGAATATTGACCATGTTTAACAAGCGCCGTCGACGTCAGATTCTTACGACCTACTGGCCCCACCCTGTATATGCCAGAATAATTCAGACTTTGACACTAGCTATCATGGGTTCGATACCAAAAGGTCCCAAAATTGCAATTTTCCCATAAGAATGCATTGCATGGATATTGAATATTATTCTGAGGGGCTTATCGGTAAGATAGAGAAACCAAAATCTCGGAGGTTGAAGTTGAGTTCGTCGTTTATGGTTCTCATGGAAGAAATGTTGCCAAATGACCGTGAGTGCGACGCCAGGTGGGTGCGAAATTCTTCCATAAGAAATGCATTGCTGAAATCTTTGACATTTTTTTTAATGCCTTCCCGATAAGCTGGGAAGATAAAACCCGGAATGGTGACAGAGGCGTTTGAAATCCTTCTTTCATGATGTTCGCCGTTTCTCCAGTGGTCCTTGGTTCGATGCAAGAGTTTCATTCCGATTCTACCATGCATTTCAAACTGGAATAACGGAATCTTATTTTAGGACCTTCACGATAAGATACTGAATCTAAACTTTGAAAAACGTCAGAGTGGCACTTATCTAACATTCGCATGCCATTGTCTCTCACGAACGGGTCCTGTGTTCGACGCCAGGCGGTCTTTCGCGCGAATTTTCGAAAATTGTTTTGAGTCCTTACTCGGAGCAATAGAACTGAAAATCACGGAGGTTGGAGATGCCGTGGTTATCTATTGTACTATCTGAAGAAATGTTACGAAACGACCGTGAGTTCGACGCCAAGTGGGTGCAAAATTTTCCTGTATAAAATGCATGGCGGTCAATTTTTACAACTTTTTTAATGCTTATCCGATAACCGGGAATGATATAAAATGGAATATACATAGAGGAAATTCATATGTTTCATATATGCTGTTCGCCGTTCCTCTGACGGTTCTTTGTTCGATGCCTGAGCGTCATTTCTATTCTACCATGTATTTCAAAGGGGGATAGCGTAATCTTATTTTAGGAACTTCCCGATAAGATATTGAATTGAAACTTTGGAACTGGTTATAATGGCAGTTATCTTACACTAATATGCAATTGTTTTGCACGTGTGGGTCCTTAGTTCGACGCCAGTCGCTCATTTGCGCGAAGTTTTGAACATTGATTTGAAGCATTACTTGCTACGATACTGCATTCAACTGATAGCTTGCAGTATGCAAGCAATTTTTACTCGTATATGTGTATATATATATATATATATATATATATATATATATATATATATATATATATATATATATATATACACACACACAGAAATTGGCGATTCGGAAAAGAAAACATTAATAAGCTTTGTCTTCATTGAACTATGAGGTCTTCGAAGGGATTTGAAAATATTTCACCATCCTATCCCCATTTATGAAGATTTTCTGAGGGTAGGGTGTTTGTGGACCACCATCGTGTTCTGTCCTCCCACACTTTCTCAGCATCTTCCTTTTTAATCATGTGCTTCTTCTTGTTCCTTTCCCTTTACTCCTCGCTTCTAATACTCTTCTTAGAATTCATTCATTCTCTTCTTCAAACCTCAAAATCCCATTTTCTTAGTCTTTATTTGGAGTCTTTCTGCACCCAAATTTTCTGTTTCTTTTCTTCCTGATCTTTTTGTACTTGTTTCTCCCAGACTTCTCCTTAAAAACTTTATTTCCATCGCTTAGATTCTGCTCTCTTCTTGGCCTAACATTGCCCACGTACTGGAAGCATATGTCAGGATAGGCAAAAGATCTGTACTTAACATTAACATCTTACGTTTGATTGGGAATTCTTATCTCCAGAGGAAGCCTCGTATACTTTGATAGAATCCATTGGCTACTCTTAATCTATATCCAATGTTTGAGTTTATTCTACCATCCTCTTATGACTCACTTCATAGGTATCTAAAATTCCTTAAAATTCCTTGCTGTTGCACATTAGATTCAACTTTTTCCTTCCTTTTCTCAGGATCTCTTGCCACCACCTCTTTCCTACATTCATCTTCATTCCATATTTTCAAATGCTTCATATTTTCAAATGCTTCATTTGCTTTATCTGCAGCATCCCATCATCATTACCCCAAACCACCAGATCATCTGCAAACAAGGCAGAATTCAAATCACCTACATTCTCCTTATTGTCTCTAATGACCTCATAACCAATATTAATAGGAATGGAGAGACAAACTTTTTCATCTTTCGTGATATTTAAAGTTAACTTTATTTTATTCGATGCATACAAATATGGAGTGTGCTATCAATAGGAGTAGAAATTCTTCTCTTACCGAAGCAAAACTCTACTTACTAAAGAATTAATCAAGTATTGATATGAAACGGTAATTCTAAATATATCTTATCGGCTAAATAACTAAATTTTACTATTTTTTCGCTGTTATATTTGAGCTATTAAATTATTTTATTGAGTATTGTATATAAGCAGAGAACTAAGTCCAATCCCTGACTTTCTTTCAACTGCTGAATTCCTTCAACCAGTTTTTCTTGCTTTTTACTGACTTTTAACGAAATATCAGTAAAGGTTCATCTTGGCCATGGATATACGTAAGCGTATGAAAAATGTATATTTCCTCAATTGTATTTCAAGGGAGGAACTTATCCAAGGAACTACGAGTATTTATTGATATTTGGAAAGAATTTTTACATAGAAAAAGATGAGAAGCGTGTGCTATGACTGTTGATTTGATAAAAGGAACTGTATCGTTCGTTTTTGTGACCATAAACCCAGAATTTAGTAGAAGGAATCACACTAATTAAGTAAGTTAGTCCGTCATTCTTCCTTCAGAAGCTTTACGATAGCTAACATCATCGATTGTTTTCGATTTAATAACGCAATTCTTCCTTTTCCAATTGATAAATCGTTTCTCCGAGATATAAAATGAGTGACGACAAGTGATTGTCTATAATAATAACGACGTAATTATTCCTCGTGATTCATTCCATCTGTAGTTAATGGATTATTTTTAAACTTCAATCTGATTCTATTCAATCTTCTATGATCCAGATGCAATGAAATTTTTGCGAGTTATGCAGAAGAGATTTCATAAAATGATGTGAACCATATTTTCTAAGCATGCCTCTTTGTCTTAATCACTCTTGAAATTTTCTTACCTATAATAAGATGAACTCATTTCTCAAGTCAATTTTATGGTGTGAATTAAATTTCGATGATGAGGCTGATTTCGATCAGCCTTGTGTGACTAAAACCTCTCGCTTGTCACGTGGACCATGATAGCAAGTGACAACATTGTGAACTGAGAAAGTTTCCCCTTGTGAAATCACAACCGTGAAGTTATCAGAACCATTAGGAACGAACGTAAACTAATCAAAATTCAGTGAAGCAAAAACTGTGAAGTGATAATGTAAGCTACCTTTTTCTTCCCCCTCTCACGCCCTTTAATCTTCTATTGTAACCAGCAGATTCTCATCCTTTGACCCGCCAAAAAACACCTAAACAAAACACGATACTCGGCTGAAAACCCGCTCTCGTCTTTTTCTTTAACTACATTTCCACGATCTAAAAGTCAAACATACAAAATGACAAACGGCAATCCTGAAAACTAACAAGCGACGAGTAAAAGAGTTGATAAAAATCGTCAACGACCAAAGAATGAGGCAAATCAGTGTATAAAAGATCGAATATGGATAAAAATTCGTTAATCAACTGAAAGTTTTAAAATTAAAAGAATATGAATAAAATCAGCGTCGATAGAAAAGAAAACAAACCTGAAATCAAAGACTCAAAATAAATGATAAAAGAAAATAGTGAAGCAGAAAAAGTACAACCGCTTACTAAAACATAATTCCCCCTTAAATCTCGCGAGTGGGATACTTTTGCAAGTTTCACCGCCTATGTTTTTACTTCCAATAAATATGCGGTAACCGAAAAGAAAATTATAATCCCCTCAAATGTAGCTCCGAAGCCGAATGATCAGTCATATCTTGTCCCTTCGTTCTTATATTTACTTGCATTCTATCTTCAAGGCATCTTGCGTGAAGCTATATTTTAGTCCTTCCACGCATTTCATTCAATTTCTTATCCAGATGGACCTTTAATGCGATGTGCTCATATAAACTGATGCGATATCATGTATCTGTAAAATTTTATGTAAAATGTATATGTAAATTTTACAGATTGAATTATTTCATTTGCTAAGTTCAGTGTGTTGTGTCGAGAAGATTATCTTTCATAATTCTTTTTGTTGAAAAGAAGTGAGTTTTTTCGAGATATTAGTTTGCGTTTTAGTTATCCGTCATTCGTTTATCAAGATTGAAAACATGGGATCAAGAATTGGAAACATGAAAGGCATTCATTATTTTCGAGCAATGAATTAACATCATACACCCGTTGATGCATCACAGGTAGCTCATATCATATTTAAATCAAATATAAGAAACACCGATGAAAACTTTTCCGACGCACATTGGGCTAGAATCGAAAAAAGCTGGCCAAAAATACGAAACTGGTTTTTGAGTTAGGAATTTGGAACTTCGCATGGCTATACTCGAATAATTTTTAGTTTCAACTGCGTCATTTCATTTGAGTCATTTAAGTTGATTCCATTTTAATTATAAAGGGGGTCGAATTGACCAAGTTTCGCGAAAAACGCCGGTCTTCGATATTTTGTGAAATTCTTCAACTTCAAGCAGATTCTGAATCCATATAAAGAAAACTATCGGGTAAACTATAATGTAATGTTATAAACTTATCCTTTATCTTTCATTCTGCTGGATTTTAATGGTTACAGTTGAATATTAGCATACGATACATAATAAAATGGCGAACCCTTATTTTAGAGCAAATGTTTGCCTAAAGCGTGGAAAATAGTAAAAATAGACATCTTAAAAGGACATATCAAGCCTTGAATATCTTAAGGAAATGCAAATGTAACGAAAAATGGCTGCTTGATTCCATTCTGGGTTGGACAAGCGGGGCTTTCTTAACTGATGCAAAGGAGGAGTACAAAGAAGAACTCGTGGGTTAGAATGGATGGAAAACCGAACATTTCTTTAGATGACGCTGTAAAAGGTCTCCTTTTTATGGGCACGGTTTTACTTGGGTCCAGCTTTAATTTTATTTGGCCCTAATTTTAGACAGAAATGCACTCTAAAACTCACTTTCCGAACTTTCGAGTTTAATAGTTTCAAAGTGAGACTGATTTAAGCACGTGCAATTTATAAATAAAAACGCACCTTCATAACTGCTGCTATCTCCTTTACAAGGTCCCCAAAATGTAACGTTCCCAAAGTGAGCGATACTCTTTAGATATTCTAAAGGAACTACTAAAACGCCCACCAGAAAAGTTACACATTATGAATTGTTTGTAGTACTGGTGATTTTCACATAATAACAGACGCAATTACATTTTCCATACAATATGATTTTACCATAGGCTAATGAACCTAAAGTCGGACCTGGTCGGAATGATAAAATTGTATGGAAAATCCTGTTTTGTATCAATTATCATGGCGTTCCAAAAAGTCACATTGTCATGTCATCACATGCTAGTTAGATGTTTAATCAGGTTAAATTACCAATACATTTAGGTACCTTAAAAATGTGTATTCATTGACGGTTTTTCATACTCGGATACAACATTTGCAGTTGTATATACATAATGTTGAGATATTAATGAATGAATGAATTTTTTCGGTAATTTTATCTCAAAGATTGGAGTATACACTCTAATGAAAGGTATTAGTAGATGAATTCAGGATGACTATATATTTTAATTCAGTTTCATCTCACCAAGGTGTTTAGCGAAATGTCACAAATGAGCGTAGGTTCGATGTCAGGTGGGTGCGAATTTCTCCTCTTAATAAGCGACATTGCGGCGATTTTTAAGAATTCTTTTGAATACTTTTCCGATAACATGGAAAAGTAAAACTCAGAGCGTGGATAGCGATTATCATTAGCTTTTGTATGTGCAGTTTACCGTTTCGCTGATGTGCCTTGGTTCGACGCCAGGGCGTCCTTTCGATTCTACCTTACATTTCGAGTCGGGAATCCAGAATTACGGCTGAAGAACTTCCCAAAATGATATAGACGCGGAATTTTAGAAACTGTCGGTGTTGCTCCAACCAAACTGTTATATGAAATCTTATTTTACGATAATGTCCTGGATTCGGCTCCAGGAGGTCCAAATTCTTCCATAAGAAATGTACGGCGTGAAACTGAAAATTTTATGAGACATTCCCCGAGAAGATAGAAATCCGTAACCCGGTATGTTAGTAGCAGTCAAGAATACGTTTTACAGAAGCAGTTTACCGTTTCCCTGATGGTCCTTGGTTCGACCCCAGGGTACCATTAGCATTCTACAATACAATTTTATGGGAAATTCGGAATTACATTTGAGGATCCTCGCGATATGATATCGACTCGAAATTCAGCATACAATAAGAGGGGTATTAATAATAATAATAACTTATTTTCTTACAGACATTTAATTATATAGCAATCGTCATAAATATAAATTACAAAACTAAATATTATCATTTAAAAAAATCATCAATTTTACAATACATTTTCTTAAAGGGAAATCTTTTACTCTAGATTTAAATTGTAATAATGTCGGGTAGCTTCTGCAAATTACAGGAATTTTATAATAAAAACGAAAACCAATAGACTTAGGTCCATAAAAATAAACCTTGGATCTGTGATGACAAAGATGAAAATTGGAGCTTGATCTAGTAAAGTGGGTGTGAAAGTCGGAGTTAGTGTTGAAGAGAGAAATGTTATGATGAATAAAAGAGACAACAGAGAGAATATATGGGCAAGGCAGTGGTAAGATGTGTAGTGCATTAAAAATAGGTAAAGAAGGGGCACAAGGGTGTGCTCCTGCAATAATTCTAATGCAACGTTTTTATAACCTTACCTTTTATAGCCTTACCCCAAAACAACAAACCACACTGTAAATGAGACTGAATAGTTCCATAATACAGCTGTAGCAGAATATCAAGATTGAGAGAGCAATGAAGAGATCTTAACAAGTAACAAAAAGAGTTTAACTTAGAAAGCAAGTATGTAATATTCGCCAAGACAGATTACTATCAAGTATCACACCAAGATATTTTGTGTGAGAGACAGTTTTGAAAGGATTATTATGAACTGAAAGATCAAGTTTGTTAAGCATAGAATTCCTAAGGGCAAATTGAAGGGCCTGGGTTTTATCAGAGTTTCAATGAAAGAAATTCTCTTTTAACCACAAACTCATGATATCGGAAATATGACCACTAGCAATTAAAGATCATGCTGGGAGTCAGTAGAAATGATAATATGAAAGTCATCTGCAAAATGAATGGGCTGAACTCCTGTGATTCCATTAAATTTGTCTGGTAGATCATTAATATATAATAGAAATAATATTGGTCCAAGTACAGAACCTTGAGGAACTCCAAGATTGATAGTTTTAGTATTTAGAATTGTATTTAGTACCGTTGGAGAGTAATGAAACGCTTTGTGTTCTATCTAGGAGAAAAGATTTCAGCCAATCATAATACAGGCCTCTGATACCAAGATAAAAGGTTTTAGAGAGTAGGAGATGATGATTAACATAATCAAATGCCTTAGTGAAGTCAAAGAGGAGACCTAAGGTTCTTTTGCTTTCATCAAGAGAAGAAAATATAAAATCAACCTCATCGAAAATAGCTGAAGTAGTAGATTTATTTTTAATGAAACCATGTTGGAAGAATGAAAGAACATAAATCTTTTCAAGTATTTTTGAAAAGTGATTCTGTATGGCATTAGAGCTTTAGTTATTAATATCCAGTCTAGAGCCATTATTCTCATACAAAAGGATAACTCATGGATTTCTTGGAAACCACAAAGATAAAAAATATGTGGAGTTTAATGACCTTCAAAAAAAAACCAAAAACTAAGATGCAGTATGTCCCTTAAAATGCATATTCTGGGCTCTCACCTTGATTTTTCCCCAGAAAACTGTGCCACAGTGAATGATGAACATGTAGAGTGTTTTCATCAACACATTGCTGCCATGGAAAAATGGTATCAAGGCAAGTGGAATGCGCCCATGCTCTCTCATTACTGTTGATTTCTGAATCAAAATATTCCAGGCAAGTTTTACAAAAGTCAGGCGAAAAGACAGTGATCTGTTGAATAAGTCAGCTTGGTTGTGGACTTCCACATTTATAAATAGTATTTATAAATATATATCCTATTAAATAAACATATTTTACCTGTTTTATTTACATGGATACTTTATTTGGATTCCATTTGAAAAAGAGGAAAGAAATTGAAAAAAAAACAAAGATTTTTCCAACAACTGCATATAGAGGCTTGAATATCAGACCTATGCCTTATAAAGTAATGGTATAAAAGACATCAGATATCAAAGAAATAAGAGCTAATGAAAAGATATGAAGGTCAAATTCATGTTTATCGACACAATATAAGCTATAATTATCTAATTTCATATTGGAGCCTGAAAAACATTCATTTTTGTTGGCCAGTGTTTTTGCTATGAAATAATTGATTGTGTAGATTGAAATCAGTACCAATTTTGAAAGCACAGTGGTCGCCAACATTATTAAGATTCTCACAAACGAAATCATGATGTGGAAATTTTGTGCACAGGTATTTTGAAATGTCACTTTCCATAGTATCACTGTTAATCCGACTCGCTCGCATATACCCGCACAGGACGAGGAAGACCAGTAAAGTTAACATCGGGAATAGATATAGCAGCTGACCCAAGAACCTGTTCCTGTTTTTGGCACTTCCTTCTATTTAAAACAGTAGTAAAACTTTCATTGAGTAGTTCTTCAGATTTTCCCTCCACAAAATCAGTAGAATGTATTGATAGCAGCATGGCTTTGAAGATTAGTTGATTATTCATGCATCACATGCTCTCGTTCAACTTCCGCTTGTGTCATTTTCTCATCAGTAGATTCTGTCTTTTCTACATCGGCAGTTTTCTTTCCTTTCTTCTTGTCTTCGTCACCGTAAGAACGAAATAATGTCTTCCTCATTATTTCGACCTCGTCTTTCAAAGCACTAAGTTTGGCGGCCATGTTAGACGCCGTTCTCAACTTCCCAAGTCTACATTTAAAGCAAGCCCAAATTACTGAGAGCGATTCGGTTAGTATGCTGAAGCTTATTTCATTGAAGTTAGAGCATTCAAAATTAGAAATATACTAGCAGATTCCACAGTGTAGTGTATCTTTCATCGTATTAACGATTTAATAGCAGGAGCTACAAACTATCTACTATTGCTGCCATCTTGCGATTACTTCGCATTATTTACCGAAATTTAATCGGCGGCAACGTTTACGGTAATGGATCTTGGTTCGATAATAGACCGGTTACATTATTCCGTTTTGATGAATGCATAGGTGAACTAGGGAATGTTTATGCAAGGAGTTCCGAGCATAATCGGATATTTTGGTAAATATTCACCTATTAGCTTGTAGTATGCAAGCAACTTTTTCTCGTATCGAATATAATTGTATATCAGATTTTCGGATCGGTCCGTGTTTTTCAGCTCGATAGCTTTCGAAGGATTTTATTTTATGGAATGATCGTGTGCTTGATATTTTCTGCGGGTAAAGATTTTTAAGTTACACGCAAAGCTACACGAAACCTTTTTATGTGAGAATTATGCTTCATATATTGCTATTCAACGTTAAATTTAATTTTAAATTCGATTCTGGATAAGGAAACTGGAATATACTATGCTCTTTTTGTGATACATTTGCATCGTTTTTAATAGGCTTCAACCACTCTGCTGTATCAGTTGCTGTATAAAAATAGAATCTTTGAGATTACAGTTCTTCGTATCACCTACCGAGATTGTGGACTAACTCTGACTCTTAAACATTGAAATACCAGACTTGAAAGTGAATTCCACTTGCATGATGCCTGTTCAGTCAATTTGATGTATGAAAATTTGAAAAGAACGGGTGTAATATTACAAGTAGGCAACTTTTTAAAAAATATTTGGATGAAAACATAGCTATCATGTTTTTAACTTGCTTCCGTTAATTTTCTAATACTGTTTATTAAAAACTATTTTTATGATTCTTATTATTATATGGCATTTTCAATTCCCTAAAAGTAAAGGTAATGAAGACAAATGAATGCAAGTATAATACCACATATAGTATATTCATATGCAAATATTAAAGTGGTAAAACTATATATTTTGAAATTAAAGAAGGCATCTTAAAGTTTTTCTATTAGTTCAGTTATTTGCGATGTCGAATCAAGGAGATGCTTTAAATAAATTAACACTTACCAATAAATGAATTTTTTAACAAGTCAGTGACCATTTGGTGCACGGAGATATTTTGACCCGAGGCACCTAATATGTTAAATTAACAAGTTAAAGTACATAAACAAATTGTAGGACTATGTTTAGCTTTTGATTTTAAAGCGCAGATTTTATTTGCTGTATATGATTCGATGTACACTGAAATAATTAGGAAAATATGGAGAACAAACATTTCATCCCACGTTTTAGGTAAAATTCACCCAATACCAATATCAATTCCATACTTATCCACCAGTTCTCATTTATTTTCATATTTTTACTTCGATTTGGAAAAAATTGAGCTCCCTACTCTTCTCTGCCGAGAAAATTGAAAATTGATTTTTAAATGCTGTGTCTTTCCTGGAGAGTTTGACCCACATAAAAACAAAAGCTGATTTTTGTGGACATATTTGTCTTTTCAGAAAGCGCGATTGGCACGTATCCGTATTGCCAAAGCCTCATCCGGCGCCGCTTTCGTCAGCAAGAAGAAAGCAGCGGAGGCAAGATTGGCTGCGCAGGCTTCCGGTGAAGAATTGGACGATAATTATCGCGAGGAAGACATCTTCGAATTGCAGCATCACCATCTTCTCCGATGTCTCGAAAAGACCACCGTGAGTATGTTTTCGTTACAATATTTCATAACTTCCATTTGAATGAACGCCCAAAAAAACTAATCTTCCTTATTCAGGTATAAAACAACCATCCTGCATAAACGGACCGTATTTTCATAAAATTAAGATATCAAATTTTAGTTCATGTTAAAGATAGATCACATTCTCATTTTTCAACACATAAAATGAATCAAAATTATATATTCTGCCTAGGGATGTAACGAAGCTTCGATTTCGTATCCGAAAGATCGGCAACTCCCGTTCAAATTCACCTTCCGATACTATCAAACCGGAGTTTTAAGGGAGTCAAAACTTCGAAGTAAATGAAATTAATCGCGCCCGTTCCGTCCTCAGTGCAGAGGTGTCTGTGCGTAGAGGTAAGGAATAACAATTAGAATAACATTGTAACACTCGTTTAACGTTTGACGCCTGACAATCGGCTGACTCACTTCTCATTGTTGGTGCTGCAAACTGGACTGCAGTGTCGGTCAGAATTTTGATAGCCATGAAGCCAAAAACAAGTGCTATTTGGAACTTCTTTCTGAGAAATTGATTCAAGTACGGAGAAGTGCAATATTTGCGAAGGAGTAAACTTCAGAAAAGGAGGTACTACGACTTCGTAGTCAGGGACACAAGCGCTTTCTAGGGACAAGTATGAAAAACTCCTGCGGCCTGAGAAAGGACCGAGGCCTGTTACTGAACCTCCGACTCCGATATACTTCCGAAGGAGGTCGGAATGAAATCTCTGAATTCAACTCCTCCGATAGAATCACCTCCGTATCATCCCTTATTCTGTTCCAGACGCTGATCGAGAAACTTGTCAAAGGGTTTAATAAGATCACCATGTGAACAGAGTTAAGATAAAATTTAGGTTAAAAATTGGTGGGCACCTTTTATTGGAAAGAATTCCTGGTTCAGGTTACCTTCGCAAGATATGCTTTCATTCATAGTAAATTATTAACATGAAGAGTCCCATATAACATCATCTTCGTAAAACCATACTAGTAGAAATAGGTTTCCTCCTTTTTTCTATAACTGTGCGGATGTTTGTCGGTATTAAAATAAAGTAAGATTGTCTGCCTGTGAATAAGTCAGAATCTTATTAGAATTCTATAGCAGACAAATCAACATAGGTTTTTCTATAATTTGATGTACATATTCATGAAACTGATGATTTGATGTATATACTCATGAAAACATTTGCTAAACTTTGTACTATATGCATGTACAATTTTGTAAAGGGATTTTCCCGTATAATAGAAATAAATAAATAAAGAAAAATAAATATCACCGAAAATATGGAACCAATTTTATCACTGAGTGCCGTTCATTAAGGGTATTTTAGTTTGTTGTGATGTGTGCTTATAATGGAACTCCCAAGTTATGAACGTACGAGTCTCATGTTTTAAATTTTATTTAACCTTTATTTAACCCCCAAAAATCAGACTCGTCAACGGAAGATTGATTTCAGGATCATATACTAGACTTCTCGCGGCCTAAGGATGCGCCTGTCCGTTTTCGTTCAAGACGAGTCTATTCGGCAGAAATGGGGAAGAAAGTACAAACTTTCTCTTTTCCGCCGGCAAAAACTAGGCTAGTTTCCCCTCCCCACCTAAAGTTAGGGGAAGAGGGAAATGGAAACATTAACTTAGCATCCATAGAGCGCGACCACTCTACTCGCGATGGCGTTAACCGATCGGTTAATTAATCCGAGGCTCAGCGAAGCACGTTATTGGAAACGCTACGTTGTCCTGAGAACTTAAGTATTTCCCTTTGCGATACCAAAGTTCGAGAAAAGGTGCAGGATCTATCTTGATCGATTATTGGATTTACTGTTAGATATCAAAATGAACTGACAATAGAAAGGACTTTTTCTTTTATTTTTAAACTTAAATTTGGGCAATTATTGCCCACAATAGTGCCTTACGAACGACTGACAAGAGATGCGCACCTCGAAGAAGGCCTGAGGCGATCGTCGTCTGCTTTAAACGGTTGGACGACGATCGTAGTCCGTCAGAGCAGAACGTGTCAACCGTGTTAACAATCTGCGAACGAGACCTGTGTCGTATGCGAAGAAACCTTTCGGGGGTGGGTGTATTTGTTCTTGTTGGATTGCGCAGATTAAACAGGATACTGGAATTGAAGTTAGGAACACGTGTGAACACAACAACGTTTATTGCGGAAGTGCGAGCTCTAGCATACAAAACAAAAGGAACAGCGCACACAGCAGTGCCACCAACACAAGTTACATGAAACATGCCAACATACAAGTGCCAAACAAAACAGTGTAGCTAGATTAAACAATCACAAAAATGTTATGACCAACAGTTCTGATTTTCATTCAATAGTGCACTTGCTAATAATGTTGCTCATACCGCAAGCTAGTAACATACCTACCTTATGTCGGAACGAATGAATTCTTCCTTTCCACATCACTCACATGAGCACTGATGAGAAGAACAGGGCCATGTGTTAGCTGGTGGTCCAATGTAGTATTGTCAATATGTTTTCGAAATAGGAACAATTGAGTTGGATAAAGAGAGAATGTGTCAGAGGTCGTACAGCACGACAGGGTTATCAGGGTCTTAAAGAGGCTTGCTGGGGATCTGTATTGCCTTACAGAACAGTGGCTAAGTGGGTAAAAGCCTTCGATGAGGGATACCAAAAGTTACAGACATGAGTCGACCAGGTCATCCTAAAGTAAGTGTACACTCTTACCAAATTACTGAATATTGATCAACACCATACAATTCGTGAGCAGACAGTGAGAGATAGGATTAGTGACTGTGCTTTACATCCTAAAGTTCAGGTAATATACCGCTCCATTCAAGCTATCAACACAACAGGCTCTGCTAAAGGTATCCTATGACTTCCACATCGCTGGAATCGGGTTGGCTGGCACTAGCACAGTGCTAGTGACTACATTGAAGGACTACAAAACTTGGTAACATGTAACTCTTTTCTATTAGTTGTAATTAAATAGTTACCGCTATTTAAGTTCCAGCCAATGTACTTATATTTAGTACATTTCAATTGATGATAACTATTCACAAAAATATTTTGATTGGTTTAATATTAAAAAGTCAGCATTTTATTAAGTTTGGTTTAATATTTTGAACACAAATAAGATTGATGACTTTATTTTAATGAAGTTCAATGAAAAGTCATACATAAGTTTTCACATGCTGCAATTATAAATTAAGATTTGTTTCGAATTTTCGGTAGGAAATTTATCCCAATAATTCCCCCTTGCATATGTCACTGAGTGGAAGAATTTGATTTTTTTGAATTTCATGAGGAATGGTCTGATCTTGTCAAATGAAGAGAATACAGCATCAACATCTATTGGATTCTAGATCAGGCAATTCTCAATAATATTCTTATTCAAAACACTTTGTATCATTTTCAGGATCGGGAATTTGTAGAAATGGAGGTTCCATATAATGGTCAGCCTAAGAGGCCTGGTTCCCCATCTCCATTGGCAAGTCCTGCCCATTCGGCTGCCAGTCAGCCAGGACTTCTCCATGCCTGCTGTGGTCGTTGTTGTGGCCAAAGATACCAGGTACCTCACTCATTTCTTCCCTCATCTCCTGTGCAGCTTTTAAAGATTTGCTGAAATCTCAGAAATATACATTTACCAGCTACAAATATTTCCAAATTTCATCCTTTTTTACATAAATTAGTTAATTTAAATAACTATTCAATGATCAGCAACAATTTAGGGGAAAATCTGATCTCTGAATTATTAAAGAAATGAAAAAGGTTTATCAGCTGTCATCTGATTTACTAATAAAAAGGAAACATATAATTTATATTACTATTCTTATTCCAAACTATAATTTCAAATTCCTGGATTATGATCAATGAAGCATCATGAAAATTCTCATTGGAATATATTGATCTTGTAAATATTTGTTTTTAGTTTAGTTGGATATTAATTTATCAGCAGTTAATATTGTGCATTAATTATTTCTTCCACAATTTTAGAACGTTTTCTTCTATGTTTACTGGAATGACCATTTATTTTTAATGCATTTGATTCCTTAAAAATTGTGAGTTATCCAAACTGGATATATCATTCAAATCCAAATGTGCTCTGCAGAGGTACCTGATCTTCAGAGGTGAAAAGTACTTGGCAAAATTTCACTGGAAAGAACCAAATTTATAAAAATTTCAAAAATAATATCTGAGTGAGTAAAATATTTACTATCTGTATGATTATTGGTTCAAGTTCTGAGTTGGCAGAGCTGATCTGAACATCAACAAATATGCATATATCATAGAAACAACTTCTGCATGTGAGTTTATATCAACTTGATGCTCTAGCCACAAAATTGAGCATGTAAAATGAAAAATTTCTAATTATTAGATCTTTTAGTAATATCAAGAGCAAATTATAGAAATAATTGTGAACTACTATTTTTCAAATATAAAATATAAAATTTCTATTTGCAGATCAACTTTTAAATATTTTTATGTAACTTTTCTTCGAATCTTATTTATTGCTACCTCTTATTCAGGATGGAAAAGATTTATGCAGTAATTATCCTTTTTGAGGAAACCAATCACTGTGCATCATTTACTTTAAGGGTACTATGTTAATTAATGTTGAAGATATTTTTAGGCTTAATACCTTAGATGTATAGACTTAGAAATTATTTTAGTTTAGCTAACTTTTGGAAAGGTTCATTCTATCTTTCATTTTTAAGAAGGCACTAAATCTTTTAATTTAACTTAAGTGATATTCATATTATAAATATATTCTTTCATCAGAGTTTTTGGAATTAATTATATTAGGTAGTTTGTATATTATATTATTAGCACTTTTTTATATTTTCTGAACTTACTCTAACCTTTACTTCTCTACCCTACCCTTACCTTTAAAAGCCAAAATTGAGTGATAAATATAACCTATTCTTTTTTCCATTCCTATTTAAAATATCATTTAGATTTAAAATCTCCTTTAGGAATGTGTTTTTAGCTACAATTTAAAGGGAAATTGGGTAATGTTAAAAATGGACAGATTTGGCTTCTTTTAATATTTCTCTCTTATTTTCAATAGTTGCATTATAAGAAATACAAAACAAATTACTTAGATGTATTTCATCTCTATAAATTTAGCAGATGAAGTGTACTAACTAGGTATAAAAAATACGAATAAATAGGATTCCTAGAAATAATTTGAATATGTTAAAATTGAAATAATTTATAGCATTGTCCCTAATCAATCACTCAGACAACCAGAAAAAAATAACTATTTACTGAGAAGATATTCCAATAATGTTGAAAGACAGTTCAGATTTTTAAGATGTTGACTGTTCCATTTGAGGTTCATTGAATGTGCAAACTCAACTGGTAATTCCATTTACAAATTCCATCTACAAAAATCCATCAAAAATTAAAGCTAGGATGTTTGGTTCTTGTTAGGAACATTCACATGTTAGTTTTTAAATACAGCTAAACCTTAATTTACACCTCACATTATTGCAATTAGAGCAGACACCAAGTAACTTATAAACAAAATAATTGCAATAATTATTTCATTTTCATCTAATAAAAGAGTTGCGAAAATAATTTTTCTTGAGGAAAAAGAAATATGGGATATAACTAGGCATTTTAATCATGCAAAGATGTATAGTGTTGGTATAAAAATACAGTTTAATAATTAAGAAAGAAATCCTTTTATTTATTAGCCGTTCTAGAGAGGGATATTGTACAGAAAGGCACTGCAGTAAGGTTTGGTTGTATTTGCATTTGAGTTTTTGATATAGGAAATATCTAACACTTGACATTCATTTAAAGTTGATTTATTCCATGCATTGCTGTAACCACTGATATACATATTGTCACTTAACTGTGTCTACAATGTTTACTTTTGTTTGTTTAATTTTTACCACATGCATGATTTTTTATGATTTCAAAAATATTCTAGATTGCATTAATTCTACCTAAATTTTAAAATTTTATTTTAATTCATCCAGACATCTCTTATGTTTCTCAGAACTATTTTCTCTTTAGTTTTTTTCAATGTAGAAGAAACATTTATTAGCTGAAGAAATTTTTGAAGAGGAGTACTTTATTGCAGAAGGAGCAAAAAAATTGTAATACCTTGTCAGAGCATCTGAATTAGGTAATTTAAATTGAGTCTATAGTACATTGAAAAAGTCCCTGTAAGCTATGGGAATGCAAAACATTATTTTCAGTAGGGTGAAAGAGCTTAGCTTATGAAGACCTCTATGTGAGATCAGGTAGCATCTAAATTTGTTGTGCTGCTAGGTCTGGCCTCCATGTGAATTGAACCCAGGACCACCTTAACCATCTATAATTCAACATTAGCCTTAAAGCTAACCAGGATCCAGTAACATCTTAATCAGTGTGGTGTATTCAGAGCATGCAAGGCATGCAGTGAATTCCTTTAAAGGCGAGAAAATATCATTGGTATTTATAGGAAATCACCACCGGTAATCTAATTTCGAAAGTTTTAGCATTTATGGTGAATATAAGTCTCAGTGGAGCATTAACTGATGGCCAAGGCTCAGCCTTCAGGCTGCTGAATACGTAAACTGGGTTCCATTGGACCCTTTAAAAATAAAACTCACACCAGGAGGTCCTTTACTAGAGTCAAAATGGGGCAAAAAATGCTACTGAAGTAGTCTTGAGACTGATCTCTACAGCTCAGCATACTATAATTCACTTAGCAGGCCCTGCTAGGGCCTCTCATACCCCTTAACTGTAAGAATTTGGGGTATTGCGTGCCTATCTCCAAATCTCATTGCATGCCACTGATCTAAATTTATGCCATAGTTAACTCTTACTCATGAGTCATTTATTAAAATACAGTAGCGGTCCTTGCAATTGTACTTAACTAACAATAATAAATTTTCTCTGGAATGGAATTGACTAGGCTGAAGAATAGCCAAAATTTTATGATAATTTTAAATATGAAAGTGGCATTTCATTAAATAGGTAAGACTTTTAGATTTATTCCTCAATATGTGAAATCAATTTTATGAAGTTTCCATCATTCCCATGCAAAGACAAAATCTTTACATGATTATGGATTACTCAATTTAATATCAGCAAATATTATTCAGCTAAGAAGAATAAGTTTGGCTTCCTTAAAATGAGACAAGTACTGAATTACAAAGGTAACTGGAACCTACATGTAAATATGTACCTGTAGTAAATAGTTGAGAAGTCAGTGCATTAAATATCCGGATGTAGATAGTAAATATCTTGATGAAGTGTTAAGGTTGAAGTGAAGTGTCCCTATTGATTACAAATCATATATTACTTTAACTCTCCATCCAACACAAATTTATTAATAGGGAAAATGTCATGATTACTTGTTGACTTCTCTCCAAGATTATGTGTTCAATTTTACTGTACCAAAAATCTTCCACCCATTAACCCTTTCATTCAAAAATTAATAATCCTCGCTTACATACTCTCAAATCCATCATGGAAGAGCATCATTTGTGAAAGAAAACTTATTCCATAGTGTGCTGTTTATCTTCCTTTTATCTCTATTTTTTGGAATTATTACTTTGCTTATTTTCTTGTAGATAGTGAATATGGTAAAACTGATAAATGGATATAGTAATATCTTTAAATGAATGTGGAGAAAGTGCACACTATTTCCCTTTTTTAAGTGTTATATTCACCAAAATCCAAGACAATAGTTAATCTAAAAATTCTCTTAGATAGGAGCTTAAGATAAAGATGGAATTCTTCTTTCTAGCTTCAGAAATGTAATAAATTACACTGTCCAAAGAATCCAATTTTAAAATTTTAATTCTTATACAATTTATTATTGTTAGTTAACATATTTTCATATGCCTCTATGATGGGTTATTTCACTTGATGGAGGTGTTGGAGATAGATGAATCATTGCAATACATTTTGAGATTTTTACCCTTTGAATGTCATAGTAATATTTTGTTCTTTATTTCATTGTATTTGTTGAAAATATCTTAATGCTCTCTTGGATTGGCCAGTGTATGCTGATACACATATACTTATGATCATGTATATGAATTCTGTTTCAACGGATTCCAATAATTAGGTGACCAGTAATTAAATTATATATAATAATAATAAATTATGTTATATATAATAAAGTAAATTTTAATATTTATACAGTTTTAAATAAAATGGCTTATGTTGATACAATTTCTATGTGCAAGATATTAGGAAATTGGGCACCTTAACTCCATTCAACTCTATTGAACTACATAACTGAAAACATTTCCAAAGTAGAGCATTTGATCTTTATTTATTTTAGATGTTTTTCATCAAACCTAATCAAATTTCCAGGAATTCATGGAGTAAATCTTCAAAATTATTCTTTCTCTTAATTTTCTTCAATGTTTGTCTTTGATTTTGGTGATGGTACTTTGTCGTTTTCAGTAGATTTTTTTATTATTATTACTGTCCTAAAACTGTGGTGGAATCATCACTTTCAATTGAAAGTGATGATTGGTTCCCCTTATACGTTGATTGTAATTTTTTTCTATAGTAGTTCTGTCTTGATGTTCATAATTGCCAAAGCTCATATCTATGACAGCTAAAATTATGATGTAATATGGTGCAACAAGTTGCACTGCAATTTGTAGTACTAAACGCAGCATTTGTAACAAGCATAAAATATTTACTAGTCATAACTATTTGAGGAGTAATGCTTCTGATGAGGTATACTATATTATTCATATTTTATTGTTGTTACTGTGTTTCTTTAATTATATATTAATGGGTTTTTAAACAAAATAATAAAGCCTTTTATTTTATCTATTTCTTTGCTTTTTGGAAAAAATCAGGTAGTCTCTTAGTGTATGTTGTATGTTTTTTGCTGCTGTAGCAACCATTAAAAATCAACATCTGTAGCACAACAATGTACTTAACTACTCATCTGGATGAAGTACACCAATTGTAGACCAAATTATTTTGAGTTTATCCTTTAAGGTATAGAAATGAACAACAGACTACCTAGCTAACCCATGGTAACTGAATGATATTTGTTTATGAAGCACAAAAAGTATACTGAAGCGAATGATGCAGCATCTGTGTATAGGCAAAGGCCTAGTCAAGTGACATTCATAGATGCTAATACATGCCCTGTGTATTGACTTCCATGCCACCTTTTATTGGCTCTTTTATAACTTTTTTTAACCTGTTGGTTATTCATTCAGGTAGCTTACCAATTCATATCAATCAAGATTATGTCCCCCAGCAAGAAAACTTCTTTCACTTACTTTCACTGAAGGTGAATGGACTACCACTTTGCTATCCTTCTGGGACAACCAGCTGCAATATTTTGTAAATAAACAAAAATGTATGCCTGTGTATCCATATGAAGGAAGCCATTTTACCTTTACCTCTGTTAGCTTACAGAGAAAGTAAGGGTAAAATTTTCTTAGAAGATGCACACTCAGTAATAACATAAAAAATTGGGTGAAGGCTGTGAAAGATAGACTTTAGAAATTCTACAAATTTTATTGGATGAAATCAGTCATTAATATAAATTTTATAAATATGTAATTTATTAAATCAGGAGAGTATTTCTCTTTTTATGTACAATCACATGTCTAAGAAATAAAGAGTAGCTGAAGAATGGACTCCATACTATCAAAACTTCAAGATTTGATTCTGAAAAGATTTAAGAGGCAATAGATTAGCATTTGCATAAAATTTTCTGGTACCTTACCTTTGGTAAGGTTGTCATATGTCAGCTTGGGTTATATATCAGTGTTTCAAATGAATTATGCCAGAAGGTAATATATGAGAGTTTCAAAGGACATGTTCTCTTCTTTTAGGATAGATAGATTTGATTATTTCAAAGATTTAGATTAGATAACTTCAAAGTTACTTTTTATAGAATAACTTTCATGTTGAAGGGCAATATTACAGTCCACTACTAAATGTCTTAAATCATCAAATTTCACATGTATGGTTTTTAAAAATATGCCCATTTTGTCCTAGTTATTCAATCACAACTTGAGATTTATATTCACTTTTTACAGTCTCTGTATTCTTGTAAGCAATCAAAGTATTATTCCTTTAAATAAATCAAACTTTTGAATTTATTTTAAAAGAATATATTTTAACCCTTTTGAGACTGTTGTCGTGTATACACAACAGAGATTTTTCTATGCAGAAGCACGGCTGTCGTCTATACAGGATGCAGGTATAAATTGGGGGTGGATGCAGTTTCAGAGGATTAGGGTATTATAACCTTACCATTCTGAACTTTTTTTGGGGGGATTTCTGACCTTTCCTTCTGCACCACTCTTAGGAAAGTCAGCCCTTGGGGTCATTCATGACCCTTTTACAGCATGGTGCTGCAGCAAATTAAATGTTATTGCAACTGTTTTGCGAAAGAGTTTTTTTTAGTAGTAATTTTCAATATTAATTTGAATATTGAAATCCTGGTCTTTGCTGACTATGTACAGCTAGTTCCAAAAAAAACTTACCACCTAAGCCGCAACCCGCATAACAGGCAGTGAATTTCCTCCGTGCGAGCCTTAAGAAGTGAGAGAGAGAGAGAGAGAGGAAAAACATGGAGGAGATAGTCTGCTTCTGTCCTGGCTCCGCTTGCAGAGTTGAAATGGATTTATTTGCATTATTGATATTGCAAAGATTTATTAGTATCCTTAGTTTGGTGGCATTGGCGTAGCAGAATATTATTATAACAATATGGATGTTGTAATGCAAGAATTCAGTTATTATAAAATGGTTATTACAAATCAGTACATATTCTAGCTTTGCTTCTCGCACCGAGGGAACCATCGCACACGAGGTCCCGTTATTCCTAGGAAACCGAGGCAAACCCCCTTCCCCTCATAAAATTCGAGTCTGAGACGAAAGGCACAAGCAGGACGAAGGAAATTTTTGCAAAATCTGCCTCTGAGCCGCTCTGAGCTTTTAGGACTGAGATGGGAGGAGGAAAATTTCCGCGCAGTTTGAATCGGTGTCGGACCAGAAATGTATAGACCTCGAATTCGACGCCTTCGTTTGCAAAACTCTGCGGTTATAATGGGTCGTATTATATATTATAATAGTAATAATAATAATAATAATAATAATAAATCGTCTTTATTCG
The DNA here is from genome assembly GCA_036926295.1 of Pachydiplax longipennis. NCBI lineage: Eukaryota > Metazoa > Arthropoda > Insecta > Odonata > Libellulidae > Pachydiplax > Pachydiplax longipennis. The sequence continues at coordinate 58,485 of JAVFKF010000028.1, read as the reverse complement.
GGCGAGATTGAGACTGAAAAGTCTCTTCTTACATCTAAGTAGATAATATTATACATCGTTCAAGAGAAGAGTTATTAGCCTTTAAAATTATATACCTAAGGAGTCCATATCGATCACCTGTTTTATCACAGCCTGTGTGAATGCAATCTACACAAGTAAAGTAAGGCGAACTCATGGCCATATCTATGCTATTACTTTAAATACATAAAAAATCTATAAGTAAATATGTAGTATGAAGTCTTGAGGCATTCTCTGCGTATTTTAAATAAATTTTGTTTCATTTGATAAGCATCAAAATTAAAACTCGATCGGTAAAAAATCAGTAGATTTTATCATCTATGCAGTTGGTATTTTTAATACACCGTCCAAATCAATTGATAGAAAATGTGCTAGGATCGATTTTCCTGAATTAATAAAGATGACGGATACGAGACAACCATCTTTCACATTAATTTTGAATCCAAAATGAATTTTTTTGGTGTCATTGAAGTGTGAATCGAATAAACGTGATTTATTCTGTGGATTCCTCTTGAAATGGTTGCAGTCACAAACCATTACGTTCTTAAACGTTCTTCTCTCGTATTTATCAAGTTCTAAAATACACAAAAAGATAGGGCGAATGAGGTTTTGTCATAATGCTCATTGAATGCTACTGTAAGCTATGAATGTAAAATTTTCAATTAATTTTGAATGCATACAAAACTACTTGCATTGTTTATATTTCAACTGTTTATTATTATCACGTTTACAATTATTATAATGTAGAAAACGTTAAAAATACGCGAAATAATAGGGACTTAGTGAAATAGTTTTAGGGCCTTTTTACCTGTAATTCCAACCCTATAAGTATCACACGGGGATAGAAGCACATATAAGGCTCATGTTGAAATTTTGCTCCCCTCGGTTGATGGCTGGCCCTACGTAACTCTCATATTTTTCGACAGAATTTTAATGATTGAGATGAATGGGCGGTGGTTTGGTATGAATAGTCTATCTACATATTTATCGCTCGGTGATATTGAAAATATTCCTTCGTATTTAAAATGTATGGCTATGAGAAACTTTTCATCTCTCCACATTCCATGACAAATTTGAAAAGCAAGATAGAGGAGTGATTGGAAGAAGTGGTTAAAGCAATGAGTTCACCAGGACTTCAAAAGGGGGCCTGCTTTGATAGAGATAGGGAAGTGAGAAACGACGGCAACAGTAATACATACACTCACATGAATTTAACAACCGAAAGTGTAAGAGGTATGTTAATTCCAGATTTTTTGATAAATCACAATAGATAATGGCATTTCTTGCGTTCCTCGTTGACCAATTGGTTACTTTGAGTAGGAGCAACGACCTCTTTTAAAAGTATAACCCACTCACTCACCTTCTCAATTTTCTCATCCAACATATATTTTTTCCGTTTATGACAGCCTCCAGAGAAACTACTCATTTATCCAATTTAAGTAATATCTTAGTCAAACATGGTTAACATTCAAATATACAGGATATAACGCCCATGGCTTATCATACTTTCAGAAATTTCCTTCTGATGCATTAGTAATTCCCAGGATCTCGGAAATTGTATACAATAGCGATGTTCAATGTATCGTACCAATATTTTAATTCTATAAGAAAGTTCGAGTAGTTTACCAAGCCAGAACCTAAACCATCTTCTTATCAGCAATTTATTTTGGAAAGAGAGTTCGGTTTTTTCAAACCGATAAAAATTGCTAACATTGGTATTACTATCTATGCAAGCCAATGGTTTATTCTAAATCTTACCTAACTTTAGAGATGTAATTTATCTGTAATCGGCGTATAAACTTCAAGTTTCTGCGACACTGAATATGCGGAGTGTCTAAAATTCCATATTTACGTTGCAAGTCATATTTTAGTGACATGATAATAGAAACTTTAGTCGATGTAGTAAGATCATCTTCAACGCTCTATCTATTTTGTATCATAGATGTTATAAGAGAAGTGAAACGATTTGGTTCTCGTAAGCGTAAGGAATAAATATTAGATGGCGTTTCTCTAGTTCATTGTTCATTTCTCAAGTTATTTCAAACTGCGAAATATTTAGCTCAATGTAGGGACAAAATAAAGCATAAAAAACAATTTATATAAATAAAGTAAACAATCATTGACGAAGAGCTTGATTGATATAAGTTGACGATAGGCAGCATTACTTATTTTTTCATTTTTGTTATTGCATTAGTTATTTAGTATAATCTAATACAGTTTATACCATTCACTTTAAAAGCAGAATATAGAGATACTAATTCTGATATGATGCACCCAAACATTGTCAACTTTATGTTATCGTTCAGATTTTCCGAAGGTCCTATTTTAACTGGAATGATCTTCCTTGCATTACTATTTAAAAATACTATAAAAAAATTTTAAAAACTTCTTCGCAGAGTTCGTAGAGAATTATGATGTGCCTAGGATGAGGGTGTTACGAAGGTCCTTGAAGTGAATATTGGAGTAATGGATTACATATAGAACCAAGAATATTTTAACAGCTAACGTATGAATCATGAGAATTAGAGGAATATTCTCATGTAAGTACGGTTACCATCCGTTGGTTTCTATTTTTAACGTGTTCTTCCATGACTCCTTTTAACCATCATTCATAATTATTGATAGTGATTTTTCTTTTAATTATTATACATATTATACACCATTCAAACAATTCGGGTTATATAGTTTACTTGAGGCATTCAGAAACCGAAGCAGCGATCATTAGTCATTAGTCTCACTTTCACCTAGCGCATAGTTCTGAAAATCATTTCAGTATAACAATGGAAATCGTGTTGTGGGTGTTTTCACACCCCCTGACATACGTCATCCGGCGGATCGCGGGGTATTAATGTAAATATAAATAAACCAAATGTCAACATGTAAACCTGCAATATGCAAGTATACAAAAACCTGGTATTTATCTGCAATATGCAAATCAGTCTTAAGGTTCTGATTTGCCATACTAACTGTTGTTTCTTAACCATCTGGATTCCTTGCAAGAAGTCCTGAAAGGTCGTCTACCTCAAAAATAGAGTTGAATATCTTCATTCCCTAAGGGAATACCCGCGGCGAAGATTACAAATCGCGGATCCACCATTTCCCACCTTACTTGTGATCGGTCGCCGCCACCATACCCTAACCTTGGATACCTGCTCAGCAGGGGTGCGGTCGGTAATCCTCATTAGCGCTTTCAAATTCGCTACCCCGGATACATACGACCATCCACAATATGCCGAAAAGGGGGTTTTCTTTCTCAGAGAGGAGTTCACCTTCATCCATCGGCCGTTTTATGGTTCCTTTGAGAAAATAGATAATACCTTTCGATGGACGAAACAAAAGAAAAAGAAACAACAAAGGAATGAATAGGGGATACTCCTAGGGCCAGAGTGGAGGTCCTCCGCTCTCTCTGAAAGACTCAGTAAAACTTCAGACGGGAATTTGTCAGAAACAGCCAAATCTCATCTCAAAATCATAATGCTTCATCTGATACAATCATCACGAATGCCTGATGGAAGTAAGAACAGAATGGCATGTTGATGCATATATTCTGAATTACCTAATGCTCTGTTAATTGTAGTATCAAGCAAATTTTATACCTCTCTGTATTGCAGAATAATTCAACTGCGAAGAAATCGAGTCAAAATTTGCACCACGGGGCAAGAAAGAGATTTAGCATCAGATAAAAGTTGGGACAGCATAATTTTGCAAGTAACATGAACTTGATTTAATTAAAGGGATAGTTTTTCTGGGACTGGCAATGAACAATATTTTCGGAAAAATGTTACGAGATGCTGCCGTTAATTTCGTGGTAAATTAATTTTTAATTCGATACGTGAAAAAAATTTGTAGCCTTCAGTATTTAAATTGTGCTACTATTCTAATATCTATGTTATTTTCTAAAATATTAAATTAGCAATTTGAATTTTAAACAATTACCTTAGAAAATGATGATAGCACACCAATTAATATTTTACTTTCTATCAATTGATTTGGTGGTATTTAAAATTTTTGTTATATTTGATGTAATTATCTGATGTAGTTGACCGTAATTTACTTGGTTTACTTTATTGTAATATGTTTTGGGTCTAATTTTCAGAGCTCTCTACCAGGTTGACTTAAAATGATTCTTTCTCAGTGTATTCGTCCAGATAAAGTTTCTTTTCATCTTTGCTTTCCTCAGTAGGTATCGAAGTTTTTTCATACTCCCCTTTTCGATAGCATTTTTCTGCAACATAAATTAGTTTACATTCAGTTGATTGTGTTCTTATTCCTAATTATTCTTTATCTCCTTGCAGAGTTTTCGTTCATCTTTCTATTTAAGTCATAGTCGTGAATTTCCTCTAAATAAATTTAAAAGTTCTTCCTGTAGGCGTCAAGAGCATAAAAAACGTAATAATATAATCCTTTTTAATCTTGCAATGACATAATTTTTTATTGGATAATTGAAGCAGCTAAATTAAGTTTACCCGATGTCTACAGAAAAAGGTGAATTACGCAGAAATTTCAGGCCGAAATAAGGAGATCCGATTTCCATTCATTTTTTAATACTATGCTGCTGACATAGTAAAAATTAACACTAAATTTAAACTAGATTTCATGCTAATAAAGACGGTACAAATACGTTCAACGCGTTTCACAACGGTTTAAAAAGGCGCCGTCAGAATGCTCCTCCTTCCAAGAGCCAATAGAATGCGTGGAAAACTCTAGACTCGCTCTCATCGAGCTTCACGTCTGTTATGCGGGTTGCGGCTTAGGTGGTAAGTTTTTTTTGGAACTAGCTGTACAACTTTTAAACGAAATTCTACCATTAATATTAAGGTATTTAGTATATGATCATGTAAACATTATGCTACATCATTGCCATTATATTAGTACACTAAATAGCTTAATATTCACGGTAAAATTTTGTTTGAAAGTTGTACATAGTCGGCAAGATACAAGATTTTAATTTCGAAATTAATATTGACAATTACTGCCAAAATAATTCTTTGGCAAAACGACAGCAATAACATATAGTTAGCCGCAGCCCCATGCTGTGGAAGGGAAGGTGACGGTTTTCCCCCGATTGCAGTTGCCAAGGAAGAAACCCCGTTTAGGATTCAGAAGGGTTCAATTTTATACCTGCCACTATCTGAATCGCAAAATGCTTCCATGTCCAGGAGACGATTTTAAGAGAATGTGGCCGTCTCAAAAGGGTTAAAGAAATTTCTATTTCACCAAAGATTGAATAATATAACATAAGAATCTTATTTTAATGAAAACGAGTTTTGTCTTCTTTTTAAATATAAGGTGCATTCTAGTTTATCCCTCCATTGGCGACATTTCTCTTAAAAAAATATGGTCACCCTAATGCTACCACTAAAATTTTCACCTATATTATAATCTTGAAGGCCTCATGTGGTTATCCTTCACTGACCTGTGAATTCCTGGAGAATTACTTATAATCTTTTTCCAGCCTCATAAAATTATATCAGTGGTTACAGAATTGTATTGAAATTATCAATTTTCAAGTATATCAATTGCCAAATTTATATTATCAGGTTAAGTTTTTTAGGAAACTTTTTCCAAAGTTGTGAGTGTGAAAAACTTCCAATCTATAATTTTCATTGAGGAATGCTATTTTTAAATTTTAAGTAATTAATCAATTTAGAAAATTGATATTTGTTCTTTAGAACTGATGAAAGCATGTCTATTAGTCAAGTCTTTATTGGTCTAAAAATCTCTTCAATCAAATCTATGGTCCCCAAAACAAAGAAATTACGTTTTTATAAATCCGTATTCTTTAATACATTTTTCATGTGTTAAAGTGTTGCTTAATTGAGGTTTCAAACTTCAATCATCTTCAAAATTTATCCAACCCCAAAAGGTATCTTTGCAAGGGATCTATGGAATGGTGCAATAGCTTTGATGATATTAAAACTTAAGATCTTGCAAATATGAACCAGTGAACATTCAGTCTCGTGTGCAATATTATTTGAGTGCCATTTTGTAGTCAATTTTTTTGCTGCACTCCTTGCTGAATTTTGCTGAATCAGTCTTTTTATTATGTGTTAAGTCATTTGATATTACTATTTTCAGTTTTCTTATGTGGAGGTTATTTAAAATTTGGCACAAGAAAATTAAATAAAATTTATTTTACAATTCTGATTCATAATTATATGCATTGGCCATCGATTACAGTTCTTATTTTTATACCTTACTCCTGTAATTAATCAAATCCTTAATGTTGCAAAACAAAATAACTTAATGATTATAGTCAGCATCAACTAATTAGGGAAATAGCTGTGGCATTTTATTTCAAATTGATTGTAATAAATAAGTAAGAATCACTTTAAAATTTCCACAAATGTGTACATTCTGGACTACTAGTTTCAGCTGGACACCATCATCAGGTCAGTTATGCAAGAAAAACATCACTAATGTATCCCTGAGTATTTGGGAAGGGGAGGGGGACATGAAAGTTATTTCATTAGTCAGATTTTGGGCACGTAATTATTTCCATTGCTTCATGCTTCTTTTCATTGGGCAGCTAGCGAAGAAGCTTTGGAGAGAGAGCTGTGGTGGTCATTTTCTTGAAGGTGCACCACAATGGTCAAGTTCGTATTGTTCAAGCTGTAGCTTCATAGCATTTGGAGTTATAATTGTCCCTATTCAACACTACAGAATATTTTAGTTTATCTAACACCAAATTGTTTTTATTTAAGAGTCTATTTGCAAAGGAAACTTGAATGATATTTAGAAGGCTCATGAGCAGCATACCACTTCTGGATGACACTGGCAAAGTTACTTTTTATCGAATCACTTTCATGTTGAAGGACAACTTCACAGTCCACCACTAAATTTTTTAAATCATCAATTTCATAAGAATAGGGAGAGAATATTGTAATCCTAAAGATAAGAAATTTGAAATAGAAAGGGGGAGTTCAGTTTGGGCTAAGTTAACTAATCTTGGATGGAATCTATGAGCATTATTTACACAATGATAGCTATATGAAAGTTGAGCATTTGCACATGCATTTATAGAACTATTAGAGGCCTCTATATCCTTTTGAGTAAAATAGTCTGTTTTGCTAATTGGGGCACTAATATCGCTCATATATAAAAGAATTTAAATAATCGCTAATACTCATGTAACATATGGGAAGTTGGTTAGCACACAATTTCAAATTGTGTAATTCCAAAATACCCAAGGACATATAAGTGCTCTTTTTCTTGTATAACTGACCTGATGATGGCTTCCACTCAAAACCGGTAGTCCAGAATATATACATTTGTAGAAATTACAAAGTGATTATTATTTCTTCATGATGGCTTTTCACAAAGTATGACTAGAGATGATTGATTGTAATAACTCAAAAATTCTTGTTTACAATTTATGTGAGTTCAAACTTCAACACAATTGGTGCTATAGTAGTTTGATTTCAGATGTTAATTAAATTCACTTGGTCTTAGATTTTATATTTGACTGAAAATTAATTATAATTATATTATGTAAATCATTTCATTGAATTGACTGGAAAAATCATTCTAAATAGAATATAGTTTAATAAATTAAAGGACTAACAAGGAGAGACCCTCACTTTTGTCCGGGGATTTTGATGAAACTTTTTGTGGTGGTGCATAAAGTAGAGTAATGAAATAGTATAACGGCGTTTCTCTGAATGGGCCTTAGTTTCGCTGCAATAATTAATTGAAAATTGAAAATCTGAGTATAGGCAACCCCGCATTACACGCCCGTACTAGCCGAATCTGCAGGAAATAACACGTTTTTTACTAATATTTTTAACTTAATTTTCATTTTCGTTTTTAATTATTTTCCTTGTTACTTACTTATGGACTAAATAATAATAATAATAAATAGATTTAATCAATAGTCCCATTAAATAACCTTCGCCAGCGCTATTTCGTCATTTACGGTACTTAACGACGGCTATCCTAGGAGCACAAAAAGGACTTGCATTCGAACGATTTCGGATTTCCTATTCAATAGAAAGCGACTGCCTTCTAATGTTTAATAATAATCACTAGGTGCCTCATAGTTGTTTGTTGAATAATAATCGTCTCCGACCACATATATGCAGATAAATCCCTAGCTAACGGGAAACTTTCCATAATTAATGTCTTACTCGACGTCACCTCTATTTTCTAACAAAACTCAAGCCAACATATATCGAAGCAACTAGAATTTTGTGAAGGTAAACGTCTCTCTATTGGAAACGAATACTGATAGATATTTGGAAAGAAACTTACTTCCTCATGAGTGGTGCCGCAATGCCTATGACTGGAGAGTGACTTCTCCTGCTATCATTTACTTCTATGCATAATACAAATAATTTTTATCCATCTTCAATTATCAGGAGAGGAAATGTTGATTGTGTTCTTAAATTTTATCAGTTTCAATACTGAATAAGTTTTTGGGTATAAATTACAACAAAAGGAGCAAGAAAATTGAGACATTTAAGGAGATTTCAATTTCATATTAGATTTACTATTTCCAACTTCGGCGGAAGAAATGACAGAATTATGTATCTTTCAATTCAAAATCACAAAATTTTCAAATTCTATGCAATAGTAATACACGACATAGAACTCCTGGTATATAAACGTCAAAATATTAAATCCTGGAAAATATCTAGCCCGTGAAACACATAAAAGTGTAAAATAAATCTATGAGGTAAATGCTAAAATATATTTCGTATATTTCCAGTAGTATTCTCCTTTTGAGCATGTAAATGGCTATTAAGAAGGAATGAACTATTTCAACAATTCAATATAAAAGGTAAAAATACAATAAAAATTAAAGTACCTCGGATAAATGTAAAATGATAATTGAAATGATGCCATACACTTAATATTTACAAGATCATACACGATATAGCGCGTGAAGCAATATATTTATTATTGCTTTCCTTACAATATACGAAACGATCCGATGGTGACGAGTAATTTTAGAAACCTCCTAGAATTTAAATTTACTTTTTATTTTATTTTATTCTAATGAGCGGTAAAATAATAATGGTATATGGATGTTAAATTTTTAATCTTTGCTTGCAAATGGGAAAATTTAAGTCTTTTTACAATTATTTCGATGAAAGTTGTCATAAAAACAACAGAAACATATGTAGGTTCTACACCATGAGCATCTTACAAAGCATTGCCTTCCACAATCACAATTCATTCGTTGCACTTCATCTGGGAAGCATACCTGACGCACATTCTGGAAAAAACTTCTTTCCTCCGCTAGTTTTGATGCGTACCATGCATATTGTAACATGTCTCTGAATTTCGGCGATGAAATTTGAAAATGCACAAGTGAGTGTATACGAATGCTGTCTTCCCGGGAACTAATCTCGCGGTTCTCTTGAATTAGATAATTACAGTTTTGTAACCTGGAAATGAAAATCTTCATTTGCCTGTAAAAATACACATCACAAGGCTGGCATATTGGTGTGCACGTCGGTATGATTTTTACTGTGCACGTCGGAATATTTTCGTCATCAATAAATATTTCTTCATAAATTGCAGAGTTTGTCTGCCCTCCCCATGAATCAACTATCAAAAGAAAACGATTAGTCGCCACGTATGGTTTTACTACACTTCTTAGGAAGCCCTGATATATCTCTGTAGACAATTTCCCCGATTTTGATGATACCACCACAATATTTTTAAATTTTTTCCCGTTAGCTAAGGATTTATCTGCATGTATGTGGTCGGAGACGATTATTATTCAACAAACAACTATGAGGCACCTAGTGATTATTATTAAACATTAGAAGGCAGTCGCTTTCTATTGAATAGGAAATCCGAAATCGTTCGAATGCAAGTCCTTTTTGTGCTCCTAGGATAGCCGTCGTTAAGTACCGTAAATGACGAAATAGCGCTGGCGAAGGTTATTTAATGGGACTATTGATTAAATCTATTTATTATTATTATTATTTAGTCCATAAGTAAGTAACAAGGAAAATAATTAAAAACGAAAATGAAAATTAAGTTAAAAATATTAGTAAAAAACGTGTTATTTCCTGCAGATTCGGCTAGTACGGGCGTGTAATGCGGGGTTGCCTATACTCAGATTTTCAATTTTCAATTAATTATTGCAGCGAAACTAAGGCCCATTCAGAGAAACGCCGTTATACTATTTCATTACTCTACTTTATGCACCACCACAAAAAGTTTCATCAAAATCCCCGGACAAAAGTGAGGGTCTCTCCTTGTAAGTAATTTTCCATGGATGTAGATGTAAGAACATCTTACGAAACCGGTAGCAAAATTTAAAATCTGTGGAAAATTACTAAGTTGTTTAATTTATTATTGCTTTCCACAAAGTTACGCCAGATCATATTGATTTCATGAATATAGTTTATTCATGTTCTATTCAGTTTTTCCTTGTTATAGTGAAGAGTTTTATATTTTCATCTAAAATTTCTATTATTGTATGTTAAACAAAATTTATATGTAGTTACAGCTAAGTTAGAATTATACTAAGTTGATCCACCAAAAGGATTAAATTTAATTTGAAGTTATTGATGAATCTGTCCATTTAGTAAAACACTTGTTTTACTTTGAAAACCTCCCAAAAGCCATGTAACAAATGACTTGACTGATCTCTGAACTTCCTTTACAAATAGTGATCAATTCCTAACATTTTTAGAATAAATTTTCAAATACATTTATGTATTTAAACACAAACAAGGATAAAGAAGTAGTAGTTTCAAATATTTTTCTTTTTCTTGAATCCTAATAACTATGTTTCTTAGGTATAAGGATGTATATGTATGTAACTACAATTTTTCTCTTATCAATGTGAAAATCATGGAAAAACTAGCAGTTTAGAATCAAGTACAATCTGCAGTTTTCTACTCAAAAGGATGCAAAAAAAGGTGATTTTTGGGTATTTACAAGTTAAGAATACTTTATTTGGAGAATAATATTAAATATCTTCCTGATAAAAACTCAGAATAAATAAAAATAATTTGAAATTGTGGTAGTTAAAATAATTCTAAATATTATTTAAATCTAATTGATATCATTAAAATTATTCATAAGAACAGTTGTGAATTAGACTGCTGAACTTACTAATACAAGCTAGAAGTCTTGAAGGGATCAATCTAAGGAGACAAAATTTAATTCTTTTTGTTTAGGCAAAGCGTCCATTTTCAAAATCAGTCAAACTTACAGAGATCTGTTAATTTAAAAAGAACTGTTTCCCTGAAATTATGAGAAAATCTAATCACTTTATTTTTAGGCATAAAATCAAGCATAGTAGTATAAATTAGCATGTAAAACTATTATGCTGCAGATAGTGAGGCAGTTTATGAAAGTATATGATATATTTACTGATAAATAAGGGTTTAAAAAATCCTTGCCATGACAAGTAAAATCAAATAGCATTTTATTAAATCAATATCAAGCAAGACTAATTTTATGAGTCCTTTATTTCAACTTATAGTTAGATAATTCAACATTCATTGCACAATACATATGTAAATAGAAGATAATCCATTATTCATTCATTAATCAAATCCTTTCATATCCAATGCTTAAATTTGATAGCTTTCTCATGGTGATCTTCCCACTAGGGTAATCCAAACAACTTATGTTTCTCTTATGAAAAATACTTTTCTCAGTATCACGGTTGGCAAATCTTCTTCCTGTGGGCTATTTTCAAATTATGTGTGTTGCTTTTATTATTTCATGTACCTTGGCTTATGTAGATGTGAGCCATATTTTAACATGAATATACTTGGATTTTGTTAAATCATTTTTTTTTGCTCTTCAGAAATAAACTCATTCCTTGATAAAGGCTGTGTGTTTGTGGCAATAGCTATAGTTATGTCAAACTGTTTGGAATTTTGTAATTAGTCTTATTGTGTGAAATTAATTTTCAGCATTGAACTTGAATATAACATTACTTGTTTGAGGAAAGAATGTATTTATAATAGTATTTTATGCAGAATGCATGTCTTCCTTATACTGTTGAGTGAACTAATGATTTTTATTTATCTTAGAGATATTATCTACCTGCTTACAAATCAATTGTTTGTGAAAATGATTTTGATTTATGAATTTGGTATCCATGAATAATTTTACCTGTGCTCTCTATTCTTGTGTTCTATATCAAATCAACCATTATGATTGTGATTTATTCATACACTATTATTGCTACTAACAAAGCATCTCTTTCAGGAGGGTCACCACGCAATTGAAGACTAGCTGATACCAGTAGACAGAGGTAGAGAAAAATAGAATATTTCTGTATCCATCATTTTCCTTTCTTTCCATTCCATTTGGCAGGCTTCCAAATCAATAGTACCTTCCTGCTTCTCCATTTTCAACTACTCATCCATTGTTTCAGCAGTGCCATTGATGTTATAATTGATGTTTTTCTCTTGGGTCTTACACATGACTCAACAATGCAGTTTGCTTTAAAAAATAGAAAAGTATTAATGAAAGAAAATAAAATGGTTGATATTAGCCCAAATCATGTCAGGAATCATTTTAGGACTTTGGTGATAGTATGATGAAATTGTTGAGTCTTGAATAAATAAAAACCCAAGCTTATGGTTGATGTGTAGTTTTCCATATCCTTCTTCCACATGACATGCCACCATCATCTCACATAGCTTCATGGCTTTTAACAGTACATTTTTCACGCAAAACTAACTCAAGGGGTACATCCCCATTACACGCATACAAAAGCAGATGCACTCCAAGTAGTAACAGTTTGGCAAACAAATGCTCAGATTAAATTGGTGAGAGCTTTTAATGTCACTTCATGCTTAAAAAAATGAAACTTTTATCTCACTTTGCTTTGCTTTATCTGTTTTCAACACTTTTCATAGATGAAGTATTATGCATATTTGTATGTACTGCAGTAACATATTTATTTACCTCATGCTTTTGAGATGAAATGTGACATATAATTTAAGGGATTAAGACCAGAGCACAATAAAATCAAAAGAAATTCTGTAAATAATGCCCATTTATGAAAATAGTTGTGGTAAACAGGATGAAAATTTCCAAAAATACAGTTTAATTGACATTTCATATTGTATTTGTGTTTCATTTCTCTGGAAATGAGAACATGAAAAGTGCACAACTGTTATTTATGAACTAATTGATACAAAATCGTATACTATTTTTGATAGCTGTAAAAGCTGAATTGCATTTATCTATGCAGTCATTTTAATAATAAGAGGAATAAAGTGATCTCTTTGTTCATATTAATTTTGTCAGATGACCAACAAGCTATCAGTAGAAACCAAAAATAATGTTTCTTTAATGTTTTGTACAGATATTTAATTCAGAATTTAATATTCACAGATCAAGTCATTATATAGCCTGATATCATGAAAGACAGGTTGTAAAAACTTAAATCTTGTGACAAGTACATCAAGTAATGAGATAGGTTCTCATTAAAGATGGATTTTAATATTTCCAGAGATTATGCTAATATAGAATGGCATATTTTGGGATTGAAAGATTTATGTTAATATTTGACATCAAATGAACACATAACCTGTAATTTTATCTGATGAATGTTATTCCTTATTCAGCTTAATCATGCTATGCATGTACTTCCTTAGTTATTTTCGTTTATTCAGTACCTTTGTAGGTTAATGTCGATTTTAGCAGGTAGTCTGACCTGGGAAGGGTTTCTGCTTGGGAGGGCCATAATCTCAACCCTTCTGTACCTTTTCTTGACCTCCCAACCAGCGCCTCGCCACAGGGGGTTTACTTTACAAAACTGACCATGTGTAGTATGATTTGAAAAGTAATAAACAATTTCAATTAGCAATAATTTCTTGACTTTTCGTATCACTCATCCAAAAAAATGGTGCCAGCACCTTTTGAATGACATTCTATCATGAACTTTAAGGTTTTGTATGTTAATTTAAAATTAGCTGATGACACATGGCAACATTGCTTGAAAGGATTGGCCTGGTTTTTAAATAGCTGAGGTATATAGTCTTGTATTTTCCTACATAATTTTACAAAAATCAGCTATTTAAAAACTGAGCCAATCCTTTCAAGCAGCATTGCCATGTGTCATCAGCTAATTTTAAATTAACATACAAAACCTTAAAGTTCATGATAGAATGTCATTCAAAAGGTGCTGGCACCTCTTTTTGGATGAGTGATACAACAAAGTAAAGAAATTGTTGCTAATTGAAATTGTTTATTACTTTTCAATTCATACTACACTTGGTCAGTTTTGCAAAGTAAACCCCCTGTGGCGAGGCGCTGGTTGGGAGGTCAAGAAAAGGTACAGAAGGGTTGAGATTATGGCCCTCCCAAGCAGAAACCCTTGTATGATAATTTTATTACCTATAAAAGATTGTTGAAGAATTTTTAATGGTTGATGAGTGTATAACTAACATTCTTAATATCAGAGGAAGTTGGAAGAAATAAGATTATTACTTGGGATATTTTATGCTGTAGCTGAGACTTTACTGCTGGTAGATGAATTGTCTGGTTTGTAATGATCTGAAATAAATATCTTAAAGTAATTTTCTGCCTTATTCAGTTCATGCAGCATATGCTGAGCTCTTTGGGATGTTTGCAAACATAATCAATCAAAGTCTTAATTATCAAATCTAAAAATATCATCTTCATTCATAAGCTAAGAGTCTAATGCATTCTGTAAACCAAAATATTACCCACCTGTACAACAAAACTGTTGCTGTACCTATCAGACACATAAAAATGGAATCTTTAGAAATCTGTAAGTTGGCAAACTTTTTACTTGGTCTAGATACAATTAATTAGAATGAATTAGCTGACTACTGTTTGAATCAAATATTATGTATCAATATCACTCAAAAATTTTTTAAAGGATAGTAGGAAATATAATTTTTACAAGTTCTACTTAGATAAATCAAAAATACTTTATGAGGTGATAGTAAATAATAAAAACTCATTAATGGCTCATTATAGTGTTATTCATACTATTGAATATTTCAAATACTTACTGCTGGAACATATCTCTTTATTTGCCCAAAATGTGATTCGATCAGTAGTTTTGGATATTTATAAATTAAAAGTACCTTATTTGGAAAATAATAATACTGTAACTGAAACTACAAGCTAGAAGATTGAAAGGAGTCAAAGGCATAAAATTCTGAAAGATTTTATAATGAAAAGATTGAAATAAATATGATATATAATTAGTTCTTTGATTTTAATAGTTTTAAAGTTTGATTTTAATCAATTTTGAGAAGGCTCAGACAGACTGTTTCTCTGTCCCTCTCCAAAGATAATAGAAATAATAAAAACTAATGGTTGGATGTGCTATTTAATATTGGACAGAATGATCATTACACTCTTATGTATTTCATCAAATGTGAATTGTATGTTAGTGAAATGTATTGAAGAATAATAGATTTCAGTTCAGATATGCAGATTTATGCACTAAAAAGGGATCTTAGTTGATTTTTATTAGAATTGTATCTTGTTAAAAATATTTGTCCAAATGCTAAAGCTCTGAACTTTTTTCTCAGCTTAAAAATTTCAGTAGAAATTAACAGGCAACACCTCGTGATGAGTCCTGGGTAGCTGAACCAGTGAAGAGCTGCCACATTCCATGGTGTTTCCTTACATTTTAAAAGTATTATATCTCGTTGTATTTGGTTTTAATGGCTTAATATAATTGTTCCTCAATCAAAATGAATTGAAACAGCCATTTAATCAAATGTATGTATGCTCCGTCAAAAAATCAACTCACCTAAAGAAACGCAATTTCACTAAAATTTCGAATATTTGAGCTATTTGGCAAAGCCCAAGATGAGCTGTCAGAGCTGTGCTTTTGCACACTTATTATTGAGCCTAAAAGGCAACTTTTCCAACCTATTACATTTCCGCTACTAAATGTTTGCTTTTCAATACCCTCTAATAAATATCTAGCTATAATTCATTTGTCTCTACAGTCTAGAATAAAATCTTATGACTTATTAGATATTATTACTTCAGATTTTGAAAAGTTAGCTTCACTGATTTCACTGCTGTTTAGGTTAATTTGGAGGAATCACTACGAGAAAACAGTAGAAATGCATTGGAGTAGAAAACTGGAGTATCTCAATTGTTTATTTCTATGTTTTAATTATGAAAGTTTGTGGTATATTTCCTTATCACTGTAAATTTCTAGGGATCAATACATTATATGTCCCTTTTGGCAAACAAGATGTTTAGGAAGGCATATTTTTTATTTATTTTGATACATTTATCAAGTAAAAATATAATTTATAATATGTTCAGTATTCACCAATAAAATGTTCTTATTGCTATAACCTGCTTTATTTTCATAATTAATGCATGGACTCTTTTACCAAAGGATATAAAATATATAAACATATAATTGGTGATGTAAATTTCAGGTGTATGAGGGGCAAGCTATAAATAATGAGGAAATATTAAAGAACTTACTTACAGATATTTGTATCATTTCAAGAAAAATATCAGAGGTAGTGATTAAAGAGGATTAGTTTCTTCTAATGTATGAGGAAATGACAGTGCAGTTAGAGAGTTAAACAGAGTTCAAAAAATTATATTTATTAAATGTTGAAGAAATAATCCTGATTAAATTTCTATTACAACATGTTAAATCATAGTATGGAAAGAGTTTACCTCAATTTTTTTGCTGCATTTTACATATTCAGGAGCAATCCAACTAGTATATAAATAGACAGGAACATTGTTATTGAATTCAGTGTAAAAAAAATCGAAAAAGTAGTTTTGAATCTATCAAAATTTAGCCCTTCTATTGCCAGGGTTCAATATACCAGCCCTTAGATTATGCACATAACTCTCTCTGGATGATATATTTTTGTGGTAAGGCAGCAATCATACATATAAAACTTGGATATAGAAAATACATAGTGACTCTTTAATTAAACATTCAGGAATTGACTACAAGTACAAGGGTAAAGTGGAAGCAGAAAACAGAGCATCTGAAGCATAAAGGATACACAAAAACCTCATTATTTTATTACAATTATACAGAATATCCAAAAATATTGGCCTCCTTTACACAATTTTTTGCTTTCATCACTATGAATCAGTTGGCTTTTTGAACTATTATCTCCATTGTTAATCCATATTTACCGAAGAAAATCATGCTGTGATGATTTTAACTTTAATGCAAGAAAACATTGTTGATTGATCCAAAGTAGCACTCAGCCCTGGAAGTTCTTTGCATATAACATATTATGGTGGCTGGCTGTAGAAGGGTTAATATTTCTTTCTTTAGGATCTTAGTTGATTGAATGCAATTTTATGTTACTATATTTATGAAAAATAGAAATTGTAGGAAAGACAGACACTTCCATTAAATATCCCTGGTAAATGAATATTCATTTATTTGGGATAAGAAGAATAAAGGTATATTTCTAGGATCAGAGAACTATGAAGAATTCATTTCATGTAATCATTCATTAAAATTCATGGAAACTAAACATGCCTAAAACACTTTCTCGAAGTGATAACCTTAGAGCTCTCATCGATTTAAAAGTTCTATAAAATATGGAAGACTTTTGGATGCAAAAGGTAGGCTCATGAAATGGCCTCCACTGTGTTACCAAAACAATATAACTCTACCAACTTTTATGGACTAATTCTTGAAAAAGGAAAATCAGACTCATTAGAAATTACATGAAAATTTTCCTCATTCAAATTGGAGTGCTCTGCTATTATATAATATTTTCTTCTGTTAGTGGTGAAGGTAAATGATGGCTAAGTTAAATAAAGAATGTTAAGAATAATTAAATACCTTATGAACTTTGAATATCAACAAGAAAATACTACTGATATGAGCATAAATTGGGAATCATTTTATGAATTTTGAGGTAATTCCTTGAATATTACTTCTTTTTAAACAAATATGATCTGCTTACCTTTTAACATAGAGTTATTTGATTACCCTTGCATCCTAAAAATCAAATTTTGATTCATCATTCTCCCTTTGAAGTACCACAACACAAAAAAGAATCAGAAATGCCCTGCAGATATTCAAAGACATTGTTCCAATTGATTAGAATTGTTGCTCAATTTATTAAGATGACCATGAGCCTGTTTCAGCTATATTTCAAGAAAAGGTGACATGAAACAATGATATATGTCATTTCAGTTAAACCTCTATTTAAAAAAAATCCTAAGTAGCCCAAATTAAAGAATTAAATGCGGAGGCTTTTCATTCCCTTATCTAATTAAATGAATCAAATCTATGATTTTTAATAGAATTATCATTTATTCGCTACCTGATGATGCTATCCAACTAGTTAGAGTGAATACAAACATTTTATGAGTTGTAGAAAATGCTAATATGTGTATCAATGCCAAAAAATTCACATTCTTCAACTATACTCAATAAAAAGGATGAATAATACTGCCTATGTTGCAAAAACATACCTTTTCCTTGCAGTCAAGCCTGTCTGAATATGATGACATAGTTTATAAGATTCTACAGAGAACATTAACAAAATTATGTTCTCCATCCTGTCATATCATCTGCCATCAGAAAATACATGTTCTTATGTTCTTTTAGGAGAAAAGGTTAGAAACTATTAACTGCAATTTTGATATAGTTTTCACTCACGAGATTTTAATAATAATGGGGCTCATATTGAATTGTACTTAACTTTTCATTGTGAATGATATTCTTTGAATCAGTATTTTAATACATGTATCAGTTTCCAAAAAAGTCAGTGGTTCATATCACAGAAATGTCAAAAATAATCCTAGCTCAAGAAAATTGCCTGAGAAATACTAGAGTTTTGACCGTTAAAGCTGTCAGTAAAACTCGCCCATATACAAGAATATTGATGCTTTAAAGGAAGGATTTTGAGAGACATTGATATGTTATCTCCTACTTCTGAAATGGTTGTTGCACTATACAAAAGCAATTTTCAGTAAAAATGTGTATGTTCTCAGCCTGTTCTTATCATTGGGTAGGATGGGATTATCAAAATAAATGACATTTTAATGTACAAGAATTGAATACTTCTAGGCATGTGTGGTTTTATTGTAATTGAAGTCTCTTGTCAGTTCCTAAATTGAGAATATTTTTAGTACATAAATATGTAAATATGCATCCAGCATCTAAACCGCTTTTCTTCCAAGGATCTCACATTCACAGAAAATAAATGCTGTAACAAATTAACAGAAGCACTGGGTTCTGAAGTTTCAGGGAATTGTATTAAGCTTCTTAACCTATCCTATACTACACTCACATACAAGCTTACCTTGAGTGGTGGCCATGAGAAGGAGGATGGAGAGCAGCACATACAACCAACACACAGCAAAGGACAATGCAGTGGGCAGCGGGGCCTGTGGACCTCCTTCTCATGTCCCCCTCTTCCTCTTCTTGCCTTCTGAATGGCATCGATTGTGCGTGCTCGGCCACTTGGCACCTTTCACCACCATCCATCATCATCATCCACCTCCTTCACCGCCAACACTCATCTCTGGGCCTTGGTCTCTATGTGCCCGCATGACAATCTGCATGGCCCACGACTGCCTCACCACCACTCCTCTGCATGCTGCCGTGCGTGAAGAGCATCCCCTTCTTGGCCACGAGCCCAGGCAAGGACCGGGTAGTCCTTGTTTATAGCGACAAGATCGAAGTTCGAACCAAGGTAAATCTCACACTCACTCTTTCTTTGTGTTTGCTGTGTGATAAACATGTATCTATTTATATGGTTCTACTTATGCTGCCACTATCTCCATACTTTGTGTATATCCTTTTTTCTTGGAGCCAATTGCAGCACGATTTATTAATTTTGTAGTTGAGAGGTATTCTTATGTTGATTGTTTTCAATTTATAGAGCTTAAATGTTGCATGCTATAAGTAACGTGTGCTGGTAATGAAGTGTGGTGCCTATGAAAAATATTTACTAAAAGATTCTTCTTTGGCTACCTATCCTTACCCTCTCTTCTATCAAATCCCTCATTTCTATTTCTCATTTCTATGCCTTCCTTAAGGTATTGACATTAGGGCACAGAGGGATGAAAATCTTTAAATATTTCAATTGTATGGATTTCTTACATGAATAGAAACAAATAATATAAAGCTTAAATACATGGATTTCCCATAGAAAGGTAAAAAATTCATAGATTTACCAGCTGTTGTAATTGTACTTTCACCATTCCCAGGAATTCTCCAAATAAACAAGGAACTCAAGACACCATATCTTAATTGTGCATAGTAAATATTATAATAAAAATCTCATGATTATAATAAAATAAACAATGACTGTCATGGAGTACCTGTTAATTTGGTCTACATATATGTATTTATTTAATCAATAGTTACTTCTATTTAATGATTATTTATTAGTACTAAGAAAGCTTATCTTCTCCAATCAATTTTGAATACAATACTTATCTTGTATGACTGTTTGAAAGATTTCAGTTTCTCTCTCTTATATGCTGGTTAATTCATTCTCTTTCATTTTTTCAAGTCAGGAAAATTGCTGATTGCCAACCATGTACATCTTACATCTAACATTATATTGAATTTCAATGAAACCAAAGGTTTGAAAGAATTGTAGGTTCTGAATCAATTTTAGGATATAATATTTCTTCCAGAATTTTAAGTTTTGACAATTTAAATAAGATAATTATCATGAAGGATGTTTCCCATTTAAAAATTATAAAATATGGTTTTATTTATTGTGAATTATTTCCACAGAAAATTATTATACTTATGAAGATTCAAATGTCACCTGATAACACTTCAAAACTTATTTGGAATTATTTGAAGCGGTTCTTTATGGCTTCAGGAAAGGAACTATCTTTAATTGTAAATGAGTAGTTAAATGAATTTTGCATAAATTAGCATCTTAAGGAAATTTTTCTGCATACATTGACAACTCTCTCATAAGAATTTGTATATCACCATCTGCATTTTCATGTACACAACTAATCTAAATACATAAATACACTCATATAAATTCATAATATAAAAACTGAAATGTAGTATTAAAATACTGAGTAATCTTATTGCATTTTATTTAACTCAAATAATACAAATTCTGCAATGTGTAGAAATTGACAATATATTGAATTACTTGGCTTTGAGGCTTTTGCTGTGTAGTTTTTCCATTGATAAAAATAACTTTGCAGGATTTGCAGCATTGTAAAAAACTAGAAATGATGTTTTGCCAACATTACTGTTGGCTTCTTCAGTTAGAAGTGATGTTTATTTCCCTAACAGCTACTATATAAACTCCTACTTTTTCACTCAAGGTCCATTTGTGACCATTCACTTTGGGCTGTTGGTGGTTTTTTTGTCCACGAGAGACATTTCCGCATAGCAGACAGTGTGTAACTGTCCTCATGGTTGAAGTTATCCAGTCATCCCGGCAATCTCAATTGATTTGTTCAGGAAATATCTCAGTTCCTTGTAGATGACTTGAGTTTTCTATATGTCAATGTCATGTCCAGGCTCTGACCACATGTGTTCTGTTATTACTGACATTCTTAGGTCCTTATTTTTCATTGCTCTGTGGTGTTCATTCATCCTGTGGTTGATTGAGCTTCCTGTTTGACTGTTATAAGATTTTTTCAGTCCATCTTGTAAACACTTCAGAATGTGGTGGATGGTAACTTATCCTTGGTGGAGCTGTTGTTGCCAAGACTAAAACTCAGATTTGCCATTTGCTGGATTTACCTTATCAAATTAAGCTATCATAACTGGTCTACCTTTCATAATTTTTTTGAAATTATGATGGGACTCGGTGTGCTCTGGAAGATCTATCAAAGATGGCACCACTCCTGCACAAATACTGGAAATCTAAGATGTTACCTCTCAATCATAGAGAACTTCACCTAAAATCAAGCATGTAAACCATTCATTTCACTCTTCTTATTTACCTCTCAATTCCTGCCTGCTATGATGGTGAGGTTTTGAGAGAAATTATTTTACATTTCTTTATTGTTAAGTATTATCATGTTTTGTCCTAAAGATTCTTTAATTAAAATGAACGTTATACATTTTATCATTCATTAAAGTAATCAAATGAAGTCAAATATATCAAAGTTAACAAAATGTGGTTTATTCCAAACGAAAAAGGACATGAATAAAGTCTGGCAGAACCAGGACTTCAACCTGGAAAAGAATGCTATCTATACGCTACTATGAGTATTATTATTATTATGAGTGAAAACTATCTAACCAGTGAGTTCATACATCCTGTTTTGGTAGACTTTGTGGTTAATTGAAAAAAAAACTGATAAAATGTTGATGCACTGCACAGTTGTCCTAGATTCATATTTTTTGTTGACAGTATTTTCTTTTTGATGGTAAATTCCAGTTTTAAAATCAATTTATCAAGTTTTTATTTTCTAAGCACGTTCAAAGGATGGTCATCTAAATTCTTATGAATAAAATTTATTCATTTCGTTATTTTACCCCAAAAGTAATGGAATAATTTGGATTATATATTTAAATCTCAGTATCAAAGCAATAAAAAGCTCTATTATATTTGTTTCTGTTGAATGTTTGCTATTTTTATACTTCTCCCATAAGCCATGAATTTAAGAAATATATCAACTTTCAAATCCTAATCTTCCATTAAGTAGAGAAAATTTTTTTCTGATTCAGATACCATCCTCAGGCTAGCAATAAAGTTCTTTTCCCACAGGAAATTGTTCATCATAGTATTACTGTTATTATAGGCACTTCAACAGTTGAAGTCATTTTGTATATATGTGTTCCACCAGGAGTCACACCTGAGACTTGTCTTACCAAAAGATAATGAACTATCGACTTGGCTATCTGAAAACCCTTGTTGCTTATCATGAGAAGCTCAACGCTAATAGAATATTCCTTCTTCACCTTCCATGTACAAGGTTCAAGTCATCGACATAATAAAATATTTACTTTTAATTTCTAGAACTATATAAGTAATGTAAATTTGGCTGAAGCAGCCTTAGTACAATCTATCCAGATAGCATTATGGTTTGAGACATGAGATCAATCATTAATCACCTCCAATATATTATTTTCTGCCTTATCCAACCCTAAGTTTTTTGTGTGGATGACCTAAGTTGGACCTCAAACATAGCTAATTATATCTGACTTCTCTAAAAGGTTTGTACCCTAAAAACTGCAAAAGCAAGTTCAGGCAAAAGAGGTTAAGTAAATAAAGTCAAGTTGATAGCCCCTAATGTTACATTATATTCCAAAGACACTATGCACCATACTCACATTAGAGATTTACAAGATAATGAAGATATACAATTGGCAGACATTTCAGATATTCAGTATTTTGTGAGAAATCTCATGTATTTATAGATGAAAATAGCCATTGGAAATTGGCAAGGTTAATTAAAGGATAGAGACATCCAAACCTATTCCTTATTATAAAGGGGAAAGAAAGGGAAATGACAAATAACAAAGAAATATCATGATGTGGTATACTATGAGGAAGAGTATTGTCTTCTCAATAAAATTGTTAATTTTTATGAAACTTCCCAATATGTAAGAATATGTTTCATAATCACAATTGATCAAATACATTTCCTCAATTCCTAAATTTCTTCTCTTCCTGATTAAAAAATGTCTCATTCTGATAAAGAAATAAATCATAGATTTTCATTTGCTCATGTTAATGAAATTTACTCATGTTTGGATTATCAATTTTATGTCATAGGAGTTTCCAAATGTGATTTTTATGCCTGCACCCCTAAGAGTGTATCATAAATATTAATAAGGTTCCACTGGAGAAATTAAAATTTTAACTGTTATTGTTTGTGCTCCTCACAGAAATTTTACAATTATGTATGAAAACGAATAAGATAATATTGAAGCAACTTAATATAAGCGTATATTTAATTGCTCATAACCTTATGGAAGATAACTGTTAAATATCTATGCTTGGATTTCTTAATGGTCTATTCTGTTTTGGTGTCATCAATTCATAAGATCCTCAATAATCTCATATGCTATTTAATAATAAAATTCGAAAATATTCAATCAAAATGATTGAATATGAAACATGAGTAAAATTAGTATTTTAAAGGCTTTCCTTAAATCCTTTAGATTTTATGTTAGGAGATTAAATTATTATGAACAGTATTTTTGAAAACAAAGAAAGCATGCTTAATTGAGGGTATAATTTGAAGGTATATAGAAATAGTAATGAATCGCAGAGTTTGGAGCTCAATGCTCTTATTGATATCTCTTAAAGCATGTGCTAGAAATCGGATTTAACTTACATTAGTAATATCATGTATTGTAAACTATTTAGAAATGTTTCTTGATAAATGCTTAATTTGCAAAATTTTAATGCCCTCTTCTTATCCATGAGTGTCATCCTTAATTCCTAATCAGCTATTCAATTTACTCTATATGCAGAGTAGTATTGCAGGGTATATACCCAAATCTCTATGAAAGTATGAGAAATGGTAAATAAAGATATTCAGAGCAAGTAAAATGAATTAATTAAGAGCAGAATCAAAAGTTTTAGGGATATAATCAATTTGTATCAATATGTGACTAAGAAAGAGACTGATTGATTATCTATGGCAGAGTTTTAATTAATATGAAAATATTCAGCAGCAAATCTTCTTATGAGAAATGGTATTAACAAACTGGTCTGCCTTCTGTTATCAATTTACAAATTTAATTTCTCTGAATTTTCATATGAAGGAAGCAAAAATCAATACTTAAATAATAAAGATCTCAGATAGTAAATCTTAAGATATTATCATTTACTTTGCTCTTTCTTTCACATAAAAATATTGCTTCAATATTTGATGATCATTAATATTAAAAATAATTCAGAGTAGGTTATTTATAGGTTTGAATATACTCTTAAAAATTTAATTTTTCTTTTGTGGAAAAGTAGAAGAGGAATTTAGATGTATTATCTTTGTTTCCTTGGTGGGTCAGTATGCTGAATGTACCTCTAAGTAGAAAAATATGGGCAGCAGAGTGCTGCCTTGCTAGATAGTCTCCCTATTCATAAATTGCTTACAATTGTTCAAGTTTGCTGGGTTATTCCTAAGATTTTGCTATATTTTGGCAACCTGAGTTGAATATGCTAATCAAGAATGCCTTTTCCCTTCGAAGGAAGTGCTATGCTGTAATAGGTTTAAGCTTATATACAATATATGCTTTTACTAAAAAACATAACTGCAAAAGTATTGTTGGAGCATTATTAATATATAAAATCTATCAGAAGGATTGTCTTAAATACCAGGGATAACCTCTTTTTACATCATCTATTAATTACTCATAATAACCAATGAGCAGTATGTAGTATTTTCCAAGTAAGACGTGAAGGGAGAGTCCGAATCATCAAAATCAGTTTTGATGAATTTTCTTGTATTTCTTGTCACTCTCTAGAAACTAATTCCTTAGATTCCAAGCAATAATCATCTTTTTAAAGAAGTTCATTCATTTCATTCATGGGATTATCAAAGATTAATTAATGAAAATATAATAACTTTTCCTTAAGGCTTGAATGCAAAGTTTTAACTATTAATCATCTTAATTCTCCCTTATTTTTCTCATTTTTAGGATTTCCCATATTCAGTCTGGTAAATTATAATTTGACTAAAGCCAACATCTCAGTGGCCAGTCATCTATATAGTAGTGGACTATGTCATAATTAAGTTTAGGGAAAATATTTTTGAATGAAATGAGATTTAGTTTAGCTCCAATTTTAATTAATGTGTCATAGTTTGAAACATTTCCTATGATAATATTGTTAAAATTCATCTCCCGACCTGAAAAGGAAGCTTCTATAGACTTTAGTATTTAAAATTTTTGCTCTAGTCCTAAGTGAGGTCATTAAAACCTTTGGATACTTCACATCCTAATTCCAATGAAACCAAAGGTAAAATTTTTTGCTCTTCTATCATTTTGCTATATACCTTTAAATTTATTTTAAATATGTATTTAATATTTATGAATATTCAGTGATCCTTTCACCTATCTCTTCATACCTTTACATTTGTTAATGCCAAACTATATGAAATGTATTTTTCCACATGTACAGTCACTCTAAGATGCTCTAAAATGTAGGTTTTACTTGTATAATATATTCATTTAGTCCTTTTGTATTAATCTCTTTCATGTAATTTCAAGCTATGTTCTATAAATTACATTTATGTCAATATTATTTACATAAAAGTTCTAAGTAATCATCAACTACAGGGCTGTCAGTCACTGAATTAATAACTTGTTGCCTGATAACCATATTACTGCTATTTTTAAGTAACCGACTCCAATTTCATGAAGGGATTTTTTTATATTATATATTTACATTCAGATTTCATCTATATGTTTCCTCGTTTTCTATTCACTGTGTTGAGATATTTCTCATTAATGGTAATGAAGAGGTTTCATTAGAATAAGTTACCTCCATTCATTATACATATTTTATTCTATTTTTTAGGTTTCAATTGGAAATCCCATCTCAATCTCAACTTCTGAAATGAATTAGACTTCAGCATTATGATGAATATGCTGATATATGATAATATTAGCAATGTTAAACAATTTTCTTTGATGTAACTTAATCTTAGATGAGCTAACAAATATTGATAGAATTACTTATTATAATTTTGTAGGAAGCATCCATAATATTCTTAGTGACCGTTTTTGTGACTTATTATCATTTGTCTCACTTCTTAAAAGAGTAAAACTTCTCAAAGCTTTTCAAGATTGGAAATCATTTGCTTATTACTAATTTTTCATATTTCTATTGTTTACTGCAAATGTATGTGAATGTTATAATACCTTGATTTCATTATTTTTTCCTCTATAGGGTTGTATTTTGAGAAATTAAAATAAGTTAAACGTGTTGGAAAATTTTACTTAACCCTCCAAGCAAAAGAAAAATTTTTGGGTCTTGAGAATATCTTGTATTCTATGTATTATAACCAAAAACCAATGATACACATCTGTTAATAATAAAATATGAGTGATAAAGTTAAATAGTTACCTTTGTCCATGTGGGATATTGCACAATTTGAAATAGTGTATCCAAGATCATCTATTTAGGCAGATAAAATCCTCCAGTTGCAAAAATTAATATCACATAATTAATTTATTCATTATAAGTCTGTCCAATAAGCTTTAGTTGATGCAGTTTACTCTTATATGTAAGATAAATTTTGGATTTATACTAAACTTGAACTTATACAACTAAGGTATTAATTATTATCGTAAGCTCTAATTATCTTATACACTCATAGGTTGATCTGAATGTCATTTCTCTTAAAATGTATGCTTTTTATGCATAAAATTTATAAGTCAACCACAAAATTTTCCACAATTATTGAATATTTCTAGGTTAATTGTAGCTATAAACTGTTAGATTTTCAAAAGTTAATTTAATCCTGTAATAAGGACTAAAAGAGACATGATTTAGTATTTATAACTTTTAGCTTTGAAATTTATATGTTTATATTGAAATTTTCAATAGATACAAGATTTAATCTAATTCTTGTGGGCTTTCAATTCTTGGAATTTGGTCATGTTTGATTTGTCCTTCAAAAATGGTGGTGTATTTATTTCATCTTGGTGAACTATTAAATCTAGTCCACCAGAATCCATGGTATAGGCCTAGTGTCAAGTATCAGTCATGACTTACTTATGCTCAAAGCATTGCATGATGAGCTATATAATCTATAAATTAATAATCTTAAATCAAAAGCCATACAATAACAAACTAATATAAACATGATAAATGTATGACATATGTCGCTATCAGCCACAAAAATGAAGTTAGGTTTCGTGGGTTGTTAAAATTGTGACAATCGTATCTTTTTGAATTGATTAAACAAAACAAATTAAATACATCATTTCAGTATATAATTAAAAACAACTTTAAATTATCTATAGTATTAAAATATTTCATTTTGATGTGCTTCTTTGCAGTAAAAAATAATTAAGCAGTAAATGATGGATCACCTTTTTCAGATAAAGAGCTTCAAAAGCAGAATTTGTAATACGTGGAGTAGAGAGAAAAAATTCAAATAACACAGTTACATGCTCATTTTCATAAGTATACACTTATTTTTGATTATATTAGGGAGTGGTAAAAAAGTGTAATAGGTTCTCAGATGAGACCAATGACCAATGTTAATCTTTTGAATCAGACATTGGAGCTGTAAGGTTTTTATTGAAAAAACAAGTATTCTTCCATAGCTTATGATAAAAATATCCTGATTCTGGCCAACATCTCCAGAAATACCAGCTCTTCCTGCTCTGAATGGGTGCCAATTTTCTTTTATTATGTGTTTTTAACTATAAACTTCCCGGTGAAAAATATCTTCACCCAATTTATTCTGATGCTTCATCATCACTTAAATAGAGAGGTATAAAATGAGCAGTTGCTATCTTAGAGATCTTACTATTTGGTCATTGCTATCCATCAGTTACCTCCATCTAACATCAAATCTAAATAGTAAAAACATGGATTTGAAACCTGATTGTGTAATTTTTTCATCAAGTTTTCTGCATCAATGATTTGCAATGAATCACTCCATAATTCTATCATTCATGTCCTATAATTGTTATTTCATGAACTTATTTTGTCATAATTTAAAGATTATTATCATGAGTTTGAGAAACCTACTGGTCTGGGTAAATTTTACCCACAGATTCTGCAAATTGTATTTAAAAAATATAAAAAATCTCTGATTAAATTTCACTTCTCATTCTTCTCAAATTTTAGCATTTATAAGAGTTATTTAAATTTATCCTCAATAAGATACAATAGATGACATTTCCATTTAATATGAATTCCATTTTGTATACTGCATTAGTGTTATCAAACTTATGATGACACTTATGTTACTCCATGTGTTTTGTCTCCTCACAGGAAGTGAAAATATTGATGAAACAAATTTTTTAGTTTTATTAAATGTTAATTTTGAAAAAATTCAACCAAATAGTATATCTATGTTATTTTTCTCCTAATCCTTTGACTTTTTTATTATCAATTTTGGCCATTTTTGTGTGGCTTCTTGGAGCTTTTCTAAGCATGATGTATGGAAACCTTCAAAGTATGAGATTGTGAAATTATATTTTCTCACATTGGAATAAAGAATGATTGCAAATTTAAAAATGCAGATCTGAAAACATCTTAATGGTTATTTTTGAAAATAATTGTGAACCAAAAGTGTAAGAATATAAACCAAGTATCTAATGGTACAATTATGCGATATTTTTTAAAATGCCAATATACCATAGTTGCCATATATTTCTAAATTACCTTTGATTATCTGCTTATTCTAAGGTACTATATAATTCAGTCTTGCAAGGATTCATTGAGCCTTTGGATAATCATTGAGATGTAGTATTCTATATTGGGCTTATCACACAAAAGCTCAATGCAACCTTGCAGCAATCAACACCAGGGAAGCCAGCAGCATAATCCTCTCCTAATCTAAAAAACCAAGAGCTCAACATATCCAGCAAAGGAAATATATTTAATTTGACTACAGTTGTAGAAGCATTTGAAATCAGCATCATCCTTCATGATTTCATTTTTGGTATTGTGTTTTTACTTTTCAAAATGATTCATAAGTTTTTAGAATCTTTTGATGAGAAGGGCTCAGCATTTCTAATGGTAAGAAATGATATATTTATCTCTGCAATTTATCCTTTGCAGCAATAAGATCCTAGAATGCCCATTGAACTTTCTTTGTAGAAACTGCAGATTTCTCAGGAACTGGTATCAGAAATAGTCAAAATTCCAATTTTTTGTTTTAAATTATTGACATTCTTCTTTTGATATTCCAGAAAAAAATTGAAGTCAATAATTACAATCATAAAAACTTTCTTCTTGCCTGGTACTCAGACAAGAAGAACTACATGTTTTCACATCGAAAAAGTCATAAATGATTTATTTAAGAGTTAATTCACTACAAAATATCCTTTCTATGCAATATAAATATGTCATATTACCTATTGGTAACTTCAATTGATTCAGATCTCGATTTGAAATATCTTTATAACCCTATAATACTACACTATGATTTCAAATATTTTACTCCTGAATATGAAATTAGGGGATAGTTGCTTGTTACTATCTAGATATTGCTTTCAGATGCTAGGTTTACCTGAAAGTAAGTGTTATGTTATACATTGAGGAGTTTTCAATTGCATTTTAGCAAAGATTTTTAATCAAATACCACCAGAAGCATCTCACTCAAACCCTCTAGTTTTACATATCTTCAAAGAAAATATGTTAGAGAAATGGTTAAGCAGCAGCTGGCAAAGGATTCAAACATTCTGCTTCTTTGCTTCCATGCTAAATTTTTATGCTTAGAATTTGAAAAAATCCCCATCAGTCCTGCATAATCTTGGTTATCAAATTTTGAAATTGTTTGGAATTATTTCATGCAAAATGGCATGTAGTATCTTCTAACTATGCAAAAATTTGCTGATCAAGTAAATGTTTCAATATCTTAAGTATTGCTGAAGAATGTATGTACATACTTTATTTTTTTAATTATTCTCATATTTTCATGAAATAAAATGACTGCTGTCCTGATAGCTCACTTCAGAAAAGTTACATTTCTATGTATTTTGCAAAAACAAAGATCTTTTGTTTATTGAAGAAGTCATTTGAATGAAATATAAGTAGACACCTGGGAGATCGTGGCAGCTATACATTTACCTAGTGACACAGCCTCAACATGATTTTGTCCTTCAGGGTGCTGAGCAGGGATCTCAGAAGCATCGGGGTGCTACTCCAGAATCTAACAATGAAGAGGAACTGAATGACATACAAATACGCCTGCCACCAAACCGATCACCTCCTGGAGAGCCTACCTCAGATCGTCTATCAAGGGCAAGCCTCAACCAGGGATTTGGTCACTCTACCTCTGGGAACATTGGCAGTGGCTTTGGTGGGACATCAGTGGGAGGCATATCTGAAGGCATACGGAGCAGGGAAGGTGCTGGAGGTGCCTGTGGTTCTGCTTCCTTAGTATCTATTGGAAAACCAAATTCTACCACCTCATCAACTATCACAGCATCTGTTGTTGTGAACTTGCCTTCATCTTACCCTGGTTCAGAGATTGAACCAATTTCCCCTGTTGCTTCTCCTGCTGCCTCACCAGCTACGTCCCCTGGTTCTCACCCAGAGCATGGTACAACTCATCAACAGCACCATCAACAAGTTGAGTCTCAGCAAGGAGTTGTTAGGATATCCACATTGTGAACTAACGTGAAAAATAGGTAAAGGTGAGCATGTCAGAGGAGAATTTTAATGTGCCACTCGACTGCTCTAATGGGCTCTCCTTTCCTCCTAAGCCGTGAGGGAACTAAGCAATTACTGTCCTTACTCCATTTTTCACGAGTGAGTTTCTCGTAAATAATCAATCATGTTATGTCATGATGCCTTGGCCAGATAGGATGGGACAGATAAAAGGGTGTGAAAGCTTACATACAAGAAAGTGTCACGTAATAGTTTGAAAGTGGTCAGAGGATATTTTTTTTAACCAAACAGCTAAAAACTTTGGTTGAGTGAAGATGAAGTCATAATTGAAATGAAACTTAAGATAAGGCCACCTAAAGAAATGGCTCTTCTATTTGGATTTTTTGTTGTTCCTTTTATATTTTGCCTATGCCTCCTGTCTTCCGAACATATTTCATTGCATATTGGGAATCCTTTGGATTATACCCTTTGCCATCACCATCAACTACGTTACAATGAAATTCTGCGAATTTCAAACTACATTTATTAAAGAGGCTCCTGTTATCCCATTAATAACTTTGGCAGAAAAGCTTCAGAAAGTCTTTCCTGATGTGTCCTAGGTGGTGAAAACTAACACAATAGAACTAACCACTTCTTGTGAGAATCACGAGTGAAAAAGTTTTACTCTTAAAACTACTTATTTGTCTCAGATAAGTGTGTCATTTTATGGGTGACAGAGCCTTCCTGGCCACATTTGTGATAGGAGAGGAGCAGTACAGCTATTATTATTAGAGTGGGAAAAGCTCTGAATGAAATATTTCCTATTGGCAGCTTTTGGCAGTGGAAGTCGTCTTTGGCTCCAAAACCCAGTGAGCATTTAAAATCCACTTCTAAATCTTAGGCATTGAAAAGTGTTTGGGACAAAGCTCCATGTTTTTGTGTGATATATTTTTTAAATTTATTCTCCATCACCAAGTTTAGAGGATGTGTCAGATTCTATCTTCCCACAGGGGTTAATCACCCTAAAAACCATGGTGTCTGGTCATCTATGTGTTCAAGGATCAAATAACAGCAAATTGAAGAAGTGAAAGTATATCTTCAATGGTCGTAAATCTGAATGGAATTAAATGAATTGCAGAAATTATTCACAATATTATCCAGAATGCATAAGATGTCCAATATTGTTTTTGGTACTCTAATCTCTTTTTAAAAAAGATATTGAGTATATTAAAACTTATTCCTTCCTATATTTTTGGTATATATACTCAGGAAATATTGGCTTTTATTGTTAAGGAGAGTACTAATTAAAATTAACACCATGGTTTACCTCACCAACCTGATACCACAGATTTTGATATCAACTATCAATTGAATTTTGGAATTTTAAGAAGAAAACACTAGAGCATAAATGATACAGGCAGGATTTAACAGTAAAGAGAGTGATATGAAATATGCGCTTATACTGAATGAACATTTCAGTTATAAAAAATGGAGTGATAGTTAAATTTTGAATTGGAGTGCACAAAAATTGATTAGTTCGAATGGCATTTATTAGAAGAGATGAAATTGCCTTTCTAACGTTCTCACTTATATTAGATAACTGATAAATAAATTCTATTCTAACAGGTGAATGAAAACAGGAATCAGAATGGTATTCAGAATAGATAATATCACCTCAAACTGGATTTAATGAATTGTTTCACAGAAGATGTATCATTAGTTTCTCTCGCAGGTAGGTTACACAGTTGCCATCCTTGTTTATTTTAACATGTAATGTGTAACCAATTGGGAAGAGAGGGGATGACTGCAACATTGTTAAAAATGTGTTCAAATGTGTTAATGAATCCAGTTCAGTCAATGTCTAATTTCTGAAAGAAGTCAATGACATAATTTTAACCATTATTATCTTGGTAGCTCATACTGCTCATGTGAGTGGTGTGAGACAGTTAGACTATAGAATAACTTGAATTTCTTACAATACCACCAATTGCACGATCATATTGGATCTTATAGTGGTTGCAATCATTTATATGAGTTTTTACATTTATTTCTTAAGGGTACATCATAGCAGTGGCCTCCATAGAGTGTAACTACTATTTGCAATTCAATTTTGTGGGACGTACAATCAAATTTGTATTTGTAGATCTGAAAAATATTATAAAAAACCTTTCTCTTGTACAGCAAACTTTCAATGTGTAATCTTAAAAAGTTTAGCAAATGGTGACAGGTTTGATGGAAAAAGAATATTATGAAGTTTCAATGTTGTCAGATTCTTTCATGTTTATCGTACGTGGGAGCTTAAGCAAATATTATTCTAATATGTGTTACACAAATCATTATTACAATACTTATTTTCCCATCTTATGATCTTTCTCTTTAGCTTAATCATATGATTGGGATGTGCCTGCAACACCATGTCTATACTATTATGGACATTTTCTGACTTGAAAATATTTTGTCACTATCATTGTGAAGCTCCTCTGCCCCAGAGACATTACATGGGCTGCCCCCAGCATGTCGATGACTCCATACTCACCCACAGAATGCATTCCAACTCTTCTAATGATTATTACCATAATGATGAGGTATGAGTGTCCTGTGAAATTGATACATTGCAGATACAGGTCCAATGAGGTGCTTGCCTTCAATACTACTTCTCAGAGCCCTTTAAAATCTTCATTTCATGAAAAATCTTGGATTGTGAGCATATGCTGATTCAGAGATTATTGTTACCAAAGGAGTATTACTAATCAACAAGTAATTGACCAAATCTAGAGGTTGAAGGAGGTAAACCCTAATAGAAGAAGGTTTCTTTCTAATGTTATCAAGATTTCATTCATGCTAAACTAATCATTTATAATATGTTGGCAATGCAAGGGTGGAAAATAAGCTTTGTGTAAGACTTGATCTGAACTGATTACTTTAGAAAAGTAATTTCCAAAATTACTTTTTTGGGTATATACTTGAAAATTCACTAAGAGTTACTTTAATGGCCCACTTTTCTGGATCATCTTAATAATTTCTCTATCACTCACAAATATTTAGATTTTCTTCCTTATCACAATGGGCATTTACTAGTGAGATGGCCACATGTGAATTCCTATATTCCAGTTTTAACAACTTAGCTGTAGACACAAAGAGCAGAGGGTGTATGAATAACTTCTGTCACATTCTGGTAAACTAAACAGGTGCTGCCATAATGTAAGTTCACCCATGCTTGCCAGTTAAGTATTTACATCCTATCATAAACTTCCCCAATGCATCTCTTGTTGCAATCCCATGAAAATTGCTTATGAGGCAAGTATGATCTTAAACCTATGTCTATTGGCTCATTCCCATCCCACCTAAAATAAGTCTCACATTCATACTCATACCTGGATCACCAAGTGAAAGGAAGTTGAGCACATGAAAATGCATTAAAAATTCAAAATAACTCGCTCTGAATTCTCAAGTGGAATGATTCATATTCATAAAAAACTTTTGCTTCTTGGTATGTACATATTTTCTTCAAAGTATTAAACCATTACCCATCAATAATGGAGTTCTTTATTTACCTTTTTAGTTTCAAGTAAAGTTTATGTTTAAGGGTTAAGAAGAGAGTATTCATTATTTCATGACATAAAAAGTTCATACCCAGGTCTGATGAATCATAACTTAAGAGTAGAAACCAATATTCTTGTTTAGGTATACCAAAACTATTACTGTATCATAAATAGATAGATTGGAAATCATGTTCTCCATTATATATCTATCAGAAATGAGTCAGAGATAATTTTCAATAATATGAGGTGCTAGCCAGATTATTTGCCATCGAATCTAAATGTTATTTGCAAATGATTGGTAGTTGTCTTTGAAAGATGCAAGGTGGAAATAAATTCTGCAACCTCTTATAAATGCCCTATTTACTCAAATTGGAGTCAAAAGTGAAATCATCATTTAAATTTAGGTATCCATTTAAAGATATTATATTGTTAATTACAAGCAGTATATTTTTGCCTAGCCAAAAATTGCTCTCATTAGAAACAAGAGGATGTACGAGTATGAGTATTTTATTATCCTTAGGAATCACATCTAATTGTCATTAACGATTAATTATAAATAATTATTTCTTTTCAGATTTGAAAATAAATTATTTTATGGAATCATATTCATTTCTTCCCTGCAGCTTTTCTTTCTATTATCTCAAGATTATTTGATCTTAATCAGAAGACTGAATCAGTTGCATCAAGTATGAATCTACATTCTTCTATTGAGAACAAGGCTGAATTTTCTACAGATACAAATTTTGAAAAGGAAACCTTTCTCAGTGAGCCTTAACATTGTAATCAAATCATAATCAATGATTAGGTACACAATGTCAACACCATCATTCATTTTTGCCCTGTATGGGAAACCTTGCCTGGTCTAAAAGTGTGACATGACTCATATTTAATGTCATTTGCATCATTTTGAAATGTTTTCGCAGTAAGCAAGCAGCTCTCTCCAGAAGACCTCAATGATTGACTTGATAATATCTTGACTAACTCACATTTTCCCTTACAATGGACTTTTTCATCACTGTTTACAAGTTTTTTTGCATTTATCAGCATGTGATAAATGTACGATTTACTCATATATTCATAATTTTGTCATAATTATCAGGCAGTTTTCACATCATCACATACAATCATGCAATTCTTATATTTAAAATTGCAAACCTCTCAAAATGCAAAATATATCTTTTTGCATTATTTTTAATTATTATATAAAATTTACACACACCAAAGGGTATAAATGTTACATAGTAATTAAAATGAATGTGAAAAGATATATTTTGAGAGATTTGCAGTTTTCAATATAAGACTTGCATGATTGTATGTGATGATGTTGAAAGCTGTCTGATAATTTATGATTAAAATTTATGCCATCACCTCACTCTGAATTTGTTCATAGTTTTCATGGTTATATTTTCATGGAGATAACTGTTATTTATTTTAAGATACATGCCTAGCATCATAGTTAATTCAATGCTAACTATGAGCTTTTACAGGTATAATTATGTGATTTTGATCGACCTACATTAATTATGTGAAATTTCCTTCTTATCAAAACAATTTTCATGAAAATAATGAGTGAGCTTAAGAGAGACCAATTTATTCAAATCGAAGAAGAAAGCAGCACTCGAAGCTATTCTCTGGCTTTATGAGTAAATTCATCCATCCTTCATCATAAATGTTATCATTATTATAATCTTTTCCATAAACTTCTCTATATCTTGTTCGGCTGTTACCTATTCTGAATATCCATTTTTCCCTTCCTCAAACATTTTAAAGTACATAGTAAGTTTATTTCCATCATATATTTTCTAACAGATGTATAGGTATATT
This sequence comes from Pachydiplax longipennis, assembly GCA_036926295.1. Lineage (NCBI taxonomy): Eukaryota > Metazoa > Arthropoda > Insecta > Odonata > Libellulidae > Pachydiplax > Pachydiplax longipennis. Next base: position 21,944 of record JAVFKF010000028.1, on the reverse strand, counting down.
ATTTGAAACCACAATTTTCTATCCAAAAATGTTAGGTTAATTGTGAATTTTAAGAATCTCTCTCAACCTTAAAAAAATATTAGCAAGAATTTCAGGAAAAATAGCTGTCCTCCCTCTCATTAGCTTCAGGTTGAAAATTTAATGGAATAAATATGAGGAAGGTATATTATTGCAATTCACCTCTAACTGTAACAACTTAGGAGCATTGCTTATATCATTAAACTTAGGTTGCAGGTTTAATGAAGAAACTTTTGCTATTGTGAATATAAATCATATAGCTTCATTAATTATCAGTTTCTATCATAATTCTTTTATTTTAAGGGCTTGAGAGTAATAATCTTTGATCAAATTCCAGCAATATAAAGTTTAAAAGTGTTACTGAAATAGATGAGGTTTATTGTTGGTTTAACCTGGTTGTTCCTAAACTTTTTCAAGCCCCTGCCCTCTTGCTTTCATTAACTTATAGCCAACTCTAGTGGCCAAGCCCTCACTTATGGTCAGGACTCTGCTTTTAATGCCACCTTCCTTATTTCTGCCCCCTCTAAGATCAACTCACCACCCCCATGGGGAAAAAATCACTCACTTTGGGAGCCTCTAATTTAACCTCTTATTTTCACTACTATGCTAAACATAAGGATGAAGAAAATTTTGATTAGTAAGCAAGTCTGGCTTGCTAAACTAATGATTAATTTTCATTTCCTACTGTATTTGTGATTTGAATTATCCAAAATTCATGTCAATGAATTATAAATTATTGCTTATCATGGACGAAATATGATGGCAGAAATCGATAACTGAATTCAGTCAGATAAAGTAAACCAAATTCATTTGATACCATTCATTAAATGGCAAATAAAACACCTCTGCATATCCCAATTGCCTTAAGGCAAGGAAAGGCTTTTTTTTAATATGAAGGAATGTTCTCAAGCAGGAGTAAGTTTAAGTTTATGCCAGGTATATTGATACAATCCTTTCAAATATTTTATTTAAAGATGAAAAATTTAGCATATATATATATATATATATATATATGCTAAATTTTTCATCTTTATTTTCATTTTTCATTATATATATATGGTTTTGTTTTAAAATCTAAGAACAACATGATAAACATTGTATTTGTTATGAATACATCATTAGTTCTAATTTGACAGTAACAGTATGTTTATAATTACTCATGTCCAAATATGTTATTTTATCTTGTATATAAAAGTGATAAACATGAGTTAGTGAAGTTTTTAACACATTATTTTAATTTTACTTCTTTAACGAAGCTGCTTTAACTAACCCAAGGCAAAAAATGTACATACAAGTAAATAATGAATATTTCAAAAGATGGCATGCTCTGCAAAACATTCAAATTCAAATGATGCTTATATTAAAATTATCAAATTGATAAAATTTACCTTTTTTACCAATCAGCAGGCAAGAGAAAGTTCCCTAAAACTAGAATTTATCAGCAAAATCAAACCCAAATGCCAGACTAGGTTTTATATCTTACTTATTCTTGCATAGGATAGATTCATCAAATCAAATAAAATGACAGTTATTATTTACTTCTTAACAAATGATAAAACAGGGACTCATATTTGAATCTTCTGCCTTGTTGAAGATAATCTAACTCCATTCAAATGATTCATTAGTTGCGATGCACCAAGGAAGATTAACTTTATAAGACAGTTGAATCACTTATATGTAGATAGTGAACAGTATGTATTTAAATTTTAGGATTTTTTAGTCAACAGCTAAGAATTTAGGAACAGTTTCTTTAATTTGGTTGCCTTTAAAATTTTCTTGTGAATTTTTAAGAAATATTTTCAATTTGGCCAGTTTTTAATATGTTAGAAATAGTTGTGGATGCTTATTAGAGAGTTATGAAGTTATAATGGTAATATATGGTAGTACCCATCAATTTTCTGTAGCATATATTTCAGTTCATCAGCTTAGAAAATCTTTAAACTCCAGCTTTGACATGTGCTGCACTAGGGACCACTATAATTGGCAGATGCCAATTTCTACGTAACATGAAATAATTGATTTATTTTTTACTTTCACAGCTTTCTGTTATTTTATCTTAAATTATGTTGTTAGCGCATTAGGAGTTCAAGCTCTTAGCACAAATTTTACATCAATTTATGCTTTTTCTAATCTCTTGTTGGTCAGATTCTTTAATACGTACATAGAAAGTTGTCATCAGCCAATCTTTTAAAACATGCACATTGTTTACATGTTTAGATTGTGCCCATACCATCAACACTAAGAAATATATAATATTGTATTACTGTTCCATATCTTCTTGAAGTGGTTTGCTATAGTTGATGGTAATAAGTCAAAAATTTTATTATTCTAAAGGTTAAAATTCTTTTCTCTTTCATACTGATGAATACCTGCTTTAGAACTATGCTTACTAAGACTAAATGTCAATGCACTTTGCTTTATACAACATAGTTTATAGCTTGTAGTTATAAAATTTCCCAGAATGACTTGTTTAGTTTTCATAGAAAATTATCTTTGTAGAAGAGGAAGCACATAAGCATTGTTTTTTACCAAGCTTACCTCTATTGTTTGTCAGCCTCATTAAACAGTCAATTATTTCTCAGATTAGCATATTACCTAAAAATTAACCCCATACCTCAGTATGACATAACATTGAGTGTGTCTTCATTTACTTTTTCTTATGATTTTGGAGCATATTGATTCATAATCATTATGAAATATCAATGGTTGGATATAATTTTTCCGTTATTTATTACAGATAATTCCCTAGCTAAAATTTGCTATATCTTCTAATATATTTCCCGTATTATGATCTCCTTTTATGCTATGAAATTAGAATTATATTTCACTCGTAAACATTTTACCCTGCCATTAAAATAATGATTCTGATGTCAAATTACAACCCATTGTTATTTAACATTAATGCATCCCATTTCACTAAAATTTATTTTCATGAAATCATTTCTAATTCAATTAACCATAATTTCAGATAAAAATTAAATAAGGAGATGTATTATTTTGTCTTTCTCTGTAAACAATATTTTAATTTGTACCATTCAACTCATTGAGTTTTATCATGTTTATGCTTTTTAGTAAGGATCTTATGTCAAAAGTAATGATGAAGAGGATTACTATTTCATTTTATCATGGTAATAATTAAGTCTATAACTTAAAAAATGAAATTTTAACAGATAATACTAAAGATATCAGGATTAATTTAATTTCTCTTATTATTTCAGTGTAAATTCATAAATTTTTTTGTGGATCATATGTAGGTGATTTTCAAATGTTCTAGAGGAAAGGAGCTTATTCCATGTCCTTGAGCTGCCTATAGAAATTTTCTCAATAGTTCTCGTGGAAGGCAACTATTGTCATTCACCACTTGAAGCCCTTGTAGAAAGGCCAGAAACATTTGGCTAGCACCTCAAGACACAAAAAGTCTTTACAATCATGTATTATAGTTAATACTTATTCCTTTGTAGAATTAGTTCATTCCAAATGATAGGGTGTATAGTGCTATTGCAAAATAACACCCTGTAGGAATTAAACTTGGCACTCATATAGCCACACCCTGTTTTTCATTTTACCATCTCTAGAGTTAACCACCAGCAAGGTGTGGCTTTTTACTGGTGTACAACCCTTAAGAAGTCCCTTGAGCAAGTCAGAGAATTAATTATGGGCAGGATAACGTGGCTCTGAAAGATACACTATGAGAGGTGTTTGTGTAAAATATTTTCTCAAATATAAAAATTTTCTTCTGTATTTTTAATCAGGATTGTAGAGTAATGATATTTTCTGTAAGAAAATGAAGAATTTGATGTTTCACAATAATTATTATTACTCATATATTGTTTGTTTTTATTAAAACTTCTGAATGCATCTCAATGTTTATAAGTAAGTACCTTTGCAGTGACAACTGAAGTGACACATTCCTCAACCTGATTGTTCATACTACAGCTATGTGTTCTGGGTTGAATTGTATTTTTCAATAAAATTGATTGCTGAAATGGAGCTTTGTGTAATATTTCAAGATCTCTATCAATGAAGTTGGAGATATTGTAGCTATTAGATGACACATGAATTTCATAGCATCTGATGTACCTATTACTAATTAGTGAGTCCACATCTTTAGTTTATTAATTTTAAATTTCATTCCTATCATTGGATGTAAAATTAAATAAATAACGTGAAAGAAAAGAAAATGGAACTCGGCTGTTAATGAATAAGTGGTTTGAAAAACTCTCCAATTGCCAAATGCACCCATCGGTCACCAAACCGATGGGTGTCAACCCGAAAGAATCAATGGAGTGTTTTGGAGACTGTCTTCATCCTCAAGGAGGGTTAAATGCTTAATATGAAGGAATGTGCATTGGAATATTCTGAGAAAACTGATAAGATGTGGTCCCCATTGATCCTTTTGGGTAATTGGCACCCATCAATCACCAGCATTTGGTGATTGGAGAGTTTTTCAATTTTTTAATAAGTATTATCTTTATTGTAGGGAAAATTGTGATTGCAAAGTCACTTTTTTTAACTGATCAGCAATGTATGATGGATCTAATTATTAAGTAATGATAAACGTTAATATAATAATTAAAAGCTAAATTATGTTATAAAAAAGATTTAGAACATTATTATTAAAAGTATTTATTATAAGGCTAATATTTAGATTCTTATTATTAAAAGAATGATTCTGTAATAAATAAATTTGATGCTGTTATTTTTAATTTTAATAGCAATTAATTGACTATTTGTTGCATTTGACTATGTACTTTAACTATATTTTATTGGTTGTGCATTTGATCGGTCTTATACAAAGTAGAAAGTTTGTATGTATGTATGTATGGCTTGGGAACCAGAAGTTTACTCTCAAACTTTCAAGATTGTTAAATGGTATGGTAATTATCAACGATTACTTAACATTGAGAATCAACTGGCAGTTCAACTATTCTATAATGTAATTTGAGTATGGCTGTGGGTTTATTTTAATGTAAAACTCAAGAGCCAGAAGTTCTAAAACTTAAAAATATGAGTCTTATGAAAATTCATCCCCTTAAAATAAATAGAAATTTTTAATCTATAATATTAGTCCCCAGTTCAATCCTATAGCAAATTTTAACTTAAAAGAATCACTGTACAAGCTTAAAACAATTTTCATAATCAGTATATTCAATAAAGACTCATCTTAGTGTCGGGTTTATAATTTTCAAGGTTGAGAATTAAGGAGCACTTCAGATAGAATTGTTGAAACTAATGATCTTACAAATCCAATTTTTAAGACAAATATTGTATTTACATAGAAATAAAAAATATAAAAATAAAAAGTGTTATTCTTCAATGACACTTTTTGAGAAGCTTACAGATATTTTTTAGTCAAAACTAATTAAGTTTACTTGGTTATTAATTTTATTTTATAAAGATATTTGAAAATTCTTTTGAGATAATTATGTTTTGATTAATCAATTTCATAAAATACTTAATAGTGGGTGTTTCTGTTATAACTCCTTTTAAAGAATCATCAAATCGAAGACCACAATAAAAGTTGAGGTTAACCACACATATCATAGACCAAAAACATAAATGAAGTAAGATGAAATACTTAAGGGACAATATTCACTATCTTTTATAGAGAAATTCATTTAGTGGGAATATTAATGCTTAAAGTTCAAAAATGATTCCTATGAATATCCAAGACACATTTAGTATGATAGATAGAAATTTTAATTTCCTTACTGAGAATCAATGGGTACTTCAGCTAGTAGTGTATATTATTTGATTGTTTATTTGTATGTTTTATTTTCTTTAGGTCCTGATAAGGTTATCTATTTTAATATCCTTTAGTTAATACTCCAGGAAGGTTTGTGAAGATTTTTCATACCCCATCTTTGTTGGTTCTTTCCTGTTCATGATTCATTTTCCTAAACTTCGTTTAGGTTTTGTAAATCAATGACTAAATCTTTATTATCCTCTGTTAATTTAAATTTACTTTTAAAATTGTTTAATAATGACAATGGGTTACATGGAAGAGAAGACTTTATAGTCTCAATTTCACCCAAAATAAACATGTTATTAGTTTATAATTAAAGATATGACAGTTGTACATCTTCAGTTTTAACTGGAAAAATAATCTTATATTTTCTTAGCATATTTACATATTATTTACATAATATTACATTTACGTATTCAACAACATGCCAAAAGAGTTAATCTCAGCTCATTTGTTTATGGTTAGAAATTTTCCATCTTGAAGGTAGGTACACCCAACCATCTTTTCAAGTCTTTAATGGATCCTATTAACCCAAGGAATAAACATAAAATTTATCCTTATATTTTATATTTATGTTTACATAATATTATTTCAAAAAACCTTTTACTATTGAAGGGGTTAGGGTTACTTTATGAATTTGTAAAAAAACTAAGTTTTAAAATATTTGGAAACAATCTTTTGGAAAAATCTTATTTTGTAAATGAAAAATAGTTTTAGGATAATATCATTGTTAAATTATTGTCATATTTTCATCCAGAATTATCATAATTGAAAAGTTACTCTTATTAATTATATCCAAGTCTTTATCCATTAATTATAAAGCAGAATTATTTCCAATCACTATTTTCATTATATACTTTGAAAAGTTGTCAAGATATATTTTGGAAAAAAACATTCGAGAAGGAGCCAGAAAAATATTTTTGAAAGTAATATAAGATACAGTATCAGAAAGTAGTATTTTACATAAATCTCTTTAAAAATATATGAAATATAAAATTTTATATGAAATATAAAATTTATATAAAATATATTTCTAAAATTGGCCCCTGGTAGCCATGTGGGTAACACAATCGCTATTGGTGAAAGTGGTCCTGGGTTTGAACCCTGGTGTAAGTGATGTTTACCCAGCTGCAGAATAATAAGGAAGCTACCTGAATTTAGAGTCAGCAGTTTAGGTCTAGAAAAAAACAATTTTAGCAGTGTGGAAGTCGATGCGATGACCACATGTCACCCACAATGAATACTGCCTGGCTTAGGCTAAATCCCATTGTAGGGATTCTGTTACAACAGAATTGATATATTTAAGTTTTTTGCATGAATTATTTAGTATGTATGAGACAGTTTTCAGGATATTTATAACTATATAAGATATCTATATCCTCTTCTCCCAAAGTAGATATGGTTTCATAACTAAACAATTTTGGGAAAGTTATTTGCCACATGCTTTAGATGTGACTTTGATAAAATAGTGATTTATTATTTGTAATCATTCATATTCTCTATTTCTAATATACTGACTTAAAAAGATTAATGTGCAAAATAAAATGTATGATTCTTTGTTTTTTTATTACCTATGTAACAGATGATCTGGAAATTGAAGAATTGCCAAACTGCCTCCTTTTTGAAGTCCCTGTAAAATGTAAATAGTAATAATTAATAATGATTAATTGCCTTCTATTCTATCGTCTCTTTTAATATTGTGCAACACATCCATGGTAACAATCATAGCCCTGAATAACTTATCATTTGCAATCAGGCCATAATATAGAGACCTGTAAGTCATCCTTCACACACCAAACAGTCTTACCACCACATTTCTGGATCTGATGTGTGATGCCTTGTATCCAATCTCAGACTGTACCTGAAACAGATCTTTTATCTCCATTTCATAGGGCATGAAGTGGTACATGTAGATCCTCAACAGACAATTATACTGTAATTTTCAATTTTTTCTTCCATAGTAAGAGTAAGCATAAACTCAGAATGATTCTCTAATCCATTTTCATTAATAAAGGAATTATAATTAGCAAATGAATTCTCTAAATTTCTTACAAGTTCTCCATCACCTCTAACTTCTCCAGGAACTTCAACAACTCGACACACTCTATGCTACTGTTTGAAAGCATGGATTTAAATTGATCACAAGCATTGGGTCGCAATGAACAGAACTGATACTCTTGGAATGAACACTGGACATTTTACTTTATGGTTTACAGTAGCATACTTGAAAGGGATACTTGAAAGGGAAACTTGACAAATGAAGGACTCAACACCACATCAATGTTAAAAACTTACGATAGTTCATTAATAAAATTAACAATTGTGTAATCATTCAAGGTAATGAAAGATGTACACAAACTCGCCACTATGAGCACGTCTTCGACAACACAAGAGTAGAAAGAAAGAAAAAGGAAATCGGCATTCAATGAATAAGAGACTAAGGTTTCCCAATTGCCGGCAGCAACAACCGTCCAGGGCAATTCCTCGGAACTTCTTCACGTATGTCACAACAGAAAAACCCCACACCCATAAAACCCCTCCCACGACAAACAGTTACAAATACCTCACACTCCACTCCTTCTCATTCAGCATTGGACCCCTGCCGGTGATTGGAGAAACCTTTGTCTCTTATTCATTGAATGCCGAGTTCCTTTTTCTTTCTTTCAGCAACATGGCTCTCTGGCCACAGGTTCTTAATTTATTTCACCAATTACATAGAAAAATCCACACCATTGGTGCTAACATTAGGTTTCTCAAGGATTGCAGAAATCTTAACATTTTTCCAAATTTTATCAACATCTTTCCTGAAACAGAAAACAACCTAGCGATAAAAGCTATAATTTCTGCTAAAAGACATTGGATAAACCTTGAGATAAACAAATTCTACAGCAAATGCTCTCTCCTAGAACTGCAAGCCTACAACCTTCATTTGAAACTAACCAAAAACTTATCCCTGATTGAATCCTCACTTTGGGATTTGCACATGAACAGAATACATGAAATTACACTTCATAAAATTACCCAAAAAAATAATAAACTTCACCAAAAACTCAACTCTTTAAAACAGAAACAACTTCCAAAAAATTCCTCTCATCATGTCAACACTCTAAACAACGTAGTCAATCTTTCCAAAGAATCCTTCAACAAAGACGAACAGTCTCTTCTCTCAAAATATTTAAAAGACACTCTTCCTTGCAAAACACCCCCGATAAAAGACACTTTCGCATATATAGAATCTCAAATAAAATTCCTACCAGAAAGCTTCAAAAACACCATCAGAAATTTATCTCTTCAACAGATTAAAGAAAATTTAGAAGACAAAAATAGGAAATTTACCAACACAAAAAACTCCAACAAGAAAGAAAACAACATTGTTAAAACACTTAATGAAAAAGATTGCTTTTACCTTAAAGCTGACAAGGGAAACAAAGTAGTGATCATTCACAAAAAAACAATATTTTGAAAAAGTCACATCCACCTTAAAAGGACCTTATGAATCCATCCCAAAAAATCCTCTCAACAAAATGATCACTTCCACCAAAGATACTCTTAAAATTTGCTAAAATCTCAACACTAATCCCAAAAAACATAAAACTCCATATATCCAACCCAACAGTTCCAAAAATGTATTGCCTACCCAAAATAAACAAGAGAGACATCTCTCTTAGACTAATCAAATCCTCAATAAATTCCCCCACAACTTATCTCAATGGCTTAAGCAACAGTTCAAACAATGGCCCCTAGATCAACAGTCTAACGTTAAAAACACAAACCAACAAAAATGGTTTTTTTCCAAAAACGCTTTTTTCGACGTTTTCGCGTTGATTTTAACATTTATGTCCTAAATTGACAAAAAAACGCTTTTTTCAACGTTTTCGCATTGATTTTGACGATTTTGTCCAAAATTGAGCTAAAAACGCTCTTTTCAACGTTTGAGCGTTGATGTTGTTATTTTTGTCCTAAAATGACGAAAAAACGCTTTTTTCGACGTTTTTGCGTTGATTTTGATATTTTTGTCCAAAATTGAGCTAAAAACGCCCTTTCCGACGTTTTTGCGTCGATTTTGATGCTTTTGTCCAGAATTGAGCTAAAAACGCTTTTTTCGACGTTCTCGCATTGATTTTGACGATTTTGTCAAAAGTTGAGCTAAAAACGCTCTTTTCAACTTTATAGCGTTGATTTTGATATTTTTGCCCAAAATTGAGCTAAGAACGCTCTTTTCGACGTTTTCGCGTTCATTTTGACACTTTTGTCCTAAATTAAGCTAAAAACGCTCTTTTCGACGTTTTCGCGTTGATTTTGACATTTTTGTCCTAAATTGTTGAAAAAACGCTTTTTTCAACGTTTTCGCGTTGATTTTGATGTTTTTGTCCAAAATTAAGCTAAAAACGCTCTTTTCGACGTTTTCGCGTTGATTTTGACATTTTTGTCCTAAATTGTTGAAAAAACGCTTTTTTCGACGTTTTCGCGTTGATTTTGATGTTTTTCTCCAAAATTGAACTAAAAACGCTTTTTTGACGTTTTCGCGTTGATTTTGACATTTTTGTCCAAAGTTGAGCTAAAATCGCTTATTTCGACGTTTTCGCGTTGATTTTGTTCTTTTTGTCCAAAATTGAACTAAGAACGCTTTTTTCGACGTTTTCGCGTTGATTTTGATGTTTTTGTCCAAAAATGAGCTAAAAACGCTCTTTTCTACGTTTTTGCGTTGATTTTGACATTTTTGTCCTAACTTGAGCTAAAAACGCTCTTTTCGACGTTTTCGCGTTGATTTTGACATTTTGTCTTAAATTGTTGAAAAAACGCTTTTTTCGACGTTTTCGCGTTGATTTTGATATTTTTGTCCAAAAGTTGAGCTAAAAACGCTTTTTTCGACATTTTCGCGTTGATTTTGACATTTTTGTCCAAAGTTGAGCTAAAAACGCATTTTTCGACGTTTTCGCGTTGATTTTGTTGTTTTTGTCCAAAATTGAGCTAAAAACGCTTTTTTCATTGTTTTCGCGTTGATTTTGATGTTTTTGTCCAAAAATGAGCTAAAAACGCTCTTTTCTACGTTTTCGCGTTGATTTTGACTTTTTGTCCAAAGTTGAGCTAAAAACGCTCTTTTCGACGATTTCGCGTTGATTTTGATGTTTTTGCCTAAAATGACGAAAAACCGCTTTTTCCGACGTTTTCGCGTTCATTTTCACATTTTTGTCCTAAATTGACAAAAAAAAACGCTTTTTTCGACGTTATTGCGTTGATTTTGATGTTTTTGTCCAGAATTGAGCTAATAACGCTTTTTTCGACGTTTTCGCGTTGATTTTGACTTTTTTTGTCCAAAATTGAGCTAAAAACGCTCTTTTCGACGATTTCGCGTTGATTTTGATGTTGTTGCCTAAATTGACGATAAAACGCTTTTTCGACGTTTTCGCATTGATTTTGACGATTTTATCCAAAATTGAGCTAAAAACGCCCTTTTTTCAACGTTTTAGCGTTGATTTTGATATTTTTGTCCTAAATTGACGAAAAAACGCTTTTTTCGACGTTTTCGCATTGATTTTGATTTTTTTGTCCTAAATTGACAAAAAAAACGCTTTTTTCGACGTTTTCGCGTTGATTTTGATATTTTTGTCCAAAATTGAGCTAAAGACGCCCTTTCCGACGTTTTTGCGTCGATTTTGATGTTTTTGTCCAGAATTGAGCTAAAAACGCTATTTCGACGTTTTTGCGTTGATTTAAACATTAAAGTCCTAAATTGACGAAAAAACGCTTTTTTCGACGTTTTCGCATTGATTTTGACGATTTTGTCCAAAATTGAACTAAAAAAGCTCTTTTCTACGTTTTCGCGTTGATTTTGATATTTTTGTCAAAAATTGAGCTGAAACCGCTCTTTTCGAAGTTTTCGCGTTGATTTTGACATTTTGTCCTAAATTGAGCTAAAAACGCTCTTTTCGACGTTTTAGCGTTGATTTTGATATTTTTGTCCTAAATTGTCGAAAGAACGCTTTTTTCGACGTTTTCGCATTGATTTTGATATTTTTGCCCAAGATTGAGCTAAAAACGCTTTTTTCGACGTTTTCGCGTTGATTTTGACATTTTTGTCCTAAATTGTTGAAAAAACGCTCTTTTCAACGTTTTCGCGTTGATTTTGATGTTTTTGTCCAAAATTAAGCTAAAAACGCTCTTTTCGACGTTTTCGCGTTGATTTTGACATTTTTGTCCTAAATTGTTGAAAAAACGCTTTTTTCGACGTTTTCGCGTTGATTTTGATGTTTTTCTCCAAAATTGAGCTAAAAACGCTTTTTTGACGTTTTCGCGTTGATTTTGACATTTTTGTCCAAAGTTGAGCTGAAATCGCTTATTTCGACGTTTTCGCGTTGATTTTGTTCTTTTTGTCCAAAATTGAACTAAAAACGCTTTTTTCGACGTTTTCGCGTTGATTTTGATGTTTTTGTCCAAAAATGAGCTAAAAACGCTCTTTTCTACGTTTTTGCGTTGATTTTGACATTTTTGTCCTAACTTGAGCTAAAAACGCTCTTTTCGACGTTTTCGCGTTGATTTACACATTTTGTCTTAAATTGTTGAAAAAACGCTTTTTTCGACGTTTTCGCGTTGATTTTGATATTTTTGTCCAAAAGTTGAGCTAAAAACGCTTTTTTCGACATTTTCGCGTTGATTTTGACATTTTTGTCCAAAGTTGAGCTAAAAACGCTTTTTTCGACGTTTTCGCGTTGATTTTGTTGTTTTTGTCCAAAATTGAGCTAAAAACGCTTTTTTCATTGTTTTCGCGTTGATTTTGATGTTTTTGTCCAAAAATGAGCTAAAAACGCTCATTTCTACGTTTTCGCGTTGATTTTGACTTTTTGTCCAAAGTTGAGCTAAAAACGCTCTTTTCGACGATTTCGCGTTGATTTTGATGTTTTTGCCTAAATTGACGAAAAACCGCTTTTTCCGACGTTTTCGCGTTCATTTTGACATTTTTGTCCTAAATTGACAAAAAAAACGCTTTTTTCGACGTTTTTGCGTTGATTTTGATGTTTTTGTCCAGAATTGAGCTAATAACGCTTTTTTCGACGTTTTCGCGTTGATTTTGACTTTTTTTGTCCAAAATTGAGCTAAAAACGCTCTTTTCGACGATTTCGCGTTGATTTTGATGTTGTTGCCTAAATTGACGATAAAACGCTTTTTTCGACGTTTTCGCATTGATTTTGACGATTTTATCCAAAATTGAGCTAAAAACGCCCTTTTTTCAACGTTTTAGCGTTGATTTTGATATTTTTGTCCTAAATTGACGAAAAAACGCTTTTTTCGACGTTTTCGCATTGATTTTGATTTTTTTGTCCTAAATTGAGAAAAAAAACGCTTTTTTCGACGTTTTCGCGTTGATTTTGATATTTTTGTCCAAAATTGAGCTAAAGACGCCCTTTCCGACGTTTTTGCGTCGATTTTGATGTTTTTGTCCAGAATTGAGCTAAAAACGCTATTTCGACGTTTTTGCGTTGATTTAAACATTAAAGTCCTAAATTGACGAAAAACGCTTTTTTCGACGTTTTCGCATTGATTTTGACGATTTTGTCCAAAATTGAACTAAAAACGCTCTTTTCTACGTTTTCGCGTTGATTTTGATATTTCTGTCAAAAATTGAGCTGAATCCGCTCTTTTCGAAGTTTTCGCGTTGATTTTGACATTTTGTCCTAAATTGAGCTAAAAACGCTCTTTTCGACGTTTTCGCGTTGATTTTGACGTTTTTTCCAAAATTGAGCTAAAAACGCTCTTTTCGACGTTTTAGCGTTGATTTTGATATTTTTGTCCTAAATTGTCGAAAGAACGCTTTTTTCGACGTTTTCGCATTGATTTTGATATTTTTGCCCAAGATTGAGGTAAAAACGCTTTTTTCGACGTTTTCTCGTTGATTTTGATGTTTTTGCCTAAATTGACGAAAAACCGCTTTTTCCGACGTTTTCGCGTTGAATTTGATGTTTTTGCCTAAATTGACAAAAAAACGCTTTTTTCGACGTTTTCGCGTTGATTTTCATTTTTTTGTCCAAAGTAGAGCTAAAAACGCACTTTCCGACGTTTTTGCGTTCATTTTGATGTTTTTGTCCAGAATTGAGCTAAAAACGCTATTTCGACGTTTTTGCGTTGATTTAAACATTAAAGTCCTAAATTGACGAAAAAACGCTTTTTTCGACGTTTTCGCATTGATTTTGACGATTTTGTCCAAAATTGAACTAAAAAAGCTCTTTTCTACGTTTTCGCGTTGATTTTGATATTTTTGTCAAAAATTGAGCTGAAACCGCTCTTTTCGAAGTTTTCGCGTTGATTTTGACATTTTGTCCTAAATTGAGCTAAAAACGCTCTTTTCGACGTTTTAGCGTTGATTTTGATATTTTTGTCCTAAATTGTCGAAAGAACGCTTTTTTCGACGTTTTCGCATTGATTTTGATATTTTTGCCCAAGATTGAGCTAAAAACGCTTTTTTCGACGTTTTCGCGTTGATTTTGACATTTTTGTCCTAAATTGTTGAAAAAACGCTCTTTTCAACGTTTTCGCGTTGATTTTGATGTTTTTGTCCAAAATTAAGCTAAAAACGCTCTTTTCGACGTTTTCGCGTTGATTTTGACATTTTTGTCCTAAATTGTTGAAAAAACGCTTTTTTCGACGTTTTCGCGTTGATTTTGATGTTTTTCTCCAAAATTGAGCTAAAAACGCTTTTTTGACGTTTTCGCGTTGATTTTGACATTTTTGTCCAAAGTTGAGCTGAAATCGCTTATTTCGACGTTTTCGCGTTGATTTTGTTCTTTTTGTCCAAAATTGAACTAAAAACGCTTTTTTCGACGTTTTCGCGTTGATTTTGATGTTTTTGTCCAAAAATGAGCTAAAAACGCTCTTTTCTACGTTTTTGCGTTGATTTTGACATTTTTGTCCTAACTTGAGCTAAAAACGCTCTTTTCGACGTTTTCGCGTTGATTTACACATTTTGTCTTAAATTGTTGAAAAAACGCTTTTTTCGACGTTTTCGCGTTGATTTTGATATTTTTGTCCAAAAGTTGAGCTAAAAACGCTTTTTTCGACATTTTCGCGTTGATTTTGACATTTTTGTCCAAAGTTGAGCTAAAAACGCTTTTTTCGACGTTTTCGCGTTGATTTTGTTGTTTTTGTCCAAAATTGAGCTAAAAACGCTTTTTTCATTGTTTTCGCGTTGATTTTGATGTTTTTGTCCAAAAATGAGCTAAAAACGCTCATTTCTACGTTTTCGCGTTGATTTTGACTTTTTGTCCAAAGTTGAGCTAAAAACGCTCTTTTCGACGATTTCGCGTTGATTTTGATGTTTTTGCCTAAATTGACGAAAAACCGCTTTTTCCGACGTTTTCGCGTTCATTTTGACATTTTTGTCCTAAATTGACAAAAAAAACGCTTTTTTCGACGTTTTTGCGTTGATTTTGATGTTTTTGTCCAGAATTGAGCTAATAACGCTTTTTTCGACGTTTTCGCGTTGATTTTGACTTTTTTTGTCCAAAATTGAGCTAAAAACGCTCTTTTCGACGATTTCGCGTTGATTTTGATGTTGTTGCCTAAATTGACGATAAAACGCTTTTTTCGACGTTTTCGCATTGATTTTGACGATTTTATCCAAAATTGAGCTAAAAACGCCCTTTTTTCAACGTTTTAGCGTTGATTTTGATATTTTTGTCCTAAATTGACGAAAAAACGCTTTTTTCGACGTTTTCGCATTGATTTTGATTTTTTTGTCCTAAATTGAGAAAAAAAACGCTTTTTTCGACGTTTTCGCGTTGATTTTGATATTTTTGTCCAAAATTGAGCTAAAGACGCCCTTTCCGACGTTTTTGCGTCGATTTTGATGTTTTTGTCCAGAATTGAGCTAAAAACGCTATTTCGACGTTTTTGCGTTGATTTAAACATTAAAGTCCTAAATTGACGAAAAACGCTTTTTTCGACGTTTTCGCATTGATTTTGACGATTTTGTCCAAAATTGAACTAAAAACGCTCTTTTCTACGTTTTCGCGTTGATTTTGATATTTCTGTCAAAAATTGAGCTGAATCCGCTCTTTTCGAAGTTTTCGCGTTGATTTTGACATTTTGTCCTAAATTGAGCTAAAAACGCTCTTTTCGACGTTTTCGCGTTGATTTTGACGTTTTTTCCAAAATTGAGCTAAAAACGCTCTTTTCGACGTTTTAGCGTTGATTTTGATATTTTTGTCCTAAATTGTCGAAAGAACGCTTTTTTCGACGTTTTCGCATTGATTTTGATATTTTTGCCCAAGATTGAGGTAAAAACGCTTTTTTCGACGTTTTCTCGTTGATTTTGATGTTTTTGCCTAAATTGACGAAAAACCGCTTTTTCCGACGTTTTCGCGTTGAATTTGATGTTTTTGCCTAAATTGACAAAAAAACGCTTTTTTCGACGTTTTCGCGTTGATTTTCATTTTTTTGTCCAAAGTAGAGCTAAAAACGCACTTTCCGACGTTTTTGCGTTCATTTTGATGTTTTTGTCCAGAATTGAGCTAAAAACGCTTTTTTCGACGTTTTCGCGTTGATTTTAACATTTATGTCCTAAATTGACAAAAAAACGCTTTTTTCAACGATTTCGCATTGATTTTGACGATTTTGTCCAAAATTGAGCTAAAAACGCTCTTTTCAACGTTTGAGCGTTGATGTTGATATTTTTGTCCTAAAATGACGAAAAAACGCTTTTTCGACGTTTTAGCGTTGATTTTGATATTTTTGCCCAAAATTGAGCTAAAAACGCTTTTTTCGACGTTTTCTCGTTGATTTTGATGTTTTTGTCCAAAATTGAGCTAAAAACGCTTTTTCGACGTTTTCGCGTTGATTTTGACATTTTTGTCCTAAATTGTTGAAAAAACGGTTTTCTCGACGTCTTCGCGTTGATTTTGATGTTTTTGTCCAAAATTGAGCTAAAAACGCTTTTTTTGACTTTTTCTCGTTGATTTTGACTTATTTGTCCTAAATTGAGCTAAAAACGCTCTTTTCGACGTTTTCGCGTTGATTTTGACACTTTTGTCCTAAATTGTTGAAAAAACGCTTTTTTCGACGTCTTCGCGTTGATTTTGATGTTTTTGTCCAAAATTGAGCTAAAAACGCTTTTTTTGACTTTTTCTCGTTGATTTTGACATTTTTGTCCAAAAATAAGCTAAAGACGCTCTTTTCGACGTTTTCGCGTTGATTTTGACGTTTTTTTCAAGAATTGAGCTAAAAACGCTTATTTCTACGTTTTCGCGTTGATTTTGACATTTACGTCCTAAATTGAAAAAAAAAACGCTTTTTTCGACGCTTTCGCGTTGATTTTGACTTATTTGTCCAAAATTGAGCTAAAAACGCTCATTTCAACGTTTTCGCGTTGATTTTGATATTTTTGTCCTAAATTGTTGAAAAAACGCTTTTGTCGACGTTTTCGCGTTGATTTTGATGTTTTTGTCCAAAATTGAGCTAAAAACTCTTTTTCGACCTTTTCGCGTTGATTTTGACATTTTTGTCCTAAATTGAGCTAAAAACGCTTTTTTCGACGTTTTCGCGTTGATTTTGATGTTTTTGTCCAAAAATATGTTAAAAACGCTCTTTTCTACGTTTTCGCGTTGATTTTGAAATTTTTGTCCTAAATTGAGCTAAAAACGCTCTTTTCGACGTTTTCTCGTTGATTTTGTCATTTTTCTCCTAAATTGTTGAAAAAACGCTTTTTTCGACTTTTTCGGGTTGATTTTAATGTTTTTGTCCAAAATTGAGCTAAAAACGCTCTTTTCGACGTTTTCGCGTTGATTTTGATATTTTTGTCCTAAATTGTTGAAAAAACGCTTTTGTCGACGTTTTCGCGTTGATTTTGATGTTTTTGTCCAAAATTGAGCTAAAAACGCTTTTTCGACGTTTTCGCGTTGATTTTGACATTTTTGTCCAAAGTTGAGCTAAAAACGCTTTTTTCTACGTTTTTGCGTTGATTTTGACATTTTTGTCCTAACTTGAGCTAAAAACGCTCTTTTCGACGTTTTCGCGTTGATTTTGACATTTTGTCTTAAATTGTTGAAAAAACGCTTTTTTCGACGTTTTCGCGTTGATTTTGATATTTTTGTCCAAAAGTTGAGCTAAACACGCTCTTTTCGACGTTTTCGCGTTGATTTTGACATTTTTGTCCTAAATTGTTGAAAAAACGCTTTTTTCGACGTTTTCGCGTTGATTTTTATGTTTTTGTCCAAAATTGAGCTAAAAACGCTCTTTTCGACGTTTTCGCGTTGATTTTGATATTTTTGTCCTAAATTGTTGAAAAAACGCTTTTGTCGACGTTTTCGCGTTGATTTTGATGTTTTTGTCCAAAATTGAGCTAAAAACTCTTTTTCGACCTTTTCGCGTTGATTTTGACATTTTTGTCCTAAATTGAGCTAAAAACGCTCTTTTCGACGTTTTCGCGTTGATTTTGACATTTTGTCCTAAATTGTTGAAAAAACGCTTTTTTCGTCGTTTTCGCGTTGATTTTGATATTTTTGTCCAAAAATGAGCTAAAAACGCTCTTTTCTACGTTTTCGCGTTGATTTTGACTTTTTTGTCCAAAGTTGAGCTAAAAACGCCCTTTTCGACGATTTCGCGTTGATTTTGATGTTTTTGCCTAAATTGAAGAAAAACCGCTTTTTCCGACGTTTTCGCGTTCATTTTGACATTTTTGTCTTACATTGACAAAAAAACGCTTTTTTCGACGTTTTCGCGTTGATTTTGATGTTTTTGTCCAAAAATGAGATAAAAACGCTCTTTTCGACGTTTTCGCGTTGATTTTGACATTTTGGTCCTAAATTGTTGAAAAAACGCTTTTTTCGACGTTTTCGCGTTGATTTTTATGTTTTTGTCCAAAATTGAGCTAAAAACGCTCTTTTCGACGTTTTCGCGTTGATTTTGATATTTTTGTGCTAAATTGTTGAAAAAACGCTTTTGTCGACGTTTTCTCGTTGATTTTGATGTTTTTGTCCAAAATTGAGCTAAAAACGCTTTTTCGACGTTTTCGCGTTGATTTTGACATTTTTGTCCAAAGTTGAGCTAAAAACGCTTTTTTCGACGTTTTCGCGTTGATTTTGTTCTTTTTGTCCAAAATTGAGCTAAAAACGCTTTTTTCGACGTTTTCGCGTTGATTTTGATGATTTTGTCCAAAAATGAGCTAAAAACGCTCTTTTCTACGTTTTCGCGTTGATTTTGACATTTTTGTCCTAAATTGAGCTAAAAACGCTCTTTTCGACGTTTTCGCGTTGATTTTGACATTTTTGTCCAAAGTTGAGCTAAAAACGCTTTTTTCTACGTTTTTGCGTTGATTTTGACATTTTTGTCCTAACTTGAGCTAAAAACGCTCTTTTCGACGTTTTCGCGTTGATTTTGACATTTTGTCTTAAATTGTTGAAAAAACGCTTTTTTCGACGTTTTCGCGTTGATTTTGATATTTTTGTCCAAATGTTGAGCTAAAAACGCTCTTTTCGACGTTTTCGCGTTGATTTTGACATTTTTGTCCTAAATTGTTGAAAAAACGCTTTTTTCGACGTTTTCGCGTTGATTTTTATGTTTTTGTCCAAAATTGAGCTAAAAACGCTCATTTCGACGTTTTCGCGTTGATTTTGATATTTTTGTCCTAAATTGTTGAAAAAACGCTTTTGTTGACGTTTTCGCGTTGATTTTGATGTTTTTGTCCAAAATTGAGCTAAAAACTCTTTTTCGACGTTTTCGCGTTGATTTTGACATTTTTGTCCTAAATTGAGCTAAAAACGCTCTTTTCGACGTTTTCGCGTTGATTTTCACATTTTGTCCTAAATTGTTGAAAAAACGCTTTTTTCGTCGTTTTCGCGTTGATTTTGATATTTTTGTCCAAAAATGAGCTAAAAACGCTCTTTTCTACGTTTTCGCGTTGATTTTGACTTTTTTGTCCAAAGTTGAGCTAAAAACGCCCTTTTCGACGATTTCGCGTTGATTTTGATGTTATTGCCTAAATTGAAGAAAAACCGCTTTTTCCGACGTTTTCGCGTTCATTTTGACATTTTTGTCTTACATTGACAAAAAAACGCTTTTTTCGACGTTTTCGCGTTGATTTTGATGTTTTTGTCCAAAAATGAGATAAAAACGCTCTTTTCGACGTTTTCGCGTTGATTTTGACATTTTTGTCCTAAATTGTTGAAAAAACGCTTTTTTCGACGTTTTCACGTTGATTTTTATGTTTTTGTCCAAAATTGAGCTAAAAACGCTTTTTTCGACGTTATCGCGTTGATTTTTATGTTTTTGTCCAAAATTGAGCTAAAAACGCTCATTTCGACGTTTTCGCGTTGATTTTGATATTTTTGTCCTAAATTGTTGAAAAAACGCTTTTGTTGACGTTTTCGCGTTGATTTTGATGTTTTTGTCCAAAATTGAGCTAAAAACTCTTTTTCGACGTTTTCGCGTTGATTTTGACATTTTTGTCCTAAATTGAGCTAAAAACGCTCTTTTCGACGTTTTCGCGTTGATTTTCACATTTTGTCCTAAATTGTTGAAAAAATGCTTTTTTCGTCGTTTTCGCGTTGATTTTGATATTTTTGTCCAAAAGTTGAGCTAAAAACGTTCTTTTCGACGTTTTCGCGTTGATTTTGATATTTTTGTCCTAAATTGTTGAAAAAACGCTTTTGTCGACGTTTTCGCGTTGACTTTGATGTTTTTGTCCAAAATTGAGCTAAAAACGCTTTTTTCGACGTTTTCGCGTTGATTTTGTTCTTTTTGTCCAAAATTGAGCTAAAAACGCTTTTTTCGACGTTTTCGCGTTGATTTTGATGTTTTTGTCCAAAAATGAGATAAAAACGCTCTTTTCTACGTTTTCGCGTTGATTTTGAAATTTTTGTCCTAAATTGAGCTAAAAACGCTCTTTTCGACGTTTTCGCGTTGATTTTGACATTTTTGTCCTAAATTGTTGAAAAAACGCTTTTTTCGACGTTTTCGCGTTGATTTTTATGTTTTTGTCCAAAATTGAGCTAAAAACGCTCTTTTCGACGTTTTCGCGTTGATTTTGACATTTTTGTCCAAAGTTGAGCTAAAAACGCTTTTTTTCGACGTTTTCGCGTTGATTTTGTCATTTTTGTCCTAAATTGTTGAAAAAACGCTTTTTTCGACTTTTCGGGTTGATTTTAATGTTTTTGTCCAAAATTGAGCTAAAAACGCTCTTTTCGACGTTTTCGCGTTGATTTTGATGATTTTGTCCAAAAATGAGCTAAAAACGCTCTTTTCTACGTTTTCGCGTTGATTTTGACATTTTTGTCCTAAATTGAGCTTAGAACGCTCTTTTCGACGTTTTCGCGTTGATTTTGACATTTTGTCCTAAATTGTTGAAAAAATATTTTTTTCGTCCTTTTCGCGTTGATTTTGATATTTTTGTCCAAAAGTTGAGCTAAAAACGCTTTTTTCGACGTTTTCGCGTTGATTTTGACACTTTTGTCCTAAATTGAGCTAAAAACGCTCTTTTCGACGTTTTCGCGTTGATTTTGACATTTTTGTTCAAAGTTGAGCTAAAAACGCATTTTTCGACGTTTTCGCGTTGATTTTGTTCTTTTTGTCCAAAATTGAGCTAAAAACGCTTTTTTCGACGTTTTCGCGTTGATTTTGTTCTTTTTGTCCAAAATTGAGCTAAAAACGCTTTTTTCGACGTTTTCGCGTTGATTTTGATGTTTTTGTCCAAAAATGAGATAAAAACGCTCTTTTCGACGTTTTCGCGTTGATTTTGACATTTTTGTCCTAAATTGTTGAAAAAACGCTTTTTTCACGTTTTCGCGTTGATTTTTATGTTTTTGTCCAAAATTGAGCTAAAAACGCTCTTTTCGACGTTTTCGCGTTGATTTTGACATTTTTGTCCAAAGTTGAGCTAAAAACGCTTTTTTCGACGTTTTCGCGTTGATTTTGTCATTTTTGTCCTAAATTGTTGAAAAAACGCTTTTTTCGACTTTTTCGGGTTGATTTTAATGTTTTTGTCCAAAATTGAGCTAAAAACGCTCTTTTCGACGTTTTCGCGTTGATTTTGATATTTTTGTGCTAAATTGTTGAAAAAACGCTTTTTTCGACGTTTTCGCGTTGAATTTGTTCTTTTTGCCAAAAATTGAGCTAAAAACGCTTTTTAAACGTTTTCGCGTTGATTTTGATGTTTTTGTCAAAAATGAGCTAAAAAACGCTCTTTTCTACTTTT